>CM002487.1:117299-134737 GCA_000325765.3 Leersia perrieri | reverse complement strand
ATCATATCACATATGACTTCTGTTGTTGGGTGACATCTCTATATCTCGGCGCCCAACCTTTATGTCCCAAAGTCCTTAACTATTAAGATGACTTTGTCTAAGGTAACCAAACCTCGTGCGAGTAAGTATCTAATACAAACCCATCACGTCAAGGAAAACCAGTGGCGCCCTAATTTCATGGACACACCACTGATCGTACAAGACAAGATGTTGAAAGGTCTGGGGGGACATGCAAACTTAAACATTCATGAGGGATCGTTCTACTTCTATCAAGGCATGCATAAAATAACACAATTATCGCATGTAAAAGTAGAACATATAAGAATAGCATGCACACAGTATAGTGATACGGTATGGCCCATTATCACATGGTGATCTCCATCTCCACTGGTTGTCCATCACGATTAACTCCATCTTCATGATCCATGTGCGCCATCTCCCAGTGATGAGTCCTCCAAGAACTACTATCTAACGTGTAAAGTGAATTACATAACCGCGTCTTGGATCATCACAAGTTGGCACGCAGGCCATTACATAAAATAGACAACACATATGGCTTCAGCCGTATTGCCTTCCTCATGACACGCAGGCCACGAATTTATTACATACATGCATCACTTACACATAAGGGCCATACCGATCACATGAATTCTGCAAAAACAAGTTAGGCAATCCAACATCCAAAATTGAAGCGCCAAAAACTCTATCTTCCGGACCGATTTTGGCAAATCTAAATTCGCCGAAAACACCAAAGGGGTTCAAAATCATGTGTAAAATTTCTCGTAGATATATTTTCATATAAAATTTGTCTCAATCCGAGTTCGTATGCAAAAGTTATGGCTGTTTTAACGAACAGCATATTTTTGCACCTTTCTCGGCCCGATCTGCAACCTCTACGCATCTCATGCGCATGGCACTTGATACTTGTTTCAATTCGATCAATCTCATTGATTTACGTCTGTTGCGACTTGGATTTACGGCATCACTTATCTACATCCACGCATATCACCATATGCACACATCCCGAACCTAAAACATGGCAGCTACGGCTCTGATACCACTGTAGGGTTATGGGGAGGCTACGCTAGCACAATTCAAATTTTTCTACCCCATAACCAGGAACTAATTGTTGTTAAAGATCACGGGATTACCACTAGACGCGTAGAAGATGCGGAACCGTCTCGACGTAGACGAATGCGTCGTGGTTGCAGTGCCATGCAGTTGATCAACGTCTCCTCGATCAGCTCACTTGTGGTTCGTCCTAGTGCTCTAGATGCAGCACCTCCGAGGTATCCACACGTACAGGGAGGAGAACGGTCACGCCCCGGACTGCTAGGTCTGTGGGAACGACGAAGGTGTGTGTGGGCATGGGTGAATAGCGGCTGCCGAAGGGGTAACCCTAATCCGCGTACCCACCCCTCATAAAATAGGCGTTCCAATGGGCTTTCGAATCCGAGGCCCATTAGAAACCCTAAGCCTTCTCTAATTCGGATCCTATCCGAATTAGGCCTCCATCCCCTTAAGCGTGCGACTCTATGGGTTCACGCATACATAGACACGGTCCAAGTACTCCTACTCGGCCCAATAGTTGATAGCGGCCTCTAGCAAGACATGTCAACTCCTATGCGCACGTAAAGATCATATCAGACGAACTGTCACAACATTATGTACAAGCTATTCCCTTTGCCTCGCGATATTTGGTCTAGCTCCAAGCTGACCTCTCTTTCTCGACACTGTGAGTCGGATCCTTAAATAGGCTAACACTTAACCTAGCACGGCCATGTATTTCTTTATCCGGTCACTCGAGGGGTCTAGAGATATCTCTCTCATATAGAGAGGGGCAAATCCCACCTTGATTAACCATGCCTCACAGCATGCTTCACGATAAATCCGAAAGCCACCTTTATAACTACCCAGTTACGGAGCCCCTGAGTAGGTCGATTCAAATCTTGAGAACATACGACAATCTCAGGTCCAAGGACATAGCATACACGTTGTGTAAAGAGATTACTATTTCTCACGTTGGGTCGGTCCAGCATCATGTCGATACATATGCCCACATTATTAGTTTGACATCTCCATGTCCATGACTTGTGAAATATAGTCATCAACTAATACATTTGCTAGTCTTCAACTTGGACTAGGGACAACTTTAGAATAACCATACAAGTAAAGAATTTCACAGACAATTCACATAATTGATAATCAATACAAGTTGCCTTTCATGGATATTCCATATATGGATAAATGTCATGTATATAACGAAATATGATCATCTCTATGATTACCTCTAGGGCATATTTCTAACAGAGAGAAAAGTGGACCTTGGAGCTGGAGAGAGGAGCGAGGAGGACAAGAGAAAGAGTCGTCTCCTCCACCGCAGCTCCGGGCCGGCGTGCCGACGCCGGGAGCTTACCGCCTCATCTTCGCTGGTTCGCGGCGGCGCCGCTGCGCACTCCACCGCGCCCCGGGTAGCTTGCCGCCGCGCCCCAGAGCCGAGTCACCGCCGGGAGCCTCAGAGCTGCTTTACCGATGGAGTGGAGAGCACCGCCGTCCGTGGCAAGCTGCAGGTCCGTCACCCGCGTGAACTCCATCGCTGCCGCTCACCGCGGGCTACCCTGCCACGAGCTCCATCCATGCCGCCCGCCGCAAGCCCCAGCGTCGCCGCCCCTCCAGCGAGCTCCAGCAGCACTAATGAAACCATCTTTTGTGAAACCATCCGATTAGGATGGCCTCCTTTGTCTCAATTAACATTTTCATCCTACTTGTTATCTTCTTTTTCAATGAGACCATCGATTAGGATGGCCTCTATTATGAAAGCCCTAATGGGCCCTTAACTTGAAACCTCCGTAACATGATGTTCCCCCACTCACTCACACACCACTAGACTAGTAAAACACACGTACCCCAGCTGTCAGAGCGACCCGCTTTGACTCTAGACGACCCTAGTGGTGTCTCACCGGAGAAATATACACCCGTCCCACCCACTAGTCAGGTGGTGTTTAGTTCCCAAAAATTTTTGGGTGCAAGTGTCACATCAAGAGTTTGACCGGATGTCAGGAGGGATTTTCGCACACGAATGAAAAAACTAATTTCACAGCTAGCCTGGAAACTACGAGACAAATTTTTTAAGCCTAATTAAGCTGTCATTAGCACATCTGGATTACTGTAACACTTATGGCTAATTATGGTCTAATTAGGCTTAAAAGATTCGTCTCGTCGTTTACAGCCGTAATTAATTTTATTTTTTATCTATATTTAATATTTCATACATATGTCTAAAGATTCGATGTGATGTTTTTAGGTGAAAATTTTTGGGAACTAAACAGTGCCTCAGCGTGTAAAGCAGCAGAGAATGTGATTGCCAGTTCACAGCTGCCACCTCATCGGCTTTACAGCTTTCCTTGCCGCGGAAGCAAATCGTGTCCGTCCGTTCCCTCCCATCCCATGTGACTGACTCGTCTTCTCGCTTTCCCCATCTCCACTTGCGCCACCGCCGCCATTGCAATGACGCCGCCGCCGCCGGCATCCGCGGACGCGCTGGCCCAGATCTCGCAGGCGCTGCTCCCCTCGCTGCTGGCGGCCGCGGCCTCCGTCAAGGCGCTTCAGGCCCGGTGGCGCGCGCTCCACGCCACGCTGCTGGCGCTCCAGTCCTCGCTCGCCGCGGCGCCGCCCTCCGCCGTCTCCCACCCGCTCTTCGCCGACCTGCTGGCCTCGCTCCTCCCGCCTCTCCGCTCCCTTCACGCGCTCTCCGCCCGATGCCACGACCCGGCCCTCCCCGGCGGCCGCCTCCGCCTCCAGAGCGACCTCGACATGGCCGCCTCCTCGCTCGCCCTCCTCCTCCACGACCTCTCCCTCCTCCTCCGCTCCGGCATCCTCGCCCTCGATCCGCCCCCCAACGCCATCGTCCTGCAGGTGCCCGCCCCCGCCGCCTCACGCGCCGATAAGTCGCTCTTCATCAGGGACGCCTTCGCCAGGCTCCAGATCGGGGGCCTCGACCTCAAGCTCAAGGCCCTCGCCTCCCTCCTCGACCTGCTGCTTGCTGATGCCTCTGCCGCCGAGATCGTCGCCACCGATGGGGATGTCGCCGCGCTGCTCCGCCTCCTCGACGCCTCCTCCCACTCCGCCCTGCGCGACCGTGCCGCCGCCGCCGTCGCCCACCTCGCCACCGCCTGCGCCGCCTCGCGCAAGGTCGTCTTCGACGAGGGCGGCCTCGGCCCTCTCCTGCGCGTGCTCGACTCCGCCTCGGCTCCGGCCACGCAGGAGCGCGCCGTGGCGGCCATTGAAGCCATCACCGCTGACGTCGGCACCGCATGGGCTGTCGCGGCATACGGAGGGGTGCCCGTCTTGATTAACGCCTGCCGACCTGGCTCTGCCTCCCCCGTCGTCCAGGCTCTCGCTGTCTCCGCGCTCAGGAATGTGGCCTCCATCGAGGATGTGCGCTTGGCATTGGTTGAGGAAGGTGGCCTTCCTGTTCTTGTTGATCTGCTTACGAGCGGCACTAGCGACACGCACAGGAGCGCCGCGCTCTGCATATGGTCTCTTGCATCCTTGGGAGACCATGACACGCAGTACCAGATTGTCCAAGCAGGCGCATTGCTCCCCCTGCTGCAGGCGCTGCACACTTCGGCTGCCCTCGATCTCCATGACGCTGTCCTCCGTGCTATCCACGCACTCGCGGTTGTCCCTGCTGCCGCTAGAACTCTCTGTGCGTCGCCGCTCTTCTTTGCTCAGCTTACTGACCTCATGTGCCGCGGTGGAAGCATCTTGTTGCAGCAGATGGCCGCGGATATGGTCGCTCAACTTGCACCTGGTGTCAGCGATGACATCAGGCGCTGCATGGCACCCTGCATTTGCACGCTGGTTAAGATGATGGAGACAGCTAAGCCAGCAACTGTACAGGAGTACGCTGGCCGTGCCTTGCTTGCTCTCATGACCTTGAAGTCTAACCGCAAGGAATTGGTCAGGGATGACAAGAGCGTCACAAGGTTATTGCACATGCTTGATCCGAGGAATGAAGAGATTGATAAAAAGTATCCAGTCTCAGTTGTTCTAGCTCTAGCCATGGGTGGTGGGAATGGGACACGGAAGCGGCTAGCAGATGCTGGTGTTTGCCAGCATTTACAGAGGCTGGCTGAGGCTGAGGTGCCTGGTGCAAAGAAGGCTTTGCAGAGGATATCCGGCAATCGATTCAAGAGCTTACTCTCTAGAGGATGGAACAACTAGTCTATCAGAAATATTGGGGTAAATATCAAACTTTCAACATCTCTCCTTTTGGTTACGATTATGTTGTGTGGTTGTGAAATTTACTGCCAATTTTGCTCCTCTGGCCAACACCAATTCTACCCCCTGTTTAGGAAGGATGAATTTCACACAGAACTCTTTTTTGGTGTACTGGAATTAGAAATAGTTCCCATGTTCCAGGATAGGACCTAGCGACTGTTTTTACTTGTTCAAATCCTGCAAAAATATTACTGCATATAGGGAAGGTTACCCTGTTATAGTCTTTTTTGTCATTCCATTGCCGTGTGATTGTTGGAGATTGGTGGGAATAACATCAACAGTTTAGGGGAAGATATGGCCATGATGATTGGATGTGTCTTTTGGATAGTGGTGTGCGGTTATCTACTTTGTAGCTATATTCTTGTATTGTATTTTCAAAATGCTAATGATTGCAGACGAATATCTTGTCATAAACTGGTCCGTGGTGCCGATTTTGTGTGATTGGTGGGTTTGGGTAGGTGAATGATATGGCTAACGATTAGGGGGATCAGACCAAATGGTGCTCATGCCTCATAGCAGGAGCAGGACTGTGTCATGTAGCAGGACAAATGCCATCATAGCTAACATATTTGGAGGGAGGGTTTCTATGTTTTCCGTATGCCTTAAGACAGTAGAAATGATCAAGAAGGCAAAGCAGATACTGCACCGAGGAAACCAGGGAAGGAGATTAGTGAGAATGAGAGGGAATGAAAAAAATGATAAAAAATAGAAAAGGTACAAGGAAGACATAAAGAATATAATGGTTTTGCACTCAACAGTACCGTTTCCTTAGTTCACATATACAGATATACTAAGGTGTTTGATGTCTTTTTTTGGGGGGGCTCACATCAGAATCTATTAAAAGTACGCGTGTGGTAACATGTGAATCAGAAATTAGAGTAATGCATGTGGTATTGTTGGTACTTTGCTAAGTAGCTTAACGTAACATGTGAATTTTATAAGCTCTTAAAATAATAGCGTCAATTTCTTGAAGCATACCCTGCATTTGGCAATGGGCTAAAAATTGTGTTGTAATAATTGTGCCTTGCATCTTACTTGTGCACCAAAATCATACCTAAAATATTTGACTCATCTTAACCTGCATCCAGTAGTTCATTATTAATGAGAATTACTTATAATATTGTACATCCACAGTACAAACTGTAGCATGGAGCCCTGATTTTTTTTTTAGGTCAGTTCTGTTCGATTGATCCCATTTCCACATTTGCCTTTGGTTACAGTTGCTTCCTCACTAAATTTTACTTTCTAGTTCCCTTTCACTTGCTGAATCATTGCTGTAAACAAAACTCTAAAGAAAAAACACGATCATGTTCTTTTTCGGTCCCATCAATCTTCTCTTACAAACTAGTAGAAGTAGTGGTTCCAGCCTTCCATGTTATTCACATTGTTCCTGCATTGCAGTTGAGTCTGTTAAGCCGTAGATTTGGTTCTGTTGCTGCTAGCATGTATAATCTACCAGTGTTTTTCTTTACATTTCTGTAGTTGGCTTGAGTGAACTAATTCTTATGATCCCTTGTATACTTTTCAATGTGTAGTTGAAGAAAGCCCAATGTGGAGAGCTTATTATTATAGAAGAACCATCAAGTATTTAAGTAGGAGTCATCATCATACAAGACCACCGAGCAAGAGAGCGAGGAGTACTCTGTTTCTCTGCGGCCTAAAGGTGGGCAGTAGCTGGTATTTGTAGTATATTGACAAAATAGAAGAGCATTGGATGCGGCATTTTAGGAAGTATCCTTGAGCTTCTATTTTCTTTTTGACTATTTTTCCTTCTCTTTTCTTTGCCCTTCTCTCATGTAAGGTGTAACTGACTTGGGAAGTTGCTGTGTGTTTGTGTGTTGATTTGGAATGAAGCAAATATTTCTCGTACGAGGCTCTGACATGTTTGCTTACCATTCCACTTTATGCATAAGCTGCTATCTTAATAGTGTCTGGGACATTCAGAAGTGCACAAGCACATGGATTCTGAAAAAGAAAACAAGTTCACAAGCATATGCTGTGAAGCGTTGGGGATTGTTATACTGTGCTACTTGACTTTGTTCTTCCGGATCCGCAAAAACTGTTCTGGTGTTCTGTTGACAATTCTCTTTCTACAGCTACTCGCTCCCGTCATAAAAAAGAATATCGTTTTAGAATCTCCTCCTATATAGAAGCAACCAGTCCAAGTTATGTCTCATTGACTCTTTAAGTTATTTTATTACGGGAGGAAGTACATTAGACTCTGGTTAGTTTTATTCCAAGGGCAATGTTATTTTTTAATTACGAATCGCATTGTTGGACAGAGTAGTACTCCTAATCGTTGGCAACTTGGCATTCCATGCAACAGCTTGCAGACCAATGATGATTCGTCATGGGTCTGTAAGGCTGTTGCAGCCCGGATTGTTTTTAGCACAATGATATTTCTTCTTTAATACAATATAAAATTGGTTCACATGCTCTTGGAAACAATCACACATTCAGTCAAGTTTCTAAAGACCGGCAATGAGGGTCCTTGCTATTTTGATATTCTATTCGATATACAGACTGAACATAGTTACAACATGAAAATTTATACATTTCCAGAAAATACATTATACATGCTGGTATTGCCAAATGCAGAAAAAGCAACTGTATAAATCACAATGCATATCCCTTGTTCGCATTTGCAACCAATAAAGCAAATCCCGTTTTGCTATGCCCTTAACACCAACTACTTCTCTGGGAGAGCCCCTTACTACCTGCCTATCCTATCCTATATGCCATACTCCAAAAATAACAAGGTCAAACTTCCGATTATATGTACTTGGAAGTATAAAGATGAAAATCACACTTAAACGGTATCTTTGACAGTTTTGTTACCATGGATGCCTTATTACTATGATAAACAGGTCTCAAGACTCAAAGAGTCACCGAGAAACAATTGCCAGTCTTTGACGGAAGTGGATTCTCTGACTTTGGGCAGTTTGCAGTTGTGCCACTGACATGTGGGCTACAACAAGGTGGGCCCATATGTCAGCCGTGCTGCTTTCTCAGCATGAGAACGATGCTGGTAAATGCTTTAAACTAGAGATATCAAATAGTTCCATAAACCTTAGATCAGATACTCTTGCTTTGGCAGCAGCAAAGCGCTGATATTCATCGAATATTGAAGTTAGGCACCAGCGTTGCAGTTTCCTCAAGCAGCCAACCACACAGCCAGTTCGATGCTGCACATTTTTTTGATAACAATTCAAAGTCAGAATTTATTGGATTGCTGAGAGGGCATTTGTAACGAATTGTAATCAATGTAGTTATACCTTTCCACGCTTGCAGTGAATAAGAACTGGGTGGTTTTTTACATCTACAAAATAAAAAGGCATGTAGTCAAGGGCAGAAATAACACAAGAAATTAGTAGCTTAGGTAATTTTAATACCTAGTACAACTTTTAGAGCCTCACGGATTCTATCTTCAGGAATGTTCACAAAGGGCTCCTGCAAGCAACATCTATTTTCAGTACCAAAACCTAGCTCCTGAACATGAAAATGACAATTTATGAAGAGGCATCTCAATTCACAGGAAAAATGAAGCAACTAATTATGCCACAATAAGAGATAAGGGAAAAAATAAAGCACTGCAGAAGAATGCCGCAAAATTTCTTCTTTATCACAAAAAAAAATGTATTCCCAACGTCTAGTCAAATATATGTGACATTGGGATAGTCTAGTTGTCCTAACGTCAAATATAAATGACTGCAGGGAGTAAATCAGATAGTAGAACCTAGTTTTATTTTTTTCAGCAAATGATGAGCACGAGACCTTTGCCTTTAATACACTTCACAAAATTGCATGGAATTTAGCTTGAGTCCACTTTGGAAGATATTTTCTTCATTTTTTTGTCTGCAGTAAAAAGTATCTAGTTTGTTGCATCTTAGTGATGATGATTTTTTTTTGCGGGGATTAGTGATGATGATTTATTATGTGTAGCTCATTCAGTTTTGAAGGAAGAAATTACTGAACATACACAATCACACCACAAAGTATGTGCCCAAGGACTACACAAGCATTACTGACATAAAGTTTCTGACAAATCGTAGCAACATATAGAAGACACATAGAGAAAGAAAGGATTTAAAGAACATTTACGATCCAAAATAATACTGAACAAACAAGATGAAGCTTCTCATATTTGAAATTTCCATACTGCTATAGTATTGGGTAGTATCAATATGAATACATTTATGTGTGAAATATTTGTGTTAAAGATTGCAATTATCTCCCATTTGTTACAGAATATCAATATTTCCTAATATAATGTTGATACCATCCTAACTATAGCATAGAATCCTGAACATGCTAAAATATACCAAATGAAATTGCTGTGGTCCTATCCATTAGGGATAGCCAGTAGCAGGTAAAATTACCATTTTTCTGTTGTTATCTTTTTCCTATGTTGGCCAAATGTAAGAGCAGTGGAGTCAAACTTTCTCCTTTCCCTAGTATATATTAAGCTATGTTCTTCTCTTCTAATACCTTAACTTACCCTTAACTATTATTATTCTAAACCATCTATATCTACCCAAGAAGAAGCAATATGGGTGTTTCCAATAAGGTGACCCACCTAAATACCTAATACTCTCAGTGGAAGTATGAGTAAGGGCGACAATACATTTTAACATAGTGCTTGGGGTCATTGGGCTTGGCCTAAGGAGGTGCACACCTATAAAAATATGCTATGACATTGAAAAAATAACATCGGACAAGGTGCCCTTGCATCCTCCTAGTCAAGTATGGAGTTGACCCTGATTATTATGCACTATTAGTTTTGATTTCATGTAGCATAAATACACATAATTAGGGTATCATATTTGAAGTCAAGACAATTGCAATGTTATCAAGCAAAGTACTGATCTTTTTTCTGCAGATGCTACAAAAGAAATTTTTCATAAGAAAAGTGACCATATCAAGGAGCAGAAATCTACGCCTATCAGACATTGAGAGCATAGACTAAGTATAGCATGAAAGAATGGTTCTTGATTATACACATTGATAGAAAAGATCTAGCAGACATTGATCCGACAAAATGAAAATCTTAATGAAGAACTTTGCTTGCTCAATCTGCTTTCACTAGTTAACTACATTCACCATATTATATATACCTAAGGAAGTGTACATACAAGATGCTTGAACCAGAAACTAGAAGTCTTCTATATAAGCTACTGTACATTGTGTCTGAATTTTGCCAACCTGGAAATCCAAGGTTATGAAATGAAAATTTACCAAAGAACACTTTGGAAGCTCAGTCGCCAAAGGCTTTAAAATAATATTATAATTCTTTATTTGTGTCTTTCTAAAACAGTAATGCATATCAGGTAGAAAGAGAATATGTCTTGGCAGAGATGCAAGAACAAAACAGAAAACATCATATCATATAAAATTATAAATTCCACCCAAACTCAACCTTCATTTAGCTAACATGTACTGGACAAAAGTTGAAAACACTGCATTTATGCAAACATAGGTATATTTTTTTACAGTATGTTGCAGGTTTTACACTGCAAAAGAAGAATTGCTAGCACAATTCAATTGATGTGTTGTACAAAATCTGCGCTTTTGATGGCAGCAGCAATTCAGTCTATATTTTGCATGAGCACATTTAAGATTGAGTTTGTCCTCAAATTTCTGAAGTGGGCAGCGTTAGGTGCCAAATATACCATTACTTTAATAAAGGCATGCAATTAAAAATGGCTTAGTAGAGTTGGGTATAAAGCTAGGCATGTAAAAATGGCTTACTAAATTGTGGCTCAGCACAATAAAATTATACTAAGAAAATTATAGTGGGGAGAAGCTTTCAGCAAAAAGCAGGGGAGAGGACAGAAGCTCAACTTGGAGAAGGCATCTATTTTTAATAGTTTCACAGATAGTGTAGTAGTACGTGTTAGTACAAAAGTAGTACGAAGAAGATTCGAGGTTATGAAACATGAAGCCGTCAGTGAAAGTGTGATGTTGACAAATATGAACAAGGAATCCGTGAATAGTCACAAGTAGTAACAAGGAAAGGAGCAGCAGACAGAAATAATTAATTAGCTCAGCTCCAAACTAAATTAACAGTCGGTAAAAAAACTGAAGGTAGTAGGAGTTATGTTTTTTTTTATGCTGAGAACCATCACAATCTTGTACTAGTATCGAATAGACGAACCGGTTTTGAACATAACAGAATGATGAAGAAAATGTAATAAGTAAAATAGACCTTGGAACCGTCGATGCCGAACTGGAAGAGGGTGATGCCGTGGGAGCGGAGGAAATGGTGGTTGGGCTCCGGGTAGGGCTCCGGGCAGAGGCAGAGGACGGAGCGGAGGCGGAGGGTGTGGAGGAAGGGCAGGTTGGAGAGGTCCGGGAAGCCGGAGCGGTAGACGCCGTGATCCACCATGGCGAAGTTGAGCGGCGGCACCAGAAGGCCGTCCTGCTCCTGCTCTCCATGGAGCAAGGATGACGGCGGCATGGCGTCACCGGTATCGTCGTCGTCCGGCGGGTGGTGGGCGTTCAACACCACATCCACAAGGCTGCTGCTGCTGCAGGTGGTGGCCTCCTGCAGCCGCATAGCGCGAGATGCTGCTGCTGGATTGGGATTGGGATTGGATCGAGTAGAGTATTCCAGTGAGGGGATCAGACAGAGTTGGGTTGGCACCGCACGGCACGCCAAGGAAAGGGAAGGAAGAAGAAGAAGAGGAATGCCAATGGTGGGTGCATATTCGCTGAATCTTCCTTGAGCGTTCAGATGAGATACCGACACTGCTCCTGCCGTGTCGACTCGCAATTTCTTTCACGCCTTTTTCCCCTCGCACTATTACGGTCCTCCTCCCCGACTCTTGCTCATGTTTACGGCCATGTGAATCACTGGATGGATTGAGATAACAAAGAAATAAAAAATACAGGATTTCCTAAGGTTGGACCTCACACAAAAATTCCCTCTAAAATCTTCTTGTTTTAAACCCTTCTTTATAAATTTCATATCTCTATTGGTGAAGTCTATATCATTGGCCTCCTTAGAAATTTTTCCTATAGAATTAAAATTATCTAATTTCCTGTGTTTTCCTACAAATCAACGGGCTTGTAAACGTAGTACCCCTATATCTCTCTACACGACCTGGTGGAGCCAGCGGTATCATTGAGCCCGGCCAACCAAGGGCTGTCCATTGACAATTACCTTTTTCTTTTTATTAATGCTTCTTCATGCTACTCTCTCCGTCCGCATATGTAACAGATTATGGCATTTAAACTTGTCCATTTTAATAGGGATTCCAGCAACTAGTACTACAGTGTCTTTTGGCCCCTAATAATTCGAAAGAGGCAGGTAGTGAGAGAAATGATGCTTCAATTCATGGCCATTCCCCTCTTTCTGTCACATCACACTCCTCTCCCCCACGCTCTTTCACTGCTACATAAATACTCTGCTATCTGGCTATTTCTGCGTTGCTCAGCATGGCTAAATAGACCTTTATGTCCTCTTCCTAAACCAATGATAGAATGTGCAGTGACTTCATGAAGGGTAAATCAGTCTTTCTCCGTGTACCTTAAATTTTTCCTTTTTTGGCATAATGCGCTACATATGCGGATGGAGGGAGTACAATAATGCGCTACATATGCGGACGGAGGGAGTACAACTTTAACCACAAACCATTACCGAGGGAACAAGTTTGTAGTCTAACAAAACTTAGATTATGACAAGTGATTTTTAGACAAGCCTTCCTGCCCCATTTTCAGTATATATGAGTAACAATAGTGGTAAAATAATACCGCACAGTGATATTTTTCTACTCACCATATTCCATTGTATAAATCATAGTCATTGACTATTCTTTCCTCACAGAAAATATAATATATTATCAACCAAGATGGAAAATGTTCCATTCCTCAAACAATTGTATTAGTTTGAAAGCAAAATTGTTATGACGAAATCGCAACAGAAAGTAAGGGTTGGCTTGTTTGACGTCCGGAGAAATGCGCCTAACTCAGGCGTCCAATTTACGTCGCCTGCGGCTGGATCAGCGTGCCTGAGCGAGAGTGCTCAGGCCAGGGCACTAACCAAACACGCCCTAAATGGACCTAAAAACTACAAATAATGAGCTAGTGACGAATGCTCCACCTAATTTAAATGAAAATATCGCTGTGAGGACTGAACTATCTAATCATGTATGCCAATAAAAAGATAGAAAATATGTGTTTCCAGTATGTGTGCCGTACAACTAACTGCAAGAAGCTAGAGCAGCATCTTGATAAGTTCTTTCTGCCTTTTTAACACAGACACATAGTCAAAGCAATTGGATCAGTACATGAGACTAAACATTAACTGATCTTGAGCCCTAAATAAACAAATGCTGCAATGAAAAAGTATCTAGCTGATACAAAATCACTATACAAGTAATTTCAGATGAGATAACTTGTGATCTCAACTTATTATAGTCCTTAGTTCCTTACCTAGCCATATTTTGAAAAATTCCCATGAAAACATTAACACCACTAAATTGTTCTTGATAAAAGGGACACCACCATCATTACACATTCACCAGCGCAGTCACAGACACACCATGACCTCAAATGGCCTCAAGGCACAACGTTTACAATGATGCATGCAAACACTACAACTAAAAATTTGTCAAAGAGTGTCGGCTGAACCTATTGATAGTAACAATGAATTCCAAGATGACCAAATAGTCAGCCTCGTTTCTTCAAGGGAAACAGGAAAGGAGATAGGTTATATCTTATCCTGATAAGTCAGAAAATTAAGGCTCCTGCCCATTTCATCAATACCAGAAAACCATGATGTCAAGTCATTTTATAAAATCCATGACAATACACTTCTCTTGCACAGATCATAATCTGTATACTTCTCGAAGTGACTGACAAATTCGAGCGGACACTTCTGAAACAACATAGTGATGCATGATCTAGTATTTTCTCGAAGATTAATAACAAGTTAGGGAATACCATTAA
Organism: Leersia perrieri; assembly: GCA_000325765.3. Classification (NCBI taxonomy): domain Eukaryota; kingdom Viridiplantae; phylum Streptophyta; class Magnoliopsida; order Poales; family Poaceae; genus Leersia; species Leersia perrieri. Next base: position 120,505 of record CM002487.1, on the reverse strand, counting down.
GGAGCAAGAAGAGCCTGCACCATTTCTGTGCAGATCACAAGAAATCCATTGTGCTATAGTCTCTAATTTGGAGATCATGTAACAACACCAGGAAAAATATTATAAGAACAAATAAGGCCTATCAAATAATAGAAAATGGTTTTGATGTGAACCAACTTAAAACAATGGAATCCTAGCTTTCAACAATGCACTTATCTTCAACACTTTCACTTGTTTCGGAAATTCCTGTATCTAAAGTCATGATTTTCTTCTCTTCACACTCATTAACTGTGTTGGAAAAATGGTTCTTCAACACTGCAGAGATATCTGATTCTGAAGCTCCAGCCAACTTAAACCTTTCAACAGATGCATCAAGATTATTCTTCCAATCAGCGATACTGAGTTTGAATTCCACTTGAGAGCGCTCAAAAAGCATATTACCCCAGAAGAGGTGAATTTGTTGCCTCATTACTGCTGCCTGCTCAGCTGCTTCCTCCGGTGTCAGCTCCCCTTGACCATCTGCACTATGTTGCTTCCTCTTTTTCTTCAATACGTCGCCCTTCTCGTTCGATGGTGCTTCTTTTAATTCTGCCATTCTTTGCTCTTCCACTTTCTCCCACATCTCTGTTGCATCCCTCATCTTCTTCTCAGCACTATCAAAAAGCTTAAATGTTTCTGAAGAATCCCAGGCAGACAGGTCAACCTTGTCTGCTAATGCAAACGACCAATGAAGCTTGGCAGTCTCAAAATGTTGCTGGCCTAAAGCAAGAAGCCCTTCATAAAAGTCTGGCTTGATATTAAGAGCTTCCTCGTACTTGTTTCCTGCAAGAGCATACCTATCCTGCACCCAATCATAAGCCTTGCGGAGCTGGGCCGACATAACTTCCTTTGGAGCAGATTCATCTAGAGGAATGCGCTTCCTTGCTGCACACATGTGCACATTTCCCCAGTTGAATAAGGCCAAAGCAGCAACCTCCTGGAATTTCGCTGCAGCCATCTCAAAAAGGGATTGTGCCTCCTCACTGGTGACTGTTTCCTCAAGTGCCTCAGAGCAGAGCTCCATTCCCAGTTCATGTAGGTCCAGATGTGCATCTGCATCGATGCCAACCTGGTTTCGGAATAAATCTGCAAACTGAAGCAGCCAATCATCAATTTCAGCTTCCTTGCACTCAGCATGGCCACAATCTTTCTTCCCTGTAAGGGAGTTTTGTTCAGCTTCAGTAACTATGTTCTCTACATCTTGTTTCGTCACCTCTGCATCAATAACCTCTGCTGCTAAAGTGACTGGAGAGCTATCGTCACCCTTCACCAATAACTCCTCATCCTGATCCAGCCTATCCTCTTCTGTAGGCATTGGAGGCTCCTGATCTGGGCTTACTTCAACAATGTGAAGCCTCAACATCGGAAGCTTATGACTACCTGGCGCACCATCTTGTACCACCACGCTGCCATCAACGCAGGACTCAGCCAATCGAAGCTCTGCGGAGCAAGTGATGGTAACTAGATCACCATCAGCATCCTTGTACTTAATGAGCACCGCCTTGGATGACAGGAACCGCGATGCCACGACTTCCCGGAGCGTCCGGAAGCTGCATTTCTCCGGCATCTGCGCGAGCCTTATGTCATGATCATACACCAGCTTGAGTGGCCTTGATCTCGTGGTGACCTTCATCAGAGCCTTATCTTTCACCGATAGCGAAGAGGAAGCCAGAACCATAGGCGCGACCTTATCAGCAGCAGCAGCAGCAGCACCTGGCGATGCATTGGCGGAAGATGGCGGAGTGTTGGGGAGAGGCACCAGCTTGGGCGATGGCGAGGGACTGAATTTGGACATGGGAGGAACCGCCGATTGCTGCGGCTTTTTGGGGAAAGGGCGGGAGGGGAGGGAGGGGCCTAGGCCGGCGACGACGGCGGAGGCGCCAAGGGCGGCAGGGGAGGGGCGGCTGGAACTGGAACTGGAATTGGAATTGCGGAGGCGGTTGAGGAGGTGGAGGGCGTCGTGGTGGTCGGGGTCGAGGGCGAGGAGGGCGAGGGCGTCGGTGAGGGCGAGGTCGTGGCGGCCGAGGGCTTCAAGGGCGCGGGCGCGGCGGAGGAGGGCGCGGGGGAAGCGAGGCTGGGCCTGGAGGGCGAGGGAGCACTCGTGGGCGACGGCGTCGTGGTCGACGGGGCGCAGCTGGAGGAGGCAGGCTGCGCGGTTGCTGTGGAAGACGGCGCGGTCGGGGTGGGCGGTCGGGGCCAGCCGCAGCGCCAGCTCGTACTGCCGCAGCGCGCCGCCGTAGTCGCGGGATTGGAACAGCCGGTTCCCCTCCTCCTTCAGCTCGTGCGCGCGCCGCAGGTTCCCCTCCTCCACCTCATGCGCCGCCGCCCCGTTCGCCACGGGCTCCGCTGCGGCGGGGGACGACTTCGCGGCGGCGGCGGCGGCGGGTTTCTTCTTTTTTGCGCCGGATTTGCCCATGGGGATAAGTCCGAGGAGGTGGTTTGCAAGACAAGCCCAGTGCCAGCAAACACACCACTGCTGCTTGTAAACCCTAACTCAGGTGCCTCACTCTAGAACGTTCGAGGCTATGATTGGAATTTCATCCCTCTATATATTGCTAAAATAATGTTTTTACAACTCTCCCCTTTCTGCTCTAATTTCACATAACCATAAGTTATATTTTAGGGATAAATCCATTTTACCCTAATTATATTTATTCATAATACACTCCTCAACCTCAAAAATCATCTACAAATACCCCTTAACTTTTAAAAATGTTTACATTGCACCACTCTAAACATGTAATGGGGTATTCGGCAGCCCAGGCCTCATGACCAATATATGATATTGTTTGGACAGTGCAACCACTGAACATCCCCAATGGTTTTTTTCCCCCTTTTGCCTCAAGGAGTTCTAGCGAGCAACAAATATTGTAACATGGACCACACCTATCATCAAATCTTTCTTCCCCGCGTCTCTTTCTCCCCCTTCCCCTCTCGTCTATCTTTTTAATCTTTTTCCTAGAGGAAGCTCACGTTTGCTTGTGCCTTCCAAGTTGTCATTAGAAGCTTGTTGTCCACCTATGCTACTCCCCACATCATCTTTCCCTCTATTTGTCTTCCTCCTCTCTCACAACAGGTGCTTGGGAGGAGAAGAGCCCTAGCAGGTGATGATGGCTGTCGGGGAATCCGGGAGCGATTCCCTTCGGCGGGGGGTCTAAAAGACGTCCCTTGGTTTGTTCGGCCCAGGG
>CM002487.1:54739-117199 GCA_000325765.3 Leersia perrieri | reverse complement strand
GGGCCAAGAGGCCACGTGGCATCACTGGTCTTGGGGTTTCTCCGGTTTTCATTCGGGCCTCACCTAGGCCTCAAGGCTAAGCACATTAGCTCAATACTAGGGCCTTAATGGGCCTTCATTCATGAGAAACTAATACCCCCTGGCCCATTACACCGACAATGGCGGTGACATAGTTTTGAGCAGTTCTCCTGCACCGAGCTTGTGGTGGTAGCCCGTGAAGTTTGAGAACAAGACGGGTCTAAGGGCTCCATCGCTAAACAACCCTTCCCTCGCCACGTCATAAAAGATTGGGGTAGTGGCAGAGCTACGCGTCTTAGTTGAGCTTGAGCTCAGACTTAGTGCCACAGCCTCATCAATGAGCTCCGCCAACAAACTCTTCCCCCCGGTCACCAAAGTCCCTCCTTTGATGTGACTTCTCGCTAAGCTCTTTGATGCACGTGATTGGCGCTTCCGCGAATCATGGGAGGTGAAAAAGTCGATCGAGGCCTACGGGTGGATAGGCGATCTAAAAATTTCTAAGTAAATGCGGAAGCTAAACCTGTTGAATGTTCCAAAAACCTTTTGGATGTTTCGACGATTTTCAAATGATCTGAAATTGCTATCAGAATTTCCGAAAGAAGAAGTGTGCGACTAACGAGCTAGGCACACAAAACGTGTAGGCAGCGGTACAAAGAGATGTAGGAGTGCAACTACAAGAGACAATGAATAACAAAGCTACATAAAGGTACAGAGTGATGTCACCAAGGTTCTTGCATGTCAAGGTATTTTTGGAGTTCAAATCCATGTGGGATTCAGCTCTCTGCGAAGGAGCTCAGAAAGAGCTAGGTCTATTCCAATTCTTTTCTCGAGGTTGCACAAATACACTCATTTTCCAATAGAACTATCTTCTCCCTTACGAAGGTGAGATATGACCTTCACAAACCTCCTTCGGCTCACCACAAGAAAATTGGTGGCTTGAAGGTGACGCCAAGCCGTCCAGGTGTCCTCAACCACCAAGAGTAATAGAGGCATCAAGAACTTGTGATGAATCTAGTGCTGACAAAATCTTCATGAATCAACACCAAGCACTGAAATCAACACCTCTCTCATGCACTGGAAATTAAAGCTCAAAGATCATTGAATAGGAAGAAGTGAGAAAGCTAGGCTCAAAGTGAATCTCAAGTGAACTCAAGCAAAGAGCACAAACATTGCAATAAAGTCATCAACCCTAGCTTGCGGGTTGAAGGGGCTATTTATAGTCACATCCTCATATATGCCCGATGGTAGCAAAGATTCGACATTTCATATGTTCATCAATGACTTTCAGAACATTTAACATGTGCATCTTCTAGAACCAAACCAACTTTTGAAAACCAAATCTAGATGTAACACGTCGAAACTTCCAAAAATATTCAGCAGTGTGCCAGTGTTGTCCCGAGACTAAGAACTTTGCTCTGTTTGGATGCTTTAATCATTTTGGAGGCACCAGAACTCACTCCAGATGATCTAAAAATATTTAATGAAGCCTTCTCGGGCCTAAGAATTAGCTCATCTCAGAAGTACCAATCATTTCACATCTTCCGAAGATCTCATTGGATGTTTTCAAAATATTCCATGAGGACTTCCCGAGCCTAAGAAATTTGCTTTTTTTTTGGAGGCTCTTGTCATTTGGGAACTTCTGAAAATCATGTTGGAACTTCTGAAAAACATAAAACCATCACAAGAACACAAGAATGAGACACACTTCAAATAGATTTCGAGCACCAAACTCATTCCTAGATTTGAAAGCTACATCCTCTTTATGGTATGACTTTTCTACCAACTCATAGAAAGAAAAAAAAATGCATTTTTCCACTTTCATTTCGCCGCAAAAAGTTCAATATCTCGCAATAGGAATATCTCTTTGAATTCGTAACCTAGAGGACTAAATATAACATTCACAGCATCTCATAAGTAATATTAGTCATCTCTAATCAGTCGTCATTAATCACCAAAATAATCAAGACCCTAGATGCACTTTCAGTAGGTAGCAGCATGGAGTAGTGACTAGTTGCGGCGGCGTGCAAGAATGCGAGGAGGTATAACCACCTCTCCTACATGTCTGTTACCTCTCACGTGTCGTGGAGCTCACGTCCTCCTTCCTCACGAGCTCTAAAATGCCACAGTGAGTGGATCTGGGGCTTGAGGTAGGGGGCATCCTACCATATTTGAAACGGGGGAAAAAGATGGGAGGATGAGAGGAAGGAGGCGGTGGAGTTGGCGTCGACCCTTGAGGATGGGCCCGACGGCGGCGCTTCACAAGGGTGAATATGGTGGCTGTGACATGTGCATCATGATAGAGGGGGAGAGCTCAAGAGAAGAGAACAAGAAGGGTGAATGCTTAGTGATTTGATATATGCCCCCAATAGATTTTCAATATTTTTCATGCAAAAACCGCATTGTTTGGAGTCAAGGATGTAACTAAACGGTTGTGTCGATAGTTGAGGGGTCTTGGATACCCGGTTTTATAGTTTGATGCTATATTCAGATAAAGCAAATAGTTTTCCCTCTAGATTTGCCCCTTCATCCGCCCCTGGCGGCCGTCTCTCCCATCTATGGTTGCCGCATTGACGAGCTTCGGGCGTCATTAGCCCCTTCCCTTTCCCACCACTGCTCAACAGTGGGGTTGCTCTGCCGGCCCACGGGTCTTAGGGCACCCGCAATGGTGTCTATAAGCTCTCTATAAGAGATCCACGTAGGAAAGAGAATGGGTTGGCGCTAGACCTGGCGACATGCGGTTGCACGAGTCCCAGCGCGAGCGGGTCCCACCGCACACTGCACCGCACTTCCTCTCTCTCTGTCGCACCTTCCTCTCTCTTTCCCTTCCTCTCTCCCCGTCGGATGCGCCCGGCCAGGCTCGCCGCCGCGGGCAAGCACGCGTGAGGTGCGCCGGGATTCAGGGGCGGAGAGGCGCGGCCGTCGGCGGCGGCGCAGGGAAGCCGACGGCAAGCGCGAGCTCGTGGGGGCCGAGATCCATGGCGGGTGGCGGCGCGATTACGGCGGCGGCGGAGGCGTCGTTGTCATTCGCAGGCGGCGGAGGCGGCAGAGGCTAGCGGCCTCCAGATCCCGGCGATGGTGAAGACGACCCGGGACGAGGAGGGCGGAGCAGATCCGGCGCGGGGGAGCAGCGACACGTGGAGGAGGCGGTGGCGGCGCGGAGCGGCAAGGCTAACAAGTTCGACGGCAAGACGTCGCTGTACCGGCGGCGGATGGGGGAGGCGGCATCAACGCGAGGTCGTGCTCGCGCCGGAGAACATGACGGCACTGGAGCAGGACCACGAGTTCTGGGACGCCGTCACGCCCCACCACCACGTGCTGCTCTCCTAGTTAACAATGCTTTCCCTTATTTTTTGTCAACTCCTTGAGACATTCACTTGATTTACACATGTCTCTTTTCTTGCTTTCTACTACTACCAATTCCAACATCAATAAACAAACCCCACCTCTCTCAATCTCAAATAGTGTGTACTATCTTCCTGCCCAGAGTCGTCCCAAAAAAAATTGAGACGCCGGTACTAAGCAAAAAATGAGACATCATTATATTTACAAAGCGATGATTACAAAAAATGCAAATCTCTACGTATATACCTCTACCACTTTTTTTTTTACTTGATCACCATCTTAGCTGATTTGTTGGCATACAAAAAATGTGACGAACATTGCTGCTTAATTACTTCTAAATGCATTCAACCTATCTTACATGTGTCGCCATACTGTTGGTGATTAAGGGTGCAATACCGCCTCTTATTCGTAATATATATTGTTGGTGATAAGGGTGCAGTATCACCTCTTATTCGTAATGTATATTTCACACTATCCATTTTCCTATGCTTACAAAACAAGCATAATGCTTCATTCCATCTTCGATTTTACGGGGCTGACCACTAAATTGCATCAATCATTTTCTGCATTTTTATTAGTTGTTACATGGCTTCAAGTATCACAGAATCTGAAGGATTGTCTGGGTTAGATGGAAGTATGTTTTGAGTCTGAAATTAGACTATTAGACAGGATCACAGGATCAAACATACATGCAGAATTTCAAGAATTCAACCAAACAATTTGCTCTCTTGTTTACACCAAACCAAAATCAAAAGGGACCAAAAATTTATCAACTCCTCGCATCTCCTACATTTACCCGTAATATCTCTCTCAAACCGTCTCAAATCTACTTGATATATAAAACCTCCCAATGCAATGCCGTAGGTATGAATGAATCATCCACTCTGCTTGAAACTTGAAGAAAAAATGTAGACATCTCTCACAAAGATTCAGGGACGACATCAATGGATATAATATTCCAAGATTCTATTGACGAAGTACCACATCACTAACATTGTTCAGATTTGCATATTGTCTAACTATGTCTTGATTCAAAACAACTATATGATGAGCAGAGCTTTAGCTTTTTTTCCTAAAGATTCCTCCTCCACCTTCGTCGTCTCTCGCGTCCAACTCCTCCGCTCCCCTTATCCTCCTCCTCTTCCACCTCGCCATCTGTTCCTTCCCACCTTCCCCCCAACTACCACCGCACAGTCTCCTGCCGAGCCATTGCGCTGTCACGCTACCACCTTCTTCGCCCTGTCCGCTGTGCCATGTCAGGGGCCGCTGGGAAACCCTACACCGCCAAGCTCGCCGCCGCCAAGAAGGCCGCCGCCCTCACCGCCCGCCCAACTTTGTTGTCGTCCTGGCACGTACGGTAAAGTAACTAGGGGAAGATAGGCCCAACATAGACCAACTCTGTTGTCAACTGGGGAAAACGTCAGAAGAAACATTGTATGAAAACCGATTGTAATAGGAAGTGACGGACGAAAATCTTTTATGGATCATGGAAACTAGTTTCACTTTTATAATAGTAGAGATAAGGGCACTATAGGTATTTCACGTCGTGCATTTTTTAGAAAAAATGAAAGAAAACTAAAGCTAACAGAAATTTGGATGGAATGCTATTTTTAAGAATGGAGGTAAACTTTTGATGCTATTAAAGTGAACTGTGATCTTTCGATGCTATAGATACTTTGAGTGCTATGAAACCAATTTTGCCTATGAAACCAATTTTGCCTAGTTTAATCGAACATCAAGGCAGCCATGTAGCTTTCCTTGACCTTGATTGGGTCAGATAGCAGATGTCTTGGCTCAACGCGACTTGCTTCATTTTTCAAAAAAGAAAAGAAAACCGAGGATTTTAGCACGAGTCCGCGTGCATATCCGACGGTTCAAAAATCAACCACTTTCCCTCAAAATAATTGTGAAAACATTGCAATTCCGATTTCCAATGTACCTCTATTCTGTTATAAGTTAGAGGCATGCCAAACAACCACATGCCCCCTGATACGAGAGAGTTTTTAATACATGCCACCAAATACGCACACCTTTCGGACCTTACCATTTGATTCACACATTTTTTTGAAAATTGCCGCCAAAATATGGATTTCCTCAGTTCCGTTCCACTCCGTCCGTTGACTGGCTGTCCATCAACTGTGCCTTTGTCATCCTATCAATCGTGTCGCCGCTGCTATTGTCGTCCCACGTCACGTTCGCTGCTACCATCATCATCCCCTGCCGCCATTCCCAACCCTGCCCGTGATTGTGTCGGTGCCATACCCCCGCCTCCGCCGACAATCCCGGCCATGTTGATGGTCTCACTATTACTGAGCTTCCGAGAGGCCGGGAAGCTCGACGACAACGACATGAGTTGGGGCCTCATCAGGCTACTTTTGGTCTTTTCACGGGCATGCAGAGCTACGGCCAGAGAGAATGAGTTAGAGGAGACTTCCTCGCTGGTATGGCCATCCCCTCCACCTGCCCCTATTGCGGTGTTGCACGCTTTGTGCTGGCCAGCGTCCTCATCGTAGACAATCTTGTAGCATGCGCAGCCATTATGTAAGCCTCTAGGAGAAAGAAGAGCCTTGACCCGATGCAGCGGTTGGCGAGGCAAAGATGGCAGTCGACAAATATGTAGGAGGATAGCGTGAGAATAGCAACTTGGGCGGCTTCTGATTTGGCGAGGAGGTTACATTGTGATGTCATCCTCACCCTTGGTGTTGGCAACGATGACGACAACACGATAGGTATGAATGACGTGGCTAACGGAATTGCAAGATGGATAAACACAATGTGAATGAAGTAAATGTGCAGTCCGGTGGCAAATTTAAAAGGACAGGGGGGCAAATTCCGAAAGACCTTGGTAGTGCGGAGCAATGGAGGTCAGGCAGGCCTGGAGGGACGGAGGAGGGAAAACTTAGATAAAACCGGGAAATCCCCAACCTGGAGGGAGGAGGAGGGAGGGGCTTCCTCCGGCGGGAAACGGCAAAAAATTTAGGCGAGCGGAGGCCCCAACCAAAACCAAAACCAAAACTTGCTCCCACCCAAATCCCTAAAGGAAATCTACCGGGCATTGGCACCCATCTTCCTTCACCTCCTCCAACAACACTTCAGTGGCGGGCGGGGACGGGAGTGCGAAACCCTAGACTCGGAAACCCTAGCCATGGTGATCGCGGTGGAGGGGGGCTTCGTCCACGAGGAGGAGGAGGTGGATCACCCCATGCGCTACCTCCCCCTCGGTCGCGTCTACTCCTCCTCTGCTCCCCCCCTCCCCAAGAAGCCCCACGCCAAGCCCCCCCTCATCGTCTACTACCGCCGCCGCCCTAAGAAGCCGCGCCTCCACGACCCCACCCCCCCGCCGCCGCCGCCGCCTATGCAGAAACCGCCTTCTTCTCTCAAGCACGAGCTGCTCAGCCTCGGGCCTGCCCCGCCCGCATTGTCCCGGGATGGGGACGACCCCGCGCCGCGCCGCTGCCTAAGGCGTACCGGACCAAAGAGGCAAAAGCGTCAGCAACAGGAGCCTGCTGCCCCCTCGGCTGGGAGGAGATGGCTAGAGTCAGTTGGATCTCTCTATGCTTGCACCTCGTCTCACAAACATCAATATTTTCCTTTCCCCGTTGCAAGGGCTTCCATGAAAATTCTTACTACTACTTGCTTCTGTCTCAGGTTGGAAATTGCCGGTGCTGATCCACTGGCATTTGTGGGATTACCATGCAAGGCAAGATCTTCACAAAGATTCCTATTTGCTTTTCTTTTTATTGCAATGTAAGAGCTTGGGACCTCACATTTTACAGTGAATGCAGGTTTTCTGGCCCCTTGATGAGGATTGGTACAAGGGTTCTATCACAGGGTACAATGCCACCACTAAGAAACATTCTGTATGATCTCTCATCCCTCTTTAAGTTCAGCAAATTCTCCATTGTTTCTGTGTTGACAACTATGGAAAAAAATCATTTTTTAATGTCAGACAATATACACATTTTAGATTGTGTGCGCGTGCGTGTTTTTTGATTTATCATTCGATTCTCACCCCCATTACATATGAATTGTAAAATGCACAATGTAAATGAGAGTTATTAAGAACTCAATTTAAATATACTGCAGGTACAGTACGATGATGGTGAATCAGAGGACCTTAACCTAACTGACGAAAGGATAAAGTTTTCTATTTCATCTGAAGAAATGAAGTGCAGGAACCTGAAATTCGGAATCTCCAATGTCAATAAGAGGGGATATGATGAGTTGCTTGCCCTTGCTGTTAGCCTTCATGATTACCAAGGTCTTGATCCAGGTGATCTTGTGTGGGGTAAACTTACAGGTACTTCTGATTTCTGGTGCTTTCAATTCAGCTGATTAATTATGAATTTCATTTTTCTGTACTGTTTTTTTGTAGCATGTCACTGCAATTTCTAATACCAATGATGTATGATGCAGATTTCTATTAGTTTTAGCTATGTGATAATTTATTACATTGTTGACTGAAATTTGCGTTAACTAAGTAATAAATTTAAAAGTTTATATCTTGAGCTCCATCGCATATGCCACATGGTTTCACTTATGCAAAACTTTTTACTTTTACTTGGTGAGTCTGATGTTTAGGACATTAGCACGGTCTCCAATACACACATTTGACCACTACCTTTTCTAATTTTTAATGCTATTTTTTTTGAAAAATAATAGCATTGGAAGTAGCTTTTGTGCTTATTAGTGCCCACAGATTTTGATATTTCATTGTATGCATAGTAGTGACCCTGTGTGATTTTAAGTTTCTATGATGTTTTCATGTTTCTCTCTCTTTAACTAACTGCCATTGTTTTGAAACTTGGTCTCTTGTGCTTTATTTAGTTGCTGATTTGTTCTTTGAATTTGAACTCTTTTAAGTCCATACTTTCCTGTATATTGCAGTAATACTAAAATCAAGGAGCATGAATTTTTATTCAGTGCTCAATTCAGTGGCAAATGATTGATTCACCTATTTCACTATTATACTCTTTTGGTGGTTTCATGTGCTTCCACCTGTATGAGATACTCATCTTTATGAGGCCTGAAGTCAATTTGTCATGTGTAGGTCATGCCATGTGGCCAGCTGTTGTGGTGGATGAATCAAATGTTCCTGCCAACCGGGCTTTGAAGCCATGTCGACAAGATCAGTCGATACTTGTTCAATTCTTTGGCACTCATGATTTTGCCAGGTTTGATTCTGTAAACATATATGTATGATAATATTCATTTTTCATTAGAAAGGTACCCTGTAAGTTTTTTTTTTCCCCTCAGGATTAAGTTGAAGCAAGCGGTGCCCTTTCTGAATGGCCTTATGTCTTCTTTGCATCTAAAATGCAAGCAAGCACGCTTCCACCGGAGCTTAGAAGAAGCTAAGGAGTATGTGTACAGAACCTGTTTTTTAGAACTAATCTGCCATAAAATATCTCCCGAGCTTTGATGATAATAACCTTAGATTTTTCTGTAATAATGTGAGGTGATCAGTACAATATTCTAAAAGTTTTCACTGTATAGGTTCCTCTGCACTCAGCTGCTCCCAGAAAGTATGTTGCAACTTCAGAAATCCATGGAAAACGGCAGTTCTGGTGTTGATTCCAATAAGGATGGAGACTCTTGTGATAATTTATCTGAAGATAAAGCAGCTCAAAGCGGAGGGGATTATGATGAGATGACTCAAATAGAACTAGGAAACCTTCGTGTGAGCAAGTTAGGTATGTTTTTAACAAATAATATGAATGCGAGACATTTTATTTGATTTTCTAAGTACTCCAATAAGCAAAGTTTAATGGTTTTTAGACTGTCGATGATATTGACAGAAAAGTAGAGAAACATAACAGGAATTTAACACATATTTGTATAGTATTAAAAACACAAGTTACAAAAATGTTGCACAAGCTTATACAATCGTCTCTCCTTTTAATTTGTCCAATTCTCTCCTCTTTTGTTGAAATGACAGACCCTGTTGAAGGATGCAACACTGTTTTGTTTTTGTAAAAAAGTCTTGCACTATCTATGAGCTATGGTGCTGAAAAAAGCTTGCTAAAACACTTTGTTCTGACAGACTTTGGAATCAGCGAGGTCACAGCTTAATTGAAGTGGACTTTATTTTTGTTTGGGGTTTGTAGTTTAGATTGTGCAGGAGTTAGTATTCATCATATGTTTTCTAGTGCCATAACCTTAGATCCTTAGAAGATATTTTATTCACCCAATTTAGTTTATTGACCTGGCCTAGAAGCCCTGAAGGTGATCCCTGTTTTAGTTTTTCCCTGCACATAGTTTGTTTGCTTCTTTTTACTGAAATGTACAGTTCTTAGATGTAGATATACTTATAGCTACTATATTGAAATAATGACTTATGTTTCTCCTTAACTTTTTAAAAGGCTTAGTTATTCACTATATGGTTGTCAAATTTCCAAGTTTATGGTTGCAAAATATCGGACATAGTTACCTACAGCAAGGCAGCTTGATTGCATTTCTGTAGAAACAATGGGTTTCAACAGCAAGCATTGCCCTGATTTTTACTTATAAAAGACACTTGATTGGCCAAGATGTACAGCCATTATTTGTCCGTATTGAACTTAAAATAATTTATTTGTAGAACATTTGGTGTGTGCTTTTGGTGCAGCTTGAATTTTTCATGTTGATACTTTTGATCCTAATGTATCAAAGTTTAATTCGTCCTTTATTATCCTCTTCTCTGAGCCTTTCAGGTAGGATAGTAACTGATTCGGACTATTTCCATAACAAAGAGCATATATGGCCTGAAGGGTATACTGCTTTCAGGAAGTTCAAATCAGTGAAAGGTAGTTATCAGTTTGAGAATGTTAAACTTGAAGCAATATAGTAGTCCATTATTAAATTCACTATACTTCATTAGTTTCAGAATTTGTACATTATTATTGTTGCAGATCCACATGCAGTAACAGTTTACAAAATGGAAGTACTGAGAAATTCAGATACAAAAGCTCGACCATTGTTTAGAGTCATATCTGAAGATGGAGCACAGGTTAAGAGTTTATCAATTTTACCACTGCTATTATTGATAACACCGAAGACATGCTTTTAGTTCAATTTTAACCTTTTCAGAATATAGTTTATCATTAGATATTGTATCATTGATATGTTCGGAATGATTATCATAAACTCATGACTCATATGCTATAGAAACTTATAAGCAATCTAATTGTCTTGTCACAATTAAGATTGCTGGCTATCTTACACTTTAGCAATTAAGCCTTGTATTTCAGGTGCATCCATATTTGCTAATTGCTATGATGGTTCCTTCTCATAGAAATTTTTTGTTGATATTTCAAGTTATGGTACAGATGCCAAACTATCCAGTCAATCACTCCATACAATGTTACTTAATGCCCTTTTCAAACCAGTTAATAAGGCAATAAGTATTCTCTATCTTGTAAAAAAACAGTTTAGCTACATATTGCTATTAGTTATTGTTTATTTCATGAAAAGGAGCAATTTATGGGGATGATCAGCAAATCTCTCCTTATATCAATGGGCATTGCTGCATAATGATGAATTTCTTTTTAACTTGTATGTTATCTTAATGTAATTCGTTCTGATGACCAGGTTGATGGCTCTACCCCAAATGCATGTTGGAAGGAGATATATTGCAGATTAAAGGAAAAACAGTGCAATGAGTCAGACAGAAATGTTTGCCAGAGATCTGGTTCCTACATGTTTGGCTTTTCAAATCCACAAATACGGCAGCTTATTCAGGTGTTTGAACAAATAACTCTTCAAGGGTTAATTTTTCTTCTGTTTTGGTAGTGCCTTGGTGATGGACAATCAAATCAGTTCATTCATAACCAAAGTGTTTTTGGTTTCCGTACTATTTTCTGTCTGAAAACTTCCATATATCTGCATAATCATCTAACCCTTTTGTCATTTGTATTTCATGCCATCTGCTTCATATTTGTAGTGGATTCGTGCACACTAAGAGTTTGTCTGTTTTGTTGAATGTATGGTTGGCTGATGTCTGCATTGATTTACTGTCAAGCTGTTCTACTGTTTCTGTCTGGCTATACATGCTGTTTTTTTTTCTAATACTGACATTTTGTTCCTAGAAAGTGCATTTTATTCCTTTTTAGCTAATTCAATTGTGTATTTTTAGGAGCTGCCCAATGCGAGGTCATGTTTAAAGTATTTTGAAAATGCTGGAGACACCTTTCGTGGTTATAGAGCTGTTCATGTCAATTGGAAAGATCTAGACTATTGTAGTGTTTGTGATATGGATGAGGTAAATGATCTTTATCCTGTTCTCATGCATAAGCTATTCAATGGGTAAATAATCAAATCGAATATCATTTAATTCTTGAGTTGCAGGAATATGAAGACAATTTGTTCTTGCAATGTGATAAGTGCCGTATGATGGTAGGCATGCTTTCATTGACTAGCTCTATGAATATGTTAAATTGGGAAATGTTTACATAATGGTTAGACATGATTTAGGTACATGCGAGATGCTATGGTGAACTCGAACCATTGGATGGAGTCCTGTGGCTTTGCAACCTGTGTCGACCTGAGGCACCTCGTGTTTCTCCACGATGTTGTCTTTGTCCAGTAACAGGTATAGAATCAAGTTGCAGTTTTGCAGATAAGGCTTTATACTTATGTGATATATTCCTTATATTTAGGTGGCGCAATGAAACCTACAACAGATGGCCGTTGGGCTCATCTTGCATGTGCTATATGGATACCTGGTATAATCACTTCGTTGACCCAGAGATCTTAGTAACGTTTTGCCAGGACATGCTTTTAATTCTACCAATCCTACTCTTCCACAGAAACTTGCTTAAAAGATGTGAAGAGAATGGAACCAATTGATGGATTGAGCAGAATCAACAAGGTACGTTTTCCTTTCTGCTTTTGTTTTGTGTGATCTTATTTTCATCAGAACATCACCGGAGTTGTCTATGCAGGACCGTTGGAAACTTCTATGCAGCATTTGCGGAGTTGCTTACGGAGCTTGCATACAGGTATTTTTGCATCCGTTTTTAAGCCTGTGATAAGGGGCATCATGCCATATAGCTCATTTGTTTTTCTTTCCTTGAAAGAAATCATGAATTCATGATACTTTTTCTTGTGTACAGTGCTCTCATCCTACATGTCGTGTTGCATATCACCCTCTATGTGCGCGTGCTGCTGATCTTTGTGTTGAGGTGCCTTCTTGATCTTTTTGATGTGGCATATTATTTTCTCGATAACTTATTCTGTTCCTTAATTAACATATATATTGATTATGTGCACCTATTATGTTATTTTTAGCTTGAAGATGATGACAAAATCCACCTCATGTTACTTGATGAGGATGAGGACCCCTGTATTCGTCTACTCTCATACTGCAAGAAGCACAGACAACCATCCACTGAACGTCCATCTCATGAAAGTAACCTTGCTAAACCTGCTGTGGTAGCTAAGACAGATGCAATTCCATCATCTGGTTGTGCAAGGACTGGTAAGAGCAAACAATTTTAATTAAGGCTACGGTCAAGTTTCTGCATATTAAATTTGGTTTATTAAAAGTATAAAGTATCCATATTTTTTCTACCTTTTGGGTATGATAACAAATCTTTGAAATTTTTTAGGGATTGAACAAATTAGTGATGCAAATGTTACTCTCTCTGTCTCAAAATATAACTACCATTGTAGTTCAAAATAACCTAGTAGTTACTTTCAAGAGGTATCTATATTTTGAGACGGAGGTAGTATTGTTTATCTCTATTATATATAGAACCTAGCAGTCGTGGTGGTAGTGAGTTTGCCATTTCAGCACGAACTCAAATAGTCTAGTGATTTGTTATCTGCTTGCATATTAGATATGTTTTTCCATGAGAAATATGTATAGTTTCAAGTTTTAACTTTTGATGTATTTTTTAAAAATCCATTCCAATGCACGGGTGCTTTTGCTAGTTTAAGTATATGTTTCCTTGTTTTTGTTATCGTCCATCCGGTTGATCATATTTCATCTCACCATTATTGCCTTTCTTTTCAGAACCTTATAATTTCCACGGGAGAAGGGGGCAAAAGCAACCTCAAGTTATGGCCACTGCTTCTGTAAAACGTTTATATGTAGAGAATCGGCCTTATATTGTTAGTGGCTTCTGCCAAAATAAAGTAGGCTATGATGCTACCAGTGAGCCAATTCAATCAGTTGGCTCGTTGGATGTGGCACATCATGAAGCTGTTGGCAGTGTATCCTCTATGGTTGAAAAGTATAGAAGCATGAAGGCTACATTCAGGAGGAGACTAGCTTTTGGTATGTCCATTCAAGAGAAGCATATGATATTCCTTTCTATGATCTTTATCACTTGCTATTTTACATATCATTTACTTTATAGTACTTATCAATTTCTTTTTCTTCATGCTGTTATGGTAATTCTGATGTCAATGCGCGATCGATAATTTTCTGTAATAACAGTAAAATCTATAGGGTGGTCTGTCACAGTTGTGCATAATGTGTTAGTGTTGTTGTGTGAGGAGTTGAGTTGACCTGTTCGGTGCAGCTTACAAGGATATGTGTTGGTGTTCATGGGCATTTCCCCTTTGGGGCTGGTGTAATCTCTTCATGAAATAAATGGTAGAGCTCCTGACATTGGTTTCAAAAAGTAGAATATTCATAAGTTGAATAAGATATATTTCTTGTAAATCCACCTGGTAAATAAAACTTACATATATGAGGTCGTGGATTCTCATAATTTGGAATGGAATAGGATTAACTAGTTCTGGGCATTGGTTGAAATCGATTAATGGAGTTCACTTTCGTAAGAAAGCACATCAGTATCTTACAGGTGCATCATAACTTTTGTAAATTCGATTGATTGATGTCTTGATTTTGAAACATTGCGATATTAATGATTTTGCGCTGTTGTAATTT
This sequence comes from Leersia perrieri, assembly GCA_000325765.3. Lineage (NCBI taxonomy): Eukaryota > Viridiplantae > Streptophyta > Magnoliopsida > Poales > Poaceae > Leersia > Leersia perrieri. Next base: position 102,963 of record CM002487.1, on the reverse strand, counting down.
TCATTTATGTTTATGTGAATATTGATTTATTTAATGTTCTTCAATTATTTGTGACAGGAAAGTCAAGAATTCATGGATTTGGTGTCTTTGCAAAGGTTGCGCACAAGGCAGGGGACATGGTATGTTCTTAAAAAAATCCCTTATACTGCATCCTTTTGGCGTTGTATGAATTTTTAAAATTGCTTATTTATTTCTATTTTCGGATGCAAAAGTTAGTTGAGAGCTATTACTCTTGTAGTTGTATCAGCAAAATCTGTCTGGATTTTGGAAAGATTCCCCTATCTAACTAGATAGCGACATCATTGCAATGCCAAACAGAGCCAATGAAGGATTGCATTGCTTTTTGAAAGGAACATTGTTGTCTGGTAGGGAGAATTTTGATAAACATACTACATCACAAAGGTGATAAGTATCAAATATGGAAATATAGTACTGTAATGGTCCATGATTGCTCTATGGCACCGCAAACAGCAAGAAGTGCAGAGTATCTTCTTTATTAGTTTGTAATGGCTGTGAGCAGTTGGCTTAAATAATTTTCTTAAGATGAGTCAGAGGCAGTTGTGGGTAACTTTAGTGACTCAATGGCTGCTGGTAGCGATCTGATGTCTTCTAGTCTTTTGGCAAAATTTTGATTAGAGCCAGAGGGTAGCTCTTGATATGGATTGCAGAGATGATATGGGCAGAAATTTGACCTGATGACAAAACTAATGCTGATACTTTGTAGACTTTATGTTGGCCAGTGTTACTGGACTCCAGAACAGTTGCAAAGTTATTTTTGCAATGTTTGCAGTGCTGTTCAGCTTATTGTTCCTATCTGTATCTACTTGTTAGATAAATTGATTACCAGAAGTTAGTTTTGAATATGCTAATGAACTATTTTCTACCTGTTCAGATGATCGAATACATAGGAGAACTCGTCAGGCCACCAATATCAGACATTAGAGAGCGGCGTATATACAACTCTTTAGTGGTATGTTTCTGTTATTGTTTTTTTTTCTTTCTTTTTGGTCAACCAATTGTTGGTATGAAGGTCTGAAGGTCTTGATGCTATTGTCAAGTCAACAGCATATCATGTATTTGGCCAGTAGCAGACTGCTTGCCTTGAATAGTTGAATAGCAGTATTCTAGGAGGGGGTGTGGGGTGGCTTGGATCTGGCCTCTGGTTGAATCTGGAAGGAGGGAGAGTGCAACTTGCCAACTTGCATCCAGCGTCACTGTTGTCTGGATGTTGTGGCTTCACAGTTACTGCGTGCTTTCTCTCCGTTATCTACAGCCCCGCCCCTGTTTGCCTCTCTGTTCTGCTACCCTCTGCTTTGTTGCTTTACTGTCTTCCCTAATGCTCATGATACTGGATGCTGCTGCTCATTTGTTTCTCTTTTTCTGAGTGAGCGAGGAGTCCTCTGTGCTGCTGCTGTGTGCTTTCTTGTTCTATTGTCTTTCCTGATGCTCTTTAAGTCGTAACGCTGGTACTGGATACTGCTGCTCATTTGCCTCTTTGATCTGCTGCTGTAGGGATAGCTTGGTTGTGGGATGGGTCAGTTGTGCCCCCATCTCTTGTTACTACCATTTTAACTCTGTTATATGTGGTGTACACACTGATTTGGTGCCATGTAGCAATAACTAGTTGGAGCGCCAGACAGTATTGGTTGATTTATGAATACATGCTATGTTTCATTGATGCGGAATAGCAGTATTACACCATGATACATAATTTCCAAAAACAAGGATATGTCAACTTAACAAACTTTCTGCCTGACTACCTAGTCTATCTGTATGAATTTATGGAACAGAGATGCCCATTACTACTATGTTAGTATGTTTTGATGATTCCTATCCAATTAACGTCTTGTTATATGAAAATTTGGTGTACAGTCCTGCAAAACCTATGTTTAATGACTTATCTTGGTATGCAAATATGATCAAATGCTCTGATCTCTCCTGCCTGTGGTCAGTTTCATAACAGACTAGCTTATTGCCTGCTAGCTCAACTATGGCCATGATCTTAGGCTTGAATGGCATCAGTCCTATCCCTATTCAAGCAGCCATGACAGTGTTTTTTGTGTATGGCTAGTAAACAGTTGTTTATACTGTGAGCTTAGTAACTAGGCAATGGATTTTAAATGCTTGCTTGATTTATGTATGCAAAGATAATTAGCTGGTCATACAATTTGGTTTTGCGCACCTTTTGTAGCCTGACTAATGTGCTGCTCATAATCTGTGCCTTTTAAATGCTTGCTTGATTTATGTATGCAAAGATAATTAGCCGGTCATACAATTTGGTTTTGCGCACCTTTGGTAGCCTGACTAATGTGCTGCTCATAATCTGTGCCTTTTAGACAGTCATTCATTTGGTGGAAAATAAATGGGTCATTGTTATATATTATATTTTTAGACAATTAATGGTTGTAAGTTCCAATAAAACTAAAAGGAAGCACCTGCTATCTGATTATGCTGAAATACATTTAATCATCCTGCTAACTATTTAGAGTAAATCACTTCTGCAGGGTGCTGGGACATATATGTTCAGAATAGATGATGAGCGTGTTATAGATGCTACAAGGGCAGGAAGCATTGCTCATTTAATTAATCATTCTTGTGAGGTAAGGTTATACACTCCTTATGAAAGTGCATTCTAGTTTTTTTTGCAGCAGCTCATTTGCTTCATCTGCTCGTAAGTACTGTCGAAAACACATGGCAATGATCAACCTTAGTTTGGTGCATTCTTTGTATCCTATGTTATTATGCACATGTGGATAGTTGGACAAAAATTTTTCACCATGGACCACGCCCATGATGACCACCTATGTGTCTATTCTGGACATGTGCTTCTTTTCTCATGTGAAAACAAAAGGAAAATTGCAATAGTATATGCTTACGAACACAATGGATATGATGAAACAATAAGCTAAAGTTCTCATTGAGTTACGAAAATTTAACCTTATCTGCCACGAACTTGAGCTCATGATGTCTCTAACAAAGCAAAAGAAACAATAGCAATGAGTTGCCGTAAAACTATTTTGGAAAATGAAGTCAACAATAGTTGTGAAATAATGAACTGTTTTCTCTTTCACTTCTTTTGATGGAACGGTAGTCTCATCTTCAATGAGATTTTGTGCAAAAATCAGAATGTAAGACCCTCACAGTTGTCCACAAAACACATATACACACAAAAACATGCGCGTGCACACACCACCCACCATCACCACCAATAAAATTAAGGAAACCAAAGTAGCTTTCATTCCCTATACTTGGTAATTTTCCTTCGTACGTTAGCATTAGGGAATTTCAGATTTGATGGTACTTCATGATGTTTATTGGTTAACTTAGTAATTAAAAGAATACCTAAGTCAAGGCTATGTTGTTTGCATTAATTTTTTCCTTACAAGGCAGTGTAACAGTTTTTTTTTTCTTTTACCATTGCAGCCTAATTGTTATTCACGTGTCATAAGTGTTCTCGGGAACGAGCATATCATCATTTTTGCAAAGCGGGATATAAATCCTTGGGAAGAGTTGACTTATGATTATAGGTCAGACTGGAATATCTATTGCTTGCAAGTTGCAACCATTTTAGCTCTAGTTTTACAAATAATAAGATGATGCTTCATTCAGGTTTGTTTCGAGTGATCAACGACTTCCTTGTTATTGTGGATTCCCCAAATGCCGTGGAGTTGTTAATGATGTTGAAGCAGAGGTGCAATCAGCCAAAATAAGGGTCAACAGAAGTGAATTATTCCAACAATGACTAGACAGGTCAGCATATGCATATCTGCCTCCTTGGTGCTATTTTGATGTATAATGTTTTTACACTGCGGCCAAAATTTTATGGATGCACCATCTAATTCAAGAGCTTGATTTTGTTCATTCAGGATGTAAGAGTTTTTTTTTTTGTGTACAAAATTATGTATGTTTTTTTACAAATTCAAGTGTACCCTGCTTATAATTGGTAGACATTAATTTAGTATCTTGCATGTATTGCCAATTTTTGAAAGAAAAAGGGACAAAGATATGTTTGACAGTTTATTTTGATTGTTTGAGCTGGATGTCCAACCTCTGGGATTTCACAAACTGATTGCAGATTGATACATGTACGATTATGATATGTGAAGTAATTTTTTTGCAACGAGAGAATTTAAGCTTTGTTCATTAATTGCAGCAATTGTATTATATATACTACACCTTGAATAGCACATGCCATGACGTGTATTTGTTTGCCCTGTGGCGGTTAATATTTATCCTGTCCTTTTCCGTGCTTGAAGCAAAACCTTATTTTGATCTCCAGTTGCAGCTATAATGTTAACTTATATTTAATATTTGCAGGGAGTGTATTTAGAATTTCCCCAGGGTTGGATATGCGGGAATCTCAAGTGTTCCTTTGGGGGCCAGCGGCAATATTCCAAAAAGTTGCCTGAGATTCTCATGTGAGATGCTAATCATTCTTTGCTCACATTTAGACAGAATGCCATGGTAATTGTATATCTACTCTGATATAGGTTTGGCATTCCATTTGTTATTGGTACCATAATTGGAACTTATTTTCTGGGGGCATAATCAAAATATTCAGAGCTTTGCCTCTAATCTGCCCATTTGTCATTATTTATATGTAAGGCCCTATCAACCCTAGTATTTTGTTAGCATTTGAGTACAATGATTAAGATGTTCTGTTAATAGTTGATGCGAAATTGCGAATGGAGCTTCTAGATCTCATTTTGCTTGCAAGCCGTCCATGGTATTAAGATTATGGGAATAGGCTGTTTTCTTGGAGAAGGCTTGTAGCCCGGCTTTTGCTGAAAGCTTAAGAGTATCATTACCTAACGCTAACTGGACACAGCAAACACAAAGCACCACAGCATAAATTAGGCCTCACACAAAGGAACACAGTTTTTCCCTAGCTACTGTCAAGAAAGATAAAAACCAAACCTAGTATTGCGTAGACAGCACTGGGGAAAAGCTCCAACCATATCACCGGCTTCGGCACTGGGAAACCTAGCATTGTGTCGCTGGGTGTAACTCGGTTCCCGAAAATTAACATCAGTAGATAAACACGGAAGTGAATTGCCATAGGATATCCAATCTTAATGTTGACATTGAGACGTTATAATTGTTAACGAGGTTCGGCAAGCCTACTTTCCGAAACACTGATTACATGTGCTACTTCTTGATCCATTATCAAGTATCTATGACCATGGTCATTTGGCTATGCCGTTGACGGTCGCTCCCTATACCTATCTATACTATTGTCATCGTGTGGTTACAACAGGTGTATAATGATTAAAATGTGTCACTATTATCCCATAACCAGTACAACTCCAAGCTCTAAACTGTAACCGATTTTGTGCATAAATTCGACATAAACTCTAACAAACTTTATCTTGGCAAATATGCCATGCCAATCTGGATCTTGTCCTTGCGTGAACCTTCCTGTACTCAGACTTAGTTGGTTCCTTTTGCAGCCCATGTCGAGCTGCCTCGACAAGTCTTCATCGGAGTCACCGTAATCAAGATATTCCCGCTATCTTCTTGTAACTTCTTCAGGACTCCACCTGAAATAGTGCTCCATCTTCTCCTCTTTCATCGCAGTTGTCTTGCCAAGCGAAATGGAATTTCTTCCAAGATAGCCAAGCTAACAAGTCCAGCCATCCACGCTTTCCACATTCATAGACCGATTACCTGATATCGAGAAAAAGATCACCGCCGCAACCACGATAGCCTATTTTTTGTCTTCAGTGACGCAATTTTTATACATCCTCATCTCCCTGACCCGCAAATCCAGATATACCCTATATTGTCAAACATCACCGATGAGCACCATCAAAAAATTTTATCGGCTGTTGCCATGATATTCTCGCAACAGTGTGATGAGTCTCTTTTTGCACCGCTTTCCTGCCAAGCAAATACTTGACTTCACGTGCCACCATTGTTGGCCCCGTGCAAGACCTTACATGGCTGTCAGGGATGCTGCTGGGGGTGAATTCATGCCCGACATGGTTGCTGACATTGGGAAGGCGGAGCGCCATGGAGAACCTAGAGCCAGTGATCATGGGCGCGAGAAAAGGACTAAGAAGACGAATACAAGAGTGAATGAGCCGGATTGGGCCAAGTAGCTGATAGTGTGTGAGTGCCCCATGGCCTGTAAGCGTGCGTGTGAGTCTCGTGTATGGAGTGTGAGCTCTTGTATAAGAGAGAACCTATCGAACACGGAACCCCTTATGTGATTAATAGAACTCGGAAGCGAACGACGGCAGCAGCGGCAAATTCGTTTGTATAGCCAGCGAGTTCCATCATTCCTCTAGTTCTCTTGCACATCTCTAGGTCGCTAACAATTTTGGTATTAGAGCCACCCCAAAATTTTTCCAGCCGATTCCATTACTTCCTTCATTCGGTGGTAAAATTCCGTGTGAGAGGTGAATCCGCCTCTGGCGAGCATTCAGCGAAAGTCTTCGAGCTCCCTCGATCCGGTTAGCTGAATTTAGGACGAGAATCGGTGGAGAATTCATCCTGGAGAAGCTGCGATACATCACCAAGCAAGCGGCGTAGCTCATGGCGTAGGACGACAAGCTTGATCTACTCCTGAAGAAGGTGGAAGGGAGCGAGGAGAAGTGAGCTGCCGATTTGAAGGATCTGAAGACGACAGTGGAGACCTGGATCCCGGAAGTGGAGAAGGTAACTGAATTAAGTTTATCTGTTGGGGATCTGTTGTCTCGAGTAGATTTGTTGCCATCAGAGTTGGCAGGAGTTTAGAAGGATGTGTGGTTACAATCTCAACAACAGAGCAAAGAGGTGAAGGTAGAAGAGTGTGCGCGCCATGTTAGTGCTGAGTATGTTTCCGACAATGGACGTACATCATTTGTTTGGGCATGTTGGCGGATCTTACCATTATGAACATCCAGGATATTACTCGAGTGAACATCCATGTACCTTGTATGACTTGTCCAAAGTTTGATGAAGACAATCCTCATATGTGGAAGGACAATTGTGAGTCTTATTTTAACATCTATGGAGTGCCTCCTGTTAATTGGATGAAGATAGCTTGCTTGAATTTTGTGGGTTCAACAGCCTTCTGGTTGCAATCTATGTGGGCATATTTAACTAGTATATCATGGTTGGAGTTATGTGACAGGGTTATTGCCAAGTTTACCAAGGATATGCAGCAAGTTCTGATCAGGCAATGGATACACATGCATCAATCTAGCACTGTGCCAGAATATATTGAGCAGTTTGACAATGTGATGCATCAGCTCATGGCTTATGTTAATCCAGCCAGTGCACTTTATTTTGCCACTATATTTGTAGAAGGATTAAAGGAGGAGATTAGGGCGATAGTGATGATCCAGAACCTTTAGGATTTAGACTTTGCTTGCTCTTTAGCCCTGCTGCAGGAGGAGGTGTTAGAAGGATCCAAAAGGATTTCCATCAAAAGGCAGGATTCAGTGGTGAGGCCAATTCCCAGGTCACCATCATTTGGCAATTATACTTCTTACTGGAGCAAGAGTGCTGGGGGGCAAGTAATGCAAACACCTCCACCAAGGGATGATGAGGTATCTGTTTTAAAAGCATACAGCTAGAGGAATGTGCTTTACTTGTGGAGAAAAGTGGAGTAGGGAGCACAAGTGTGCATCCACTATTCAATTGCATATAGTGGAAGAGTTGTTGGAAGTCTTGGGAATGTTTGAAGATGAACATGGAACATTCCAGCCTGATTATCAGGAGTATGAATTTGTGGCTTTATCCTCTCAAACTTGTAATGGGTTTGAATCTCTAAGTTCTTTGAGAGTAAGGGGCATAGTGCAGGGAACTGAGATGTTAATGTTGATTAACTCAGGAAGTACTCACTCCATCCTCGATGCTGAAGTAGCAGCTCAATTTTCAGGGGTGCAAAGACCGAAGAATTCCATTTATGTCAAGGTGGCTGATGGGAATACTACTCCTTTGTCCAATTTCTTCCTAATTGTGAGTGGTGGTTGCAAGACAGGAGTTATAGTGCCTTGTTTAAGATTCTAGATTCTGGATTAAGATGTTGGTACAAGTAAACTTATTTAATAGCAAATTATGGATTAACCCTCATCTATTTAATTTAATTATATAAAATAATTGATAAAATTATTATTCTTTCTGTCAGGGTTACCGATTAGGGGTACCCTCGTTACCTGGAAATACGGAGTACAACGGAAAGGTATATCTGCGCGGATAAGAAAAGAAGACCAGGATATACGGGAGAATACGAAAGTCCACGGTGCTGTTAAAAAAACAAGACAGAATCCTATTCGTGTGGGACGGGGACTTCCCTAATCATGCGTGATTCTTAATCGGAGTCCTGTTCAAGGATTACAGGGAACCCACGGTATAAAAGGATCGCGACCCCCATGAGTAGAGGCAGATCAATCAAGCCGAAGCCGTTCTAGTAGTTTTAGTCACCAAAGTCACCAAGATCGTGTTTCGGGCCTTCCGAGTACGGTCTCGTCGACATCTAGCTTTCCACATATTGTACTCTGTACCCAGGTAATCCCCCCTCAGCAATCCCATATAAACTAGAAGTAGGGTATTACCTTTCGAGGGCCTAAACCAATATAAAAATCTTTGCCTTAGGGTAGCATCATGTCGTATTACTATAGTCCTTACGCCAACATTCCCCTGTCTTGTACATACCCCATCTACGATACCAGCCGTTGACAGTGGCGCGCCAGGTAGGGGGGCTTGGCGTTCAAGGACCTCACGACTACTTCTAGGCTACATCGACTACTATGCCAACCGTGTCCCAGCGCCACCTGCTTCGACGACGCTGGTGTGGACTCAAGTTGGATCCATTGCCTTCCCCGTTTGCGCCATTGTTTCAGCCACACCCGGTCCACCGGCGTTCGTGAAGCAAACAAAGGCCGCAACCAAGGAGGAAGCAAGCCAGAGGACGGTAGGCCTTCCCGACCCGGTGGAGAACAAGGCACCGACCACGACGGCCACCAAGGAGCAATCTTCCGACACCACTTTCCGATATCAAGCGTCTGCGGGGAGGGCTTGCATCAAGATGAACACTTGGTGTGCCATTCACAAGACCTCCGACCACTCTTTGGAAGACCGCAAAATGGTTTAGCGTGTTAAGGCTTACGTGGAGCAAAACAGACAACAAGAGGGAGCACGAATCTTCGCCCGATGGTGTCCTATTCACAACAGCAAGACGCACAGCATCTTGGATTGCCGAGTATACCTAAAAGCCATGGACTACCCAATTCCTCAAAAGACGGTCAGACGAACTCGGAATCATTAGGGTAATGAAGATGAACCTGGCTCCGATCGTTTTGTCGGAGCCATCATCTCGGATTTAGAAGCGTCCACTACCCAAGATGGCGAAGACGGTTATTCGGTGTCTGAGTCCGATAACTCCCGAGCCATCTACGGCGTGGATGGAGGCGACGATACGGCCTCAACATCAGGAACCCCCGCACAACGCCTAGCGTCAATGCAGTAGATACTTGATGAAACCCCGTTCGACGCCGCCGCAAACCCAAAGTTAACATCATGGGCCAACCGACTCCGCGAAACGGCCAGAGACCTCAACTCGGCATTCAGAGAGGCACACACCGAAGCACCGGAGCAGCCCACTGCTTCCGAGATCACGAGAAGAGCGGCAGCACCGATCATCGACGCAGCAGCGCGAGCAGCAGGAGATGTGGCACCAAACACGGACGCTTTGATTCGGCTAACAACGGAGGTGGTTGTGGCCAACCGGCACGTAAATGCTAACAATGAAGTCGTCGACGAGGAGCCGGTCGATGACGAACGTCGCATCCCCCGAGGACGGGCTAGTCGTGAAAGGACGCCCCTCGCAGATCGCAACCACACTGGTGGGCGGCGGTGGGACCGCGAAAGACAACGCCACCATACCTCCCGTTATTGAGAATGAGCTGGCAACCGATGACGAGTCGACGGCGCCTGGAGAGAAGAACGAGTCGACGACGCTCGGAGAGAAGAACGAGTTAACAACGCTCGGAGAGAAGAACGAGAGAGCCACCCCCACGGCCCGAGAAGAGATCGGTCAAGAGGGCGTTGTTCCAGGACTCCTCCCAGCGACCCATCGTCATCCTCTTCGTCCTTTGGATCGTACAACTCCCGATGAGGCAATAGGCATACGATCCGTTCCCCGTTTATCCCAGGTGGCGGTTGCAGAGCCTTTGTACCGGCACTACGGGAAGTCCGGTGGCTGGAAAAGTTCAGACCAGGTTCGATCGAGAAGTACGATGGAAGCACCGACCCAGAGGAATTTCTACACGTCTACTCCACCGTACTCTATGCTGCCGGCGCTGACGACAACGCGCTGGCAAATTACTTGCCTGCCGCACTCAAGGGACCAGCAAGGTCGTGGCTAGTTCATCTACCACCACGATCGATCGGCTCCTGGGAAGATCTATGGCACCAATTCGTGGCCAACTTCCAAGGAACCTACAAACGGCATGCCGTTGAAGACGATCTCCATACAATGACCCAGAGTACGGGGGAATCATTGAGGGACTTCGTACGATGTTTCAACGAATGCCGCAATACAATCCTAGACATTAGCGACTCTTTGGTGATACGGGCTTTCAAGACCGGCGTCTGAGATTGCTATACCACCCAGGAGCTGGCAACCAAGAAGATTACGACTACTCGTAAACTATTCAAAATAGTTGATAGGTGCGTGCGTGCCGACGACGCACTGCGACGAAAAGACGAAAAGAGCACGAAGAGTGAGGAAAAGAAGTCTACTGGGAGGAAGGCCCCGAAGTCAAACAAGGATAAAGGTCGCAAAAACAGGAAACGCAAAGCACCTACAGAGGTTTTGTCCACCGATCGTGTGGAACCCTCAAAGCGTGCAAACCCGCAGGACGAAAACCCTCGACGACCATGGTGCCCAATCCACACGACAAATTCCCATAATTTAGAGGATTGCAGTGTCTTAAAAAAGGCCCTAGATTGACAACAAGCCCCCGACAGCAGCAAGCGGATTCGAGTAGTCGAGGCTAGCTCAGCAACAGAAGACGACGGACCAACCTTTCCGGATCAGAACCTTCACATCTCCCACATCTTCGGAGGATCAACGACGTATTCGTCCAAGCGAGAGTACAAGAAGGCAGAGCGAGAGGTTTGCGCAATCACACGTGCAGGAACCTCGAGGATAAAGTGGTCGCAACATAAGGTCGAATTCTCGGAAGCCGACCACCCAGACACAGTTGTGATGCCTGGAAGATATCCTATTGTAGTCGAACCTACAATTAGGAATGTCAAGGTGGCACGCGTCCTTGTCGACGGAGGAAGTTCAATTAACCTCCTATTCGCTAGTACTTTGGACGCAATGGGGATCCCGAGGGGCAGGTTGAGCCCTTCCGATCAGCACTTCCATGGGATCACCCCCGAGTCATCATCAAAACCATTGGGCAAGATCACGCTAGCAGTAACCTTTGGGCAAGCTGACAACTTCCTAACTGAGCAAGTCACCTTCGACGTTGCCGACTCTGACACGGTGTACAATGCCATCTTAGGAAGGACTCCACTCGTGAAGTTTATGGCAGCATCCCACTATGCGTATCAACTGCTCAAGCTCCCAGGGCCAAAAGGAACTATCACAGTCCAGGGCAATGCTAAACTCGCTATACAATGCGATAAGCGTAGCCTAGACGAGCAGAGGGCCGCGAAAGAGCAGAAAAACAAAATAGACGGATACCCAGAAGATGGTCCCCATAATCAACATGGTGGACTCTCAAGTCCTCATGATTTTTTCTGTTAACGTGGCCGAGCTTGTCGACAACAGGGAACAACCGGATCTATGGACATTAACGTTCGCGGGTATCCTCACCATGCACGGCGCCGGTAGTGCATTCACACTGACATCCCCCACGGGGATAATTTATCACCGGATCATCCATTTACAATTCCCAGCTACGACTATCATAGTAGAATACGAAGGATTTCTCACAGGCCTGAGGCAAGCCGTCAAACACGGAATCCAACACCTGCAAATATTTGCAGATTCAGAGATCATGGACGCCTCAAGAATGGAACAACTGCTTACGAGTACTTCTGGGATCATCTACAATCAAGAACTCCAGAAGCTTTACAAGAAGTTCCGAATCTGTACGTGCACAAGGACTCTTCGCAGGAACAACACGATGATCAGTGCTCTAGCTCGACAGGGCCTCCTCTGAGGACTTCCTTCGACCGGGACTATCCGATACAGCTAGACATCGCCTTCTGTTTAGGCAACCAACACAATCTTGATGGCCCTGAAATTGATATTGATGGCTAAACGCGGAAACAAATCGCCATAGGAGATCCAATCTTGATGATGATACCAAGACACGATATTTGTTAATGAGGTTCGGCGAGCCAACTCCCCAGGGCATTGATACAGACACTCCTCCCTGATCTAGCATAATTATAGCTTATCAAGTATCAACGACCACGGCAGGTCGGCTATGCCGCCGACGGTCGCTCCCTACGCCTACCTATGTTACTGCTGCCATACGGTTACAACATGCGTGTCTTCCTATTTAAAGGAGAGTCTACGGTAGAATCCGACTCCGCTACTATCCTATAACCTAGTATAACTCCAAGTCCTAAACTATAACCGACTTTATACCTATATTCAACACAAACTCTAACACAGCTTGGCACGGAGGACCTGTAGACGTCCATCTCCTTGCCCACTGGCTGCCGACGTTGATGGCTCCTGGAATGGAGTAAGCCTTGTATTAATCTCTAGTGGCCGATACTTGTCTCTACTGCCGCGATGTGGGAGATGATGTCCCTTTCCTCATCTAGACAACTATCTACCAACATATACCCCCTCTGATTCCTTAGCCACCAAATTCCCGCTCTGAGTATACCACTTGACTCTACGGTAGCTCTAACACTATCCATTTTGTTATGTGCCACCTCGGGAAGAAGATACATCTCCATAACATACACTGGGATAGTGCTCAAGCAAGAGTTGATTCCATGTTGCAACCTCTTTTCTAGCTTGAAGCCAGCCTCCCCATCGCGTGCGGTGACCTAACCCTCGCCGCCGCCGCCCCCTCCAGCCCACCTCCTCACCTCACCGCCGCCTGAGTGAGCGGGCAGCAAAGCTGCGCCGCGAGCAGGGACGGCGGCAACGGGGTAGCTCCGCGTGGCTGCTCTCCGCTCTGGCACGGGTGGGGCTGGCCAGAGCAGTGGAGCGGGTGGGGTGCCAATGCGGTACGGTAGAGCTGTCCCGGTGCAGCGGCGCGTCGATGCGGTGCCGGCTCTGCGCGCTGGCGGCTGCCTGGCGGCGTGGGCCGGCGTTCAGCATGGCAGCGGTGGGCCAGAGGCTCCCTACCGTATCTGCCGCCTCCAGCCAGATCTAGCGCCTCCCATGGCAGATCTGGCTGGACGTCGCAGCAGGATGACTCGGCACTGACCGGCTCGGGCGAGGACATGGGCGCTGCTCCCACGCCCTTCTCTCCTAGGCGGACAGGATGGGGACTGCCCCTGAAAGTGCACTAATCCACCCCTAGCGGGTTTTGGTGATAATTGACAACATTATTAAGGGACTAACGTGTGTTAATGAGTTATGAAGCTAAGCAAGAAGACAAGTGACCCCCCAACGGTGCTAAAACTTGAATGGATTGAATTGGGACGGCAAAGCGGCTCAAAGGATTAGATTTGGGTTGTATTTAATTTTGAGTCGTAGGAAAAGCCGTACTATCAAGGGGGATCGGCTAGTTAGAACTTGTGTCAACCTCTAAATGCTCTAAGGATCAAGTCTACTCTAGTGTCTAAGAGATACACTTGTAATGCACAACACTTGCACGGTTTGGTTTGGGACAGTAGGTCCAGAGTGTCCGGACATGGGCTGTTCGGAGCTTCTGCCGGAGTGTCCGGACAGGGGGACCACTGTTCAAACGGCTAGTGGACGTCACCATTACACATCACGTTGTAACGGATAGGAGGTCCGGAGTGTCCGGATACTGCGTCTGGAATGTCCGGACATGCTGTTTCTAACGGCTAGTGGGCAGGTGCGTGGGCTATTTAAGCCCATCCTCTCCCACTGAGCTAGGTTGGCTGCCACATTCACTTCCTACCACTTCTAGGGTTCTAGAGTACTTATTTCTCCTCACTTAGACTAGATTTGATCTAGGGTTTAGGTGAGAAGAGTGGGTGAGTTGAGAGAGTGATTGGATTTGATCCTTGAAAAGCACTTGGAGCTTGGGCAAGATCTAGCTGGTTGGATTTGTTACTCTTGGAGATTTCATCTCCTAGACGGCTAGGTGTCACCCGGAGCGCCGATCATCTTGTGGTTGCCCGGGAGAATTTTGTATGGGATTTCCTCTTCCCAATGAGGTAAATGAGTAAACAACCTTGCTATCTCCTAGAAGTAGGGATCGATAGAGCAAGGAGTGTCCGGACAGCCAATCTGGCCAATGTAAGCTATGCTCATTACAAGGCCCAACCAACTCAACACAAGGGCTCAACGAAGGCACCACCAAAGACCACACCGAAGGCGACGGATAAGAAGCATATGCCTCACTTGGAATTTCGTGCTTCTTATGTTATCATGAAGGATCGTCTTGGTCGTGTGGTCGCCAAGTTCATTGGTACCAAGAAGGAGGGGAGGATGGCCTCTCTTTGGGTACCCAAGATACTTGTGACTCATGTGAAGGAATCCAAACTTATGGAGTTTAGGTTTCTAATTTCACGGCTTGATTGTCTTTTGTAGGCATACTCCTCCAGCGGATCAAGTTGGGTGGTGGATAGTGGGTGCACTAACCACATAACGGGAGAAAGGGGTATGTTTACGTCATTTGAGGACGGCGCCGGGCAACACACAAGCATCATTTTTGGAGATGATAGCAAAGGGAAGGTTGAAGGCCTCGGTAAAATCGCTATCTCTCAAGATTCTACCATTGAAAACGTGTTGCTCGTGAATTCCTTGAGTTATAACTTGTTGTCCGTCTCTCAATTGTGTAAGAGTGGATACAATTATCTCTTTACCGAGAAAGCGGTCATTGTGTTTAGAAGAGACGACGAGTCTAAGGTCTTTTGAGGACGTCCTGTGGGGGATCTTTATCTAGTTGATTTTTCACTTGATAAGGTGACTCCGGAGTCGTGTCTCTTGGCCAAGTCCGCATTGGGTTGGCTTTGGCATCACCGGCTAGCCCACGTGGGGATGAGAAACTTGTCAACTCTTGTAACCGGTGACCACATTCGAGGTATTACTAATGTATTTTTCGAGAAGGATCGTGTGTGTAGTGTTTACCAAGCGGGAAAGCAAGTTGGAGCCTTCCATCGACCCAAGAATGTGATGACCACCAAGCGTCCCTTTGAGCTTCTTCATATGGACTTATTTGGACCCATTGCTTATCTAAGCATCGGAGGTAACAAGTACGGGTTCGTTATTGTCGATGACTATTCCAGTTTCACTTAGGTATTCTTTTTGCATGACAAAAGCAAAGCCGTGGAGATCTTCAAGAACTTCAAGAACTTGGGTATTCTTTTTGCTGGACGCTTTTTGGGCGGAAGCGGTCAACACGGCGTGCCACGCGATTAACCGCTTGTATCTTCAAAAGCTACTCAAGAAGACCGCCTATGAGTTGTTGATCGGGAAGAAGCCCAACGTGTCCTACTTCCGGGTTTTCGGTTGTAAGTGTTTCATTTTGAGCAAATGCCCTCGATCTTCTAAGTTTGCTTCAAAGGTCGACACCGGCTTCTTACTTGGCTATGAGGCGAATGCTCACGCCTATAGGGTCTTCAACAACTCCACTAGAGTGGTTGAGACTACTAGGGATGTGACATTCGAAGAATCTAATGGCTCTCAAGGAGAGCAATTTGTTCATCTTGTTGTAGTTGAGGAAGATCCATCTTCGGCCATCAAGGACAAGACGATAGGGGACATTCGACCACATGTAGCGGATGGTGAGCAAGAAGACACTAACAAGACTACCTCCCCTCATGTGGCAATCCCTAGACCCGATGATCAAGGTGACCAAGATGGACAAGCTCAACAACACTTGCATGAAGACGATGCCGAAGGCACTCAAGAGCAAAGAGGCGCCGATGAAGCTCAAGCCCCCTCGGTGCACCATCCAAGAATAAGCCAAGGGATTCAAAGAGACCATCCGGTGGACAACATCTTGGGTGACATTCAAAGAGGGGTAACAACTAGATCTTGTGTTGCAAATTTTTGCGAATTTTACTTGTTTGTTTCCTCTTTGGAGCCACTTAAGGTAGATTAAACCCTTAAGGATCCCGATGGGTGCTTGCCATGCAAGAAGAGCTCAACAACTTCACCCGGAACCAAGTTTGGGAGCTTGTGGAACGCCGTAAGCAAAACATGATCGGTACCAAATGGGTGTTCCGCAACAAGCAAGATGAGCACGGAGTCGTGATGAGGAACAAGGCAAGGTTGGGGGCGCAAGGCTTTACACAAGTTGAGGGGTTGGATTTCGGAGAAACATTTGCTCCGGTCGCAAGACTTGAGGCAATTCGAATCCTCCTTGCGTATGTCGTGCACCACAACTTCAAGCTCTACCAAATGGTTGTCAAGAGCGCCTTCCTCAATGGTCCAATCTCCGAGCTCGTGTACGTGGAACAACCTCCCGGATTTGAAGACCCGAAGAAGCCGGATCACGTGTACAAGCTCCACAAGGCACTCTACGGCTTGAAGCAAGCGCCTTGGGCTTGGTACGAGTGTCTTCGGGACTTCCTCATCAAGAAGGGCTTCAAAAATCGCGAAAGTAGATTCCACACTCTTCACTAAGTCCATTGATAATGATCTTTTTGTTTGCCAAATATATCTCGACGACATTATATTTGGTTCTACTAACAAGGACTTTGTGATGAGTTTGCCATGCTAATGACGAAGCGGTTTGAGATGTCTATGATGGGAGAGTTGAAGTTTTTTCTCGGATTCCAACTGAAGCAACTCAAGGAGGGGACCTTCATCTCTCAAACCAAGTACAATCAAGATATGCTTAAGAAGTTTGACATGACGGGAGCGAAGCCGGTGAAGACACCCATGCAATCCAACGGGCACCTCGACCTCGACCAAGGCGGGAAACCCGTTGATCAAAAGGTATATCACTCCATGATTGGATCCCTACTCTACTTATGTGCATCACGCCCCGATATCATGCTTAGTGTCGGGATGTGTGCGAGGTTCCAAGCGGCTCCCAAGGAATGTCACTTGGTAGCCGTCAAGAGAATTCTAAGATATTTGGTTCATACTCCAAACCATGGGTTATGGTACCCTAGAGGCTTAACCTTTGATCTTATCGGCTATTCCGATTCGGATTATGCCGGTTGCAAAGTGGATAGGAAAAGCACTTCCGGCACGTGTTAATTCCTTTGTAGAAGTCTTGTTTCTTGGTCCTCAAAGAAACAAAATTCTATTGCTCTTTCCACTGACGAAGCCGAGTATATCGCGGCCAGAAGTTGTTGTGCCCAACTCCTATGGATGAAACAAACCTCGAGGGATTTTGTCCTAAACCTCCACCATATACCTCTCCTTTATGACAATGAGAGTGGCATCAAGATAGCCAACAATCCCGTCCAACATTCTAGGACCAAGCACATAGATATCTGCCACCACTTCCTAAGGGACCTTGAAGCCAAAGGAGATATCACCTTGACCTATGTGAGAACCGACAAACAATTGGCCGTTATCTTCACAGCAACGGTTTTGTGAGTTGAGGAATGAACTAAACATCTTAGATTCTCGCAATATCTCTTGACATCTTTAATTGACCCTCTCCATGGTCAATTAGAGTTTAGAGAGAAATGGACATCAATCCTATGAGTTCTAGTGTCCTTGAGATCACATTTTGTGTAAATGTGGTCTTGACACAACTTTGAACTCATCAAAAGCCCTCACGGGCGAAAAACCTTTTGCAAAATGTTTGTGAAAAATTGTGTGCTTATTTTGTTTTAAAATCTTTTGGATCTTCACTAGAGTTCTTGTTATGGCCATTGTTATGTACTAATGTATTGCTGGCTGGCTATGACAAGAATTCATATATGTTACATGTCCAAATCCTTGAGCATCTCCTGTTTTTAGCCTGTCCGGAGTGTCCGGACCTAAAGTCTGGACAATCCCGTCAGTCCGGAGCTCCTCGTTCCAGTTGTTCGGATTCTCCGCTGGTACTTTTCTGTATCGTCTTCCCTGTCCGGACATTGGGTCCAGACAGTCCAGTCTGATGTCCGGACCAACCGGAGTATCCAGTAAACACCTTCTGGATCGCCTGTTCTTCTGCGTTTTTTGCTAAGTGTTGACTGGATCCCTTGTCCAGACAGTCCGGACCACTGTCCGGTGGTCTCGGATTGTCTGGTGAACCCCTTTTGTATAGGCCACTCCCCTTTGATCCTAGGTCTGGAGCCCTGTCCGGACAGCGGACCATCCGGTCTGTCCGGATAGTCCGGCAAAAGCAGCTGGAGTGTCCGGACAGCCAATCTGGCCAATGTAAGCCGCACGAACTGTTTTCTCTCTCCAGATTTCTCTCCACGCGCGTGCACTGTTCCACTCTGGCGACGGCTCCAAGTTTCCTTCATGTCCGGCGAGTTCCGTCGCCTCTCCACTCGTGGGATCGATCCCCCGTGCATCCCCCTCGCCTAGGAACCGATTCCTCCGCGAGTTTCATCCGATCTCTCGAGGTATAGCCCTATTTCTTTGTTTTAGGGTTTCTCGTTCCGATCTCGAATCTAGGGGTTTACTTTCGATTCCTTTTGGTTAGAACACCTGCATTCTATCCCTAATAGCCGTAGGAATTCGATCCCTTAGATTTTGTGGTAGATTTTGGGGATTTCGTGCCGCACTATCCTGTCCGGAATGTCCGGACGCATTGTCCGGACAGTCCGGACACTAGGTAATTTCTGCTTTTGAATTCCATCAGTCTCAGTCGTTGTCTCTCGTTTATCTTGTCCAGATGGCTCATGTGAAGACAGCGCAAGGGATCCGTGGCCGTCACGTTGAGCGTGACGAGATGGAAGAGCAGTTGGAGCAGAATCAGACTCAGGAGGGAGTACGGCGCAATCACTCACGCGTCTCACGTGCCGAAGGATCTAGCACCGCGGCCGGTGGCAGTAGCTCTCAGCCTAGAGTTGCTGAGCGAGGAAAGGCCAAGGTCGCCGACCCAGGAAAGAAGCTGGGAGTGAAACCCGCAAAGAGGCTAAGGTCAGGAGCGCACTTCGTCGCCAGCTCACCTCCGCCTCAGCCGCAACAACAAGGAGGAAGGTACTAGGGTCCGATCAAGCTGACCTTTACACCAGTTGATCAAGTCCCCACATGTCATCGAATCAACTATCTTCGGAGCAGAGGACAAGTGGCTACAAACAGAGAAAGGAGGCCGTGGGATGAGGGAATCGATGACTATCGGTTCCACAACCACTTTCAGGCCGACTACTACACCACAGTTATCCTGCACTGCAGAGACAAGGCCTTTGTTAGGATGGGATGGATTAACTGGGCAGCAATCGAGGAGTCTGCAAACCTAGTATTTTATAATATTGTCCAGCTTTGCAAGGCCAAGAGTTTGTTCCATATCATGGGCTTTAGGAAGGACTACAATATGGAGGCAGTGGGTCAGTTCTACACTACTCGGTACTTTGATCATAGCCCACTTGGAGTGGAGAGGATGTCGTGGACCCTGGAGGGTGTGCTCTACTCTTGCACTCTCCCTCAGTTTGCTCGCATTCTAGGCTTCTCTTCTGACGACGTGAAGGCAGCAAGCATCCACAACAACTTGGGGAAATTCAAGGTGCATGATACTGCGTTCATGTATGAGAGGTCCGACATTGCTCAGCTCGAGACTACCAAGGGCCTGCTTCCTCACTACAAGACCCTGAAACACATGTTTAGGCAGACTGTCAGTCCAAAGAGTGGGGATTCGACGACCATACAGTCAAGGGCACTGGACTTACTTGGTTATTGCCATCTCAACGGCCTCGCCTTTAGCGTCTCGAGGTTTATCTGGGATGAGACCAAAGCAGCAGCAGCAGACCCCAGGAAGGCGGCTCCCTATGCTCCATATATCCAGGAGGTGATTGATCGGGTGTGCAGAGATATCCTGATCATTGCCGATGTAGAGCATCCGTCCTACAAGCCTGTTGATCCAACGGAGCCTTCTACCTCTCGCCGTGCTGCAAAGCGTCGTGCTACTTTCACCTCGGCACCATCTTCGTTTTCTCAACAGACTTCGCCTATTCGCAAGGCCTTGCAACTTCTTCTAGGAGCGTGCGGAAAGATTCAGAGGCGTCAGAAGAAGACTGAGGAGAGGCAGAAGAAGATCATGCGCCACCTCCAGATCCAGGACGACATTTCAGATGTGTCAGATGATGAGGAATGGGTGGATCCTTTTGCCCCTGTTGGTGGTGGCACGTCAGCTTAGCCGATACTTGCCTTCTGTGAGACTCCTGCGCACATCCTTTCCCCTCTCGAGTCTGGCTCTCTTGAGGGAACTTCTGAGGAGGAGGAGGTCGTGTACCAGTCCGATGGCAACGGTGGTGATGACGATGATGGCGGCGACACCAATGCTCGCAACTCCGAGGAGGACTACGAGGACGACGGCCGCGACTGACTACCTTTGGTTCTTCTCTCTCTTTTGGTGTCTTGATGCCAAAGGGGGAGAAATATCTATCTATCCATGTCTCTTAGTTGATCCTCGGGTTGAGATGTGCTTCCTGTGTCTTTGAACTCTTTTGAACTCCTATCGTATCCCATGGACATGTAATAACTACTATTTGTGTGCTACTTGTGTGATTGCTAGTGTTAGACCTCGTTTATTATCCTTGCAATTATCTTTTAGCACTTGTAATGATCCATGGTTGTTTGGTGTGTTGTTTATCGCTTTTTGCATCTTGCCATCTCATATCTATTTTGATGCATTTGTACACACACCATTGCACCCCACGAATGCAAAGAGATAGGGGGAGTTTTTGCCTAAATATGTGCTATATGAGTCTAATTCATATTTGAGATATGCACATATTTAGGGGGAGCCATCTCTATCCCTTTGGATTCAAAACTCATTATTATATATCTCTTGTGAGCCTTAGTAAGTGTTGTCATCAATCACCAAAAAGGGGGAGATTGAAAGTGCACTAATCCACCCCTAGTGGGTTTTGGTAATAATTGACAACACTATTAAGGGACTAACGTGTGTTAATGAGTTATGAAGCTAAGCAAGAAGACAAGTGACCCCACCAATGGTGCTAAAACTTGAATGCATTGAATTGGGACGGCAAAGCGGCTCAAAGGATTAGATTTAGGTCGTATTTAATTTTGAGTCGTAGGAAAAGCCGTACTATCAAGGGGGATCGACTAGTTAGAACTTATGTCAACCTCTAAATGCTCTAAAGGATCAAGCCTAGTCTAGTGTTTGAGAGATACACTTGTAATGCACAACACTTGCACGGTTTGGTTCGGGACAGTAGGTCCGGAGTGTTCGGACATGGGCTGTCCGGAGCTTCCGGTAGCTTCTGCCGGAGTGTCCAGACAGGGGGACCACCGTTCAAACGGCTAGTGGACGTCACCGTTACATGTCACGTTGTAACGACTAGGAGGTCTGGAGTGTCCGGACAATGCGTCCGGAATGTTCGGATATGCTATTTCCAACGGCTAGTAGGTAGGTGCGTGGGCTATTTAAGCCCATCCTCTTCCACTGAGCTAGGTTGGCTGCCACATTCACTTCCTACCACTCCTAGGGTTCTAGAGCACTTATTTCTCCTCACTTAGACTAGATTTGATCTAGGGTTTAGGTGAGAAGAGTGGGTGAGTTGAGAGAGTGATTGGATTTCATCTCCTAGATGGCTAGGTGTCGCCGGGAGCGCCGATCATCTTGTGATTGCCCGGGAAAAGTTTGTACGGGATTTCCTCTCCCTAACGAGGTAAGTGAGTAAACAACCTTGCTATCTCCTAGAAGTAGAGATCGATAGAGCAAGGAGGCTACTAGGGCCTAGGACTCCCGGCTTGGGACTTGATCATGGGATCGTCCGGGGAGTAGCTAGTCCGAGAGCTCCTTGGAGATCGAGGCCAACTTGTGGAAGATAGCTGGGTGAGGTTTCAGATCGTTCGATCTCGCTCTCTTGAGCGCCTCAACGTGGAGTAGGATCTTTGGGTCCGAACCACGGTAATAACTCGCCGTGTCTTTGTCTCCTCTCTGTATTGCTCTTTGATTACACTCAGGTTCATCTGGAAATTCCCCTTGAGGAATTTCGTGTTTCCAGGTCCGGACCATCCGGCCACTTTTGCCGGAGTGTCCGGACACCGGACTGCCCGGACAAATCGACCGGACTGTCCGGAGGTACTAACTTCCGCTGCGAGTGTTTTCAGGATATTTACTAGTCGCGTCTATTCACCCCCCCTCTAGACCGTTCACCCTCGTCCCTGCATCTCCCCCATTCGGCAAGATCACCTCGCCGTCGCCGTCGATGCCACCACCGGTGACACCTACTCCCCTCCCTCTCCCTCCTCTCCTTCCTTCCCTCTACCTTTATCCTCCCCAGGTGAGTCCTAGGTGTTCTTCCCGGCATCGTTGTCTGCAACGGTGGCGACAACAGTGTCACACCACTTCTGCTTCTTCCTCTCGGCCGATCCCAATCGCCTTTGTATGGTGCGCGGCCGCGATGAGCTCAGGGTGCAGAGGTCAACGAGACGAGCCGCTACTGCCACCGTGGTTTGTGGATGGCGTTCGCAGGACCTGGGAGTCGGCAGCGACGGTGATGATGATGTCTTGGGTAGTGGAGCCGTCGTCGGATATGAGGCCTGCGCTTTGATCCAGTTGCACGGCATCGTGGCGGCGGTGTTGGGTTTGTTCATCGGTTCTACCTCCCTAATCTCCGTCGAGCTCCTCTCCTACTGGCTGGCCTTGGTCGCTGGGAGCTCCATGTGTGTTGATGGAGGCGAGGGTCGAGGAAGAAGGCTAAACTGTTCGTCGGCGTGTGCTGGAGTGGTGACAGGGTCCTCTTTCTCTCGCTAGGAGGCCTTGGTCACTGTCGCACAGTGGCGGATGATCATGGCGGGGCGATGTGCAGCATTGAACGGCACATGTCCCCTTTACAGCGGTTGAGGTCTTGGTCGTGGCTAGCCGGTGGAGGGGCACTGTGCTTGGCAGCCATGTGTTGCATGATCGGTGGTTGATGTGAGGTCGCGGCATTTGGGTTGTAGGCAGGTCTGAGCGAAAGCTCCGCCAGGTTTATCTTGGCCGGCAACAGCGAATGTCTTTGGATGTCGCAATACCCTTTTGAGGGCGCTGTCGAGATACCTTCTCTCCATCAATCCTCTGGGTGAAAACCCTGTCCATTTGGACGGGCAACGATGGCGTTTCAGGCCTCGCATCCTTCTTGAAGGCGTCACTTTAGAGGTCTTCTTGGTCTGTTCTAGTCCCAGCGATATTCGGTTTACTTTTCGGTGACCGTTTTGGCACTAGGTCGCTTTCTTAGGGTGTGTAGTGCTGATGTGGACACATGGCATGGGGTGTTTTTCCTTTTCTTCGTGACTATAGCCTTCTCTGTTAGGTTATAGTCTTATTATGTACAATTCTAAAGTTGTATGGCCGGTTGGTCTACCTCTTTTTCTTAATAAAAAAGATACGCAAAGCGTATTCCCAAAAAGAAAAAACAAGATACAATTGAGATCAGCTGCTATTAATTTCTAGCTGCTATGCCTAAGTATTTGATGGGCATATCTCCCACTTGGCAATTCAGAAGATCTACAACTCTTTCAGGAACTCTTGTGCAACTCTCCTACCACTACATTTCACTTTTCTGATTATTTATCCTCAGCGCAGACACGGTTTCAAAGCAGTATAGCCGAAACTTAATTGTCACCATAACTTGCATCTCATTATTCTGCTGAGATAAAAAAACATATCATGTATGTATAAACCAGCCTTGTTCTTTATCAAGTATCAACCAAAAAACACAACTTGTTAAGCTTTTAGGTTGGGGCAGCTGCATTTTAGCAACAACATTTGTATATTCATGAGCGTATGTTCTAGACTTTTCTAGTTGGCAAACTACTAAAAAGACAACTGCTCTCACAGTCTCAAGCCATTAGATCGAAATGCATCAATATGCCACAACCGTCATATTCCGTTCATTTTGGTCAACAGACTTTTGACTGCAACTAACTCTGGAATGCATCCATAATGTAGCCTCCTCCCACAGTACCATTGTTGAAGTTACCCTGTTCCGCTGTGTGACCTGTAGGTACTTGCCTGCTGAATCTGTAGTTCACAAACCGGTTCCCAACATATAGCTTCTTTTAATTATTTAGTTGCGATGAATTAACTAGCTTTGCTTTGGTTGTGCCCTCCTGTTCCTGTTCCCCGGATCAGGTAGGCTTGAAGGAGTCAACTTTCGAAAAGAGGCATGCAACATCATCACTGCAAAACAGATGACGATATTTTTTAGAAGAATCACAAGAGATTGGGAGAAAGGAAAGAGAGCATAGAGGATTATCCACCTGCATAACTCAACCCAATGGCATATACAAGAGCAAACTGCAGACTGCAGACATAAACCAGCAAAGCAGTAGCTGGTTACAATAAAATAAGTTAGATAATTATGAAGATCACAGCACAAAACTTTAGGTAGAGTATTCAAATTGAAAACAAAAACGAAGAAGATCAAGTAAGTAAATGTTACAGTTCAGGCATGTGGGATGCATGGAGTTAAAGCTAAACAGAAAATTTGGCATTGTCCTTTAACAAAAATATGCATCCAAACTCTTGCTTTAGCATAGTTCTATTACAGGACAAACAAGGACTAGTGACAAAATTCACATGGACCCAAATTAATATGTGCATCCAGCATCATTGATGTAGATATGCCAAATTAAACACAGACGAATATAGGTTGCTACAAGAAGTCATGGTGCTCCCCTCAAAAAAAAAAAAAGTCATGGTGCTGAAGGAGCCAATTAAATTCGGAATTTTTTAAAATAATAGTTTTTAATGGAAAATTGCAAAAATAGATGGCACTAGCAGGAAATTGCAAATCTAGCACCCTGTCATCATGGGTTGTGCCATCTATTTTTGCAATTTTTCATTAAAACACTATTATTTAAAAAAACATTAAATTCATGCCCCATTGTTTGAACGGATGCAAAATATGTAGATGGTTCACCTCCGTATGCAGTAGAGCTTTATTGTTTTTCAAACAATATTGGTTTCCACAAAAAAATATTGGTTTCCACAAAGTTGACCTATTTTTCTGGTGGCAATCAACATGTTACCGGAAATAAACATTGTTGCTTTTGCTACTAATTATGTAATTTAACAGGGAAAATGACTAAGCTAAACAAATTATGCTTCTAAAATGCCCAATTTTTAGTTGAGGACTGCGCAAACAAAACTACATCCACCTGAATGCTATCTCCAATGGCACTACAGTTTTCAGGCATGGTCAAAGCTTGCTTTGTGCACAATAAATGACATTTGGGGCAAGCTCACAAACAATAAGATATGCCCCACATCCACACTTTGGGCAGAAAGAGTCCATGGTACTGTAACAATCCCTCGCGTAACATATACTTGACATTTCAGACAAGGTCCATTCAAACTTTTGAAACTTTGACTACCAAATGACTTTTAAAATAATTGTGTTCAAACCATCCATGACCATGAAATAAGTCAAACATCAGTATTTTTACCAGAGGGAGTACATCTTTGGTGTTACTGACAGTACCACAACCCCACTTGTGATATCCGTGAGCTTCTGATCTAATCCTTTTTATTTGAATCGAATGTTGATGTTTGATATAACTATCTAGTCATCCACCAAAAGATACATGTAAAAGTTTAGTAAGATTGCAGAGATGGAAACAGATAGAGAACCAGTAAAAGGGCTTGAAGATGTTCGTTCTTTGTTGTCTCATATTCATGGGATTTAATGATGACCACGAATTATTTAAGCTAGCGATCTGATGCAGTAGGAGAAGAGAAAACTGGGTTACTCGTTATGGGATCCTTCTGCGAGATTTACTTTTCTTACAGGTTTTATGCCAAATAGCTAAAGATTCATTGCTGCCACAAGTTCAAGGTTTAGAGTTGAGTTGATCTTTCATTT
The DNA here is from genome assembly GCA_000325765.3 of Leersia perrieri. Classification (NCBI taxonomy): domain Eukaryota; kingdom Viridiplantae; phylum Streptophyta; class Magnoliopsida; order Poales; family Poaceae; genus Leersia; species Leersia perrieri. Next base: position 76,923 of record CM002487.1, on the reverse strand, counting down.
AAAAGAAGTTTTGGATCAATTGTCAGCTGTGAAGACCACAAGTACAAAGAGCAAATTCATGCATCAAACACTTGATTAAGAAAAACTTGTGAGAAATCATGTATTTTTGAAGTACAGGATTCAGCATAGATCAAGTGATTTCAATAAATGTAGTATCGAAAAGCAGAATTTTCCAATGAAAACTCCGTGCGAGAACTAGCTTAGTGAGTGAGCTACCAGCAACAGTAAGCACAAGTTAGCATTTTCATAGAAAATCAAATGGGCAATCTCCTAATTTGGTGCAAGAATGGATCTGTTATACATGTGAGCTCTATATAACCTGATCTGTGTTTGTAGGGGTCTGATACGTGGACATGCATTAGCTATGTAGCTCTCACAGGCACCGGTGTTTGGGGAAATTGGGACAGAATGCAAAGATAGACGAGGTCGATAGGAAGAAGACAATAGGGTGATTGAATGTCTCCATTATGGCACCATGGTGTGAGAAAGGGATGGTGGAGCTGTGTGATTTTCTGATTGAATGTCCTTCAAACCTACTTTATGGTTTTAGGATTATTATTACTCACTATTAAAAGGTGTAGGGAGCCCCAAAACTGGAGTAATGTTATGTTAGCATTTACTCTTAACGTTTTTGTTGAGAAACCTCTTTTAACAAGGATTGAAAAGTTATAATGCTTTCCGAACAAGATAGTATTTTTTTAATGAAAACAACAGGAAATAATTCTTGCGTATATGTATTAAATTAAGATGAAAAAAAAACATTGGTAATGTTTCACAGTAGCTGCAGTAAACATTAATGAAGCTATGTTTCAGTTTGTGGGAAATGCTTTTTCTTTGCCCTATGGATTGCATAACAACAAAGTAATGTACAGTGACTGTTCACTGTGCCTGAAGAGAAGACAAAACAAAATAGAAATGGATTTTCAGTTATAGTGTTATTTGAGACATAATGGCAATCGGAGGTGAGTTTATGTTTGTAAAGACTGATTGATTGTGCAGAAAGAAAACTAGTATTGGTGAGCAGAAAACTGACCAATCTGGGCACAGTGCAGGAGAAATTGGGCAAGCCCGGTGGTGAGTTGGCAGCGGTGGCGGCAGTATCTGAGAGACTCCCAGAGGAGGAGGATGGCTAACATCCCGAGCAGCGCCATTGGCATCCGGTAGCTGGACAGCAGGAGAAGCATTGGAAATTAAGGGGAATCCTGCCCAATAAAGAAGAAAGGCGGGATGATACATACAGGCAGCAGGCGAAGAGGAGGATGGAGAGGGCGGCGTAATTGCGGGCGTAGCGGCGGACATTCTCCTGGACGCGGAGGCGGGCCTGGATGGGGGAGGGGGGCCAGGAGTAGGAGGAGGCGCCGAGGAAGGCGAGGGACCAGGAGGGGGTGGGCGCGGCGAGGTCGGCGGCGGAGAGGCGGGCCAAGGGGTTGAGAGCGAGGACGGAGGCGAGCGTGCGGACGCCAGAGGCGATGGTGGGACCAGCAGCAGCACTGGATGTGGCGGCGGCGGCGCCGGATGTGTCGGCGGCGGCGTCGTCGAGGAGGTGGAGGTAGCCGGAGTCGCGGAGCCAGCGGTCGAGAGCAGGGTCCGGCACGCTCAGCGACAGCGGGTTCGCCTTCGCCCACCTCTCCCCCGACGATGACATAGTGGTTGGCGTTCAAGGACGGACCGGATGACTGAAGCTTTGGATTATCCGCTGCCCAAAACTGGATTTATTATAGCACCGAAAGGTCTTGTTTTTTACACGAGATCGTCCGACTCTCGAAACGTATTTTTGCATCCCTAAACTTAAACTTATATGATGTGTCATCCAGATACAGATGGACCATCCGGCACGGCACGATTACACGGCCCGACAGGCCGACTGTGCCGAGCTGGGCCTCTTGCAGCCGCGGCCCAAGCACGGTGGGTCATGCCGTGCTTGCCTAGAGGTACGACCGGCCTACGGCATAGTGGGCCGTGCCATGCCTATCCGAAGGCACGACTGACCCACCATGCCATGGCCTGAATCTTTTAAAAATAAGTCTAATTTAGATTCTTTACGGTGTACAATAAATCCACCGTATGCCCCAAAAATAAAAATAAGTATATTTTTAGTCCCTCAACTTTAGAATCTATTTTGGTTCAAGCTATATAGAATAAGTCTATTTTTTTAGGCTTCTATCGGGCCATGTCGAGGCCCATCGTACTGCACCTCAGGCCCAGACATGGCCCAGTGGTCAAACCGTGTCGTGCCTAGGCTAGGCCAAATTGTCGTGCTGTGGGCTGAGCTGTCAGGCCTCGGGCCATATGACCAACTATACATCTAGGTCTCCGAACTATCAAAACGCGTTTTTAGGTTCTTGAACTTGCGTAGTGTGTTATCTAGGTCCAAACAGTCCCCAAACCCGTTTGCATTATGACATGATATGTGATGTGACATCTATGTGTATTTATAGTCACCAAAAGAAATAAAAATAATTGTTGTACCCATACGAGGGTTGCATGGACCCATATTAGGGATGAGGGATTTGAGAGCACCATTAAAATTTTTTGTCCATGTGACTGACATATGACTACCACAATTATTTTTTATTTTTTGTTGACTGTAAGCACACGTAAATGCCACGTGGCATGCCATGTCATCACAGGAAACGGGTTTGGAGACCGCTTGGACCTAGATGGCACACCCATATAAGTTTGGGGACTCGAAAACATGTTTTGAGAGTTTGAGGATCTAGATGGCACACCCATACAAGTTTAGAGACCTAAAAACGCGTTTTGAGAGTTCAGAGCCTAGATGACACACCTATACAAGTTTATAGGGACCGTCCGTGTACTTCACTCAATATCAAATTGTAAGAGAAAAATCCAGATGACCCATGTACGTCATTTGTGTTTCCATCGTTACCCCCTGCAATTTAAATTGATGTATGTCGTTTTGATACTTGTCGGAGCGTGTGCTCGACAAGCGGGGATCTGTGGGACCCCTTTTGGTTCGGCTCAGGGGTGCGGTGCTGAAGCCTGAGGCAAGAAGAAGAAGAAGAAGGTGGGGAAGATGGTGAAAACAAGAATCAACATATGGACATGAGTGGTTTATACAGGTTCGGGCCACTGGGAAGCGTAATACCCTACTCCTGTTCTTGTTCTTGATGTGGAGGTTGTAATACAATACTTGGTGTGTTGTTTTTTTTGCTACAATCAGAGTATATAAGACCAATCCCCTTTTCAACTACTAGAATGGAGTTCTTCTCTGAGGGGATCGTGGGGGTGGTCGAAGTAAGCAATAGCCAACCCCTTCTAAGATGGACCTGAGCCTCCTTTTATAGAAAAAGGGAACACCACAGTAGTCCTGGATTTTTCAACTCTTCTGTTGACACTGTGGGAGTGGCTCCCGCTTCGTCTTGTCAGGGGTCATGCCCCGTTCCTACCCTCATTGCCACGTCGCAGGAGTTGGTGAAGAAAAACGGGCTGCGAGACCATCATGCTGCTGACGGGGGTGTGGTCAACCAAACTACCCCCAGTGGGGCCTATGTGACATCCCGACCCAGGGCTTAATAGGATTGATAGAATACTCATGTCAATAAGTTGCAACTTCTTTTTCGGAAGCTTATCTCCAAAGAACTCTGAGGTTAAGCGTGCTTGGCCTCGAGTAATTTAGGGATGGGTGACCCACCGGGAAGAATAGTAATTTAGGGATGGGTGACCGACCAGGAAGTTCTTCCCGGGTGCACATGAGTGAGGACAAAGTGCGCAGATATGTGTTGGCGGGCCCGACCTAGCCCGGGTGAGGGGGGTCGGGGCATGTTGGCGGGCCCGACCTAGCCCGGGTGAGGGGGGTCGGGGCATTACAAATGGTATCAGAGCCGACCCTCGCGGTTTCACGGGCGCGGGCATGTTGCGCATGGCGCGTGGGCCCTGCGGGGACACGGCATGGCACATGGGCCGAACCTGGACACACGGACGTGGCCAAGAGGGGAACGTTCCTGGTTGTTTGCCCAAGTGTGGGTATGTTGAACTGACGGGGACGTCGGGTCTTCCCCGTCGGGTCCTTTGAGGGTGGGTGTATGTGACATCCCGACCCAGGGCTTAATAGGATTGATAGATTACTCATGTCAACAAGTTGCAACTTTTTTTTGAAAGCTTATCTCCAAAGAACTATGAGGTTAAGCGTGTTTGGCCTAGAGTAATTTAGGGATGGGTGATCGACCTGGAAGTTCTTCCCAGGTGCGCATGAGTAAGGACAAAGTGCGCAGAAAAGACATGTGTTGGTCTGTGAGGGAAGTCTTGATGTCCTATAGAGCAGATATGTGTTGGCGGGCCCGACTCAGCCCGGGTGAGGGGGGTCGGGGCGTTACAGCCTACCTGTCAGCGGGCCACCAACTGGGTTAGGGGTGACGTCAAGCACCCAGCTCTCGCTCTCTCTCTCCCACACAGCCGTCCAACGCATTAAATGAGACGGTGACCGAGCGTGGCGAGGGACGTGGGTGTTGACGGTCGTTATAGCAACATTTTGACCATCAATTTAACTAAAATAATAGAGAATAGGATATGCTTGCAATGCATATTTATTTCATAATAATATAGTTCTACTTTTACTTGGAGAATATTTGCTTGTATGGAAATTACACAAAATGGAGAAGATAAGTGGGAGAAAACCTCACTCCCAAGCAAGCTTGTGGATGAGAGGGCCACCTAGCAAGCTTACAACCGAAGTAACCGTCATTGCAACTGCCAACCGCCATAAGGGCCCACATGTCTGCCACTGGAGAAGACAGAAGGCGGTTGGAGGCCAGAGTGGTTCGGCCGAACCAGGCTCGGCGCCAAACCCGCCGATCTTTCACGTGTAGGCTCCAGATGCTCTCCTGATGGCGGTTATGAGGGGCAAGATGGACATTTCCTATGGGAAGTTGCCGCCATAGTTAGCCTATAAATAGACCTTACTCTCTTCACTCCAACACACACGAAAGCAAGGAATAGCTTCTCTATTTATAGTATTAGTCCAAGCGTTAGTAGAATTAGTATAGTTCTAGTTGAAGGAAGACTTCGGAGAAATTTCGGTAAAGTTCTACTTTGCTCTTAGTTCCTTTTGTAAGACTTTCATCATATCAATATAATTACTCTTACTTTATATACTTGTGGTTCTTTAGTTTATGGATGCCATGCTTAGTTTATATCTTACTAGAGTACTTAGTATAGTTACATTATCTAGGATTTGCATTGGTGCGGGTATAATGTCTAGGAACTGGGTTAATAATCTGCTTAAGTTGAACCAAGAGTTATTAATCTGGAACTTAGGCACTCTACTTCAATCGCGAGGCTGTAGAGCAGGGAGTGATAGCATAGACATGGTGTCTAGGCAGGATCTTACCATTATTTGGGCGTATATACTCTAGAGGGAACGCGGGCCGCTAATGGTGACAGCTTAGTATGGGTGTCGCCCCCGCAGTATATATTCCTACGACAATTTCCTGGGGTTAGATGCACCTCCGCATTTAACTCTGCTTGGGTGGTTAGGATGGACTGTCGTAAGTAACTCGATAGTCTGAAATAACTTCGTGAAGCACTGGGAGGGCTTGACTAGGTTAAGGCTTAGTTAAAGCTGCATTGTAAGGAGGGTATACTATACTGTTGTATACTAGTTAGTATATACTAGGTTGTTATATAATGGAAGTATAGAAATATGACTTAGCTATGACTGCTCTTGCTAGGACTAGATTAGGATTATTGATAGAGTTAGCATAATCCTTTGTTTGTGTCACTTTACCCAAGATTATTTGTCTTACCCCTGCTTAGAACTATAACGTATGCAAAGTGTATAATATAATGTTAGAAAGGTTAGTTCTTTACCAATTTTCCCTTAGGATTAAATAAATACGATACATTGGAATACTTCCGGGTGAAATGCTACAATGGTACATCCGTGCGCTTGCGGATTTATTCTGTGAACCATAGCTTACCTATTGTTATTTTGAGTCGGTGTCGTTGGAATTCTATTTCCAAGGATGACGATAAGAAATACCAAAAGTGGGTATGTGACCGCGCGGTCAGTTCGCGGTCACATACTGAAGACTTTCTCCCCCTCTCCTCTCGAAACGAGCAAAAGGGTGATGATGGGCTGACAATCGCGCCTCGCATCGCATTAAATGCGACGGGGTGGGCGTCAGGCCTTTCCCATCGTATTTAGTATGGTAGTTGGCGGTTGAACGCACTCTCGCGCTTCTCTCAGCAGAGAGAAGTGCGGACAAAGAAGGAGGGCCTCCGGGCGGCACCCGGGCCATACCCCCTCGGGGTGGCCACGTGGCTGCCTGTGGCCCGAACCTCTGTTAGGCTCCGTATAGCTTAGTATGGGCGCAAACAAACGATGGAGGTGCATTCCCCCATCCATATATCACGTCCTTGCTATACCCCTGGGCCCATATCACCGACAGTAGCCCCCGGCGTTGGCTGGGGCCGATGGACAGTCTCGGGCGCAGTTAACGCCATATCCTTGCATGAGTGGGCCCAGGCGGAGTAGATGTATTGTGGAAAGGTTGGGGGAAGCTGAAGCGAACGCGGTCAAACTTAAGCAGCATCCCTTCATCTGCGCTGTAACCACGGCTCCCCCTCGATTACCGTGCGTAATCATAACATGATATTGTCACGGGGATCGAGGGGTGCTATAGATTTGGTGCAGCTTGAACGCATCTGCCGCGCGTGCTAGAGGGGGAGCGGAGCATGTGGCGGCAGAAGGGGCGCCTCACTGGCGTCGCTTCGTGGGGGCGTATGAATTGGGCCACATTCGCATGGGGGCCCAACTCGTCGCCTGTCTCTCCACTATCTTACGCAATGTGCTTAGTGGGCGCACAAACCGAAGCGGCGCGGTGTGTGGAAGTGGGGCAAAATCAACGCCGCGGGATACGAGGGGGCTGCGGTTGCCTATAAAAACTAATCCTTGAGAGAAGGGGCGGTTTCTTATGCACTCCACAGCCCTCGCTCTCATTTCCCTGGCGCTCCCGTCTTCTCGTCTTCCTCTTCGCCACCACCGGCTTCTTTTCTCTACTCTGGCAAGCCCGTCACCCATGGCCCGCGACTCGCCATTGATGCCGGGGAGCATGCTCCCCAAATCCAAGGTCCGCAATGTGGGGGCCACGGCTTCATCAACAAGTACCTGCCGCGCGGTGTCCATAGCAGCAACGACATGCCGGTGGAGCGGGTCCCGGCGAGGATAGTGTTCTTCACCTCCTACGCGCTGATTGGACTGGTCCCTCCTTTCTCCCCCTTCTTCTTTGAGGTGCTGGAGTACTACAACCTCTAGCTGCATCATTGCACCCCAACGCGCTCTTCTACCTCGCCATCTTTGCGCACACCTACGAGATGTTCATGGGGGTGATGCCTTCGCTCCGCCTATTCTAGCAGTTCTTTCGGCTGTGCTGAGTGGGGTCCCATGGGGCGGTTGGTTACGTTGCGATCCAACCACGCAACGACAAGGGCGCCATCACCGACTTCATCGACATCATCCCCCGCTCGAGGTGGGAGAACTGGAGGGCGCATTGATTCTACACTGAGCTAGGCGACCACCCCCGCCTCCGCCTCCCGACGGGGATCCCGGAAAACCAAGAGAACTGGGTGGCGCGGCCGCGAGCTGGGAGAGAGCTTGACGGCATGATGGATCGGATCAACGGCCTCCGGAGAGGGGGTTATCTAGCCACGCCGTCTTTTCGGACTACCAGGCGTGGCGGTTGGCGTCGCTCCAGGCGAGGCCACGCCCGTCTTATATGTACACCGGCTCCAACGATGACATGCGCAAACATGTTGGAGTAGAGTTCGACTGGGGGGAGGAGGCGCTCCAGATGGTGGTCCGGTTGTCAGTGTTTTGGACCGGCTGTAAACTATATGGGGCTACGCTCGAACTCGAAAGCTAGATGGTGACGGAACACAAGGATTTATACTGGTTCAGGCCCTCCGATGGAGTAATAACCGTAATCCAGTCCGGGGAGTATTCCGCCGAGTTTGTATGATTGAATTTGGTGGTGATCGTAATGATCGTAAGTCTGCTCTCTATGCCCCTGGGGGCTCCCTCGACCCCTCTTTATATAGGGAGAGGAGGCCGAGTCGTCTAGGAGCCCTAACCCTAAACGGCTTAGGGTTTTCTATTCTGTTATGATATGTACCCGACTGATTACCGCAGAATACAAGGCAAGGCCCAGCCGGGTGATTTATCTCTTTACATATATGGACTCCGAGTAACATACGACCCGGGATATGCCTTATCTCCTAGATCACGCCGTGGGAATCAAGGCATTGATGGGCCGGGCCTCTTTGCCTTCCTTCTATCGATCTTTTAGAACATCCCTTCTTCATGGGCTAACAATGGTCTGAGTGGATACCCGGGACCTATATTCTCCACAGTAGCCCCCGAGTTATTCACAGTCGAGTTACTTCTTCTTCTTTTGCAATCTTCAAGTCTTCAATCTTCCTTCATCCTTTCTAATCATCTCGCAAAGAGGCTGTGAAGGGCTCCACCATAAAATCCAGAGAAAAAATTGGGGCGCCTATTAGGTGTAGCTATCGACTCTATGATTAGTTGGGGAAACAACTAAGCTTAGAGTCTAGATGAGACTTTTAAGAAAAAATACCTATATAGAGAATTTGAACGGTGCGCCGAGTGGCGCACCTAATAGGTGTAGCCCCCGACTCTAGAATTAGTTGAGAAAATAACTAAACTAGAGTCTATTTGAGGCAAATAGAACCCTTGGAGCTTAGCATCGATCACTTTAAATGATAGGCCAGAGGCTTTAATATCTCACTTTTAGGCATTTAGCCGAGTGATTAGAGTAGTAATAATTTGCACCTTAATTTTAATAAGGATAAGCAAACCCTGAATCAGGCCATTACTCTCTTTTACCTCACATTGTGAGTAGCTTCGAGTAAATAGCATGTGATTTTCCATCACCTGGAGGCACAAAGGGCTTGCTTGAAACTTACTGGGCTATATCAAAGTTCAGCTTAGCATCGATCACAGGAATCAACATTACCGAATGATAGGCCAGAGGCTTATCAATCCCAAGCAATCCAATTATCTAGTTTTTATAGCAGTCGGCTCCTCTCTTATTAAACAAATCTTCAAATCTTCCGACCGCCACTTTTAATCCGCGACTCAATCGACATAACCCAATTCCTTACGGCAATCCGAGTGATTAATCCGAATCCTTCTCTGCCGATTGATTACTCTGATAAACCTTTGAGCTTCCTTATAACAGCTCTAAACTAACGCAGTTAAACCTGGAGGCCGTTTTAATCAATACTGCGAAAATCGTGGATCTGACGCGTGTCTCACGCGTCAGTTTTTTCCTTTAACTCTTCGTCTTCTCCGTCGAAATTCAACATTGTGCGCCATCGCCTCCAAACTTCTCGATCTGATTTCGATCACGCGATTCGCGTCGCCTTCCTGCTTTCCCTCATTCCACCTCAAGCTTTCCGCCGCCTAGCCCCAATCTTCGTCATGGCCGATGCCACGAGCTCCAAGGCCGCTACCGACGCACCTGTTAGCGAGGTGTCTGGATGGCTCCCCAGCTCCATTGATGAGGGGAAGTTGATCCAAATGGTGAAGGAGGGCGTTCTTCTCCGCCAGGAAGCGGTTGCCTGGCGTCCCGCTCGATTCGACATTTTACCTTCGCCCAACACCGGTGAGGCAGTCGTCTTCGCTCCTTTTTTCTTCCGCGGGTTTTCTCTCCCTGCTCACCCCTTCCTTAGGGGTCTTTTGGAATTTTATGGGATTAAGATTCATCATCTTAATCCCAACTCCATCCTCCATGTCTCCATTTTCATCCATCTGTGTGAGACCTACTTGGGCATTTTTCCGCACTTCAACCTCTTTCGTGCCCTGTTCTTCTTAAAACCACAACCCAGCCAAGCCAACATCTCAAATGTTGGTGGAACCGGATTCCAATGCCGTTCCGCCAGCAAATACTTCAACATGTCATTCAACACATCCAACAAGGGGTGGCATGATGAGTGGTTTTACTACCCAGACCCCGAGAAGTCTCTCGGCGAGTACTCTCCCGAGTACCCTACCCCTTGTGATTCATGGAACGCCAAGCTCACCAAAGAAGAGATGGTTGAAATCGCTCCATTGATGAAGAGGATCGCCGAGTTGAAGCAAGGCGGATTGACTGGCGTCTGGGTGGCTCGCCATTTATTGAAGTACTGACTGAATCCACTCAAAGAGCGAGTTCACCCAGCCTTCGAGTACACTGGTCACAATGACCCTACCAGGGAATCCACAGTGGACCTGGTAGAGAAAGAAGTCAGCAGCAAGCTCCGGGCAATTTTTGCCGACGGAGTCGACATCCCCACCGAGAAGGACACGCCTCGGTGTCCATCTTTCCATATCTACAGACCACCTCCTCGAGTATATGCCTTTTCCACCTGTAGTGTATTAATCATCTGTACTGATCTTCAGGAATATTACCAGCTTGATTCCAGGCCCCCAAGTGTCGCCAACATCGCCAGGCTTGCTCAAGCCGTGATGCCTGAGGGTCCAGCCATTGATTTTTTCAATGAGCTGGGTAACGTCGAGGAGGAGGAAGCCATCGAGGCTGCTACTGTCGCTACCACTGTCCACGCCGACTCCCTTCAAGGGAGGAAGCGCAAGCTTATCATCGCCGATGACTCGGACAACGAGACAGCTGACCAGTCAGCTCTGACTCCTCGTCTTTCTTCTCCTCCACCACCCCCGGCACCCAAAGCCAAGGCTTTCTCGCCTCGCCCAGTCAAACACGGGCGCCTGAAGGTCTCCACCGTGTAAGTCTTCTATTTATTATGTCTTCTAGTGTCTGCATTTAAATCTTTAGAGTTTCTCTAACTTTGATGACCCAATGCAGCAAACCCAATACCAGTTTCACCGGCAAGGACGACGACGCTCTACCACAGCCCCCGACTACCTCAGCAGTCAAGGAGCCCACGGCTGTGCCGACTGGATTTCAGTCGGAGTCAATGGATGGGGACGTCCCATCGACCACTCTTCCTCCTCCTCAAGTCACCGCCATGGAAGTTTGCCCTGTTGCGGCTCAAGTCGCCACTTCTTCTACCATCACTTCACCTGGTATGCTTAAGATCATTTGTTTGACTCTTAACCAAGTAATTTTCTCTTTTGAACCTCTCTTGATCCAAAAATTCTTGCCTTTAGTTAAAACCACCCCACATGCCACTGCTTCCACTGTCCCAGCTGCTACCACTCCTTCCCCGGCCTTAGCTCTCACGACTACCGTCGACATGCTGAGTGCCCATAAGGGGAAGCAATTTCAAAGCTCCCCTATGGCCATCGAGCCAAGTGCTGGATCTGACAGCGAGAGGACTACCAGTGATGAGGTAACTTAGGCTTTTTCCTTCAATTCCAATTTCTTCATGTATGGCTCCAATTTATTCTCTGAAACTCAATCTTCTAGATTATCGGGTGGCGATATGGCCCCGAACTTGACCAGGTCTCGATCTTGGATCGGATTGAAGACCAAAAAAATATGACCAGATTGGTCCAACTGATAGCTGAGTTATCCGACCTAGTTCTGGTAAGTCGCGCTTTCTCTCAGACTTCTATTTCTGACTTCTATCTCCATGCTCATAAATATCATCTTTCAGAAAGTAGTCAAGAATTCTAGTGCTAAAGACACGCTTTTGGAGCGCATTGCTCCATTAGCTGAGAAAGCTGACCAAGCACAAGAAGAACTAGCTATCCTCAGGAACGAAGTCGCCGGGTATAGAAATATCCGTAGCGATTTCAAAGAGAAACTCGGAGGTAACCTCTCAACATAAAATAACTCCATTGTCTTTTATCCTTTACTGAGTCTAATTGCTTTGCTGCTAGATTTCCTTGGCCATGACCCCGCTCTTTTTGAGGCCAAGAAGCAGGCTGAGGAACAAGTGTAGAAACTCCAAGCTGAGCCCAGCTCAAAGATAAAAATGAAGGTAATTCACTGCTCCTTTGCGTAGAGTGTTTTTTGTGTCTTCTTATTCTGTGTAACATCTTTGTCTTCTTTTCCAGAACTCACCAAGGCAAAGGATTTGGCTGAGAAGAAGTTGGCTCACTCTATCACACTGCATGTGAAATCTCATGAGCAAGCCAACTACTATAAGGACAAGCTGGATATCCTCTCAAAAAAGCATGAAGGTAAATCTTCATATCTCGAGAACTGAACCCGAGTCTTTTTATCCTTGCTAATCTCTCTTCCAACTCATCATGTAGACTTGAAGAAAAAGGCTGCCAACGAACTCAGCGCCATGAAAGCCAAACACAACGAAGAGTTCATGAAAATGAAGGCCGAGTGGGACGAAGCCAGGAAAATGAACGTCGAGCTCTGCCAAGCTGCAGAGCCCCTCCTCGACACTCTTCATGCGGCCACTTCCGAGTCCGGCACTTCAAGCCTTCAATCAGTGGTTGAAGATCTCCAGTAGGCTCCCTCGAGGCTCAAGAAAGTCATCCTTGAAAGTGCCAGCGTCGCTTGCGGTCAAACTCTGGCGGTGATCAAATCACTGTACCCCAAGCTTGACCTCGAGCCAATCACCTCAGGATACGCAGAGGGGACGACCGACGAAAAAGCCTTAGAGCTTATCGACCAAGTAGATAGCATGGCTCAGAATATGGCCAAAGATGCTCTGTACCCTGAAGAAGAGGACAATGTGTGAACCTTAGTAGAATATGATTGGAAAACAATTATTGTAATATTCACTGTGTAATGTCTGAATGATTTCTATTTATGAAATCTTTTTCTCTTTTACCAAGTCGCATATTATTAAATTCACCTTTGAGTCCATACGTTTAAACACTCATCGATAATCAAATGAGCTTCACGATCTGGTGAGTGATTTAAATAACATGAGTCGGTAAAGACGTTTTTGTTATGCCTTGTATTTAAACACTCATCTTGACTAGTTCTCGAGTACAAGAACTCGGCTAAAGCAATCAAAGCCCCTTTTCGTACCAAACAAGAACATCAGTAAATAGAGCTTCATAATTAGGCATGAAGAAATTCTGACTTTATTAAAGACAAAGTATATAAGATACATATAGCCCCCGACTGGCTACTCGAGTAACAGAGAGGTACTCGATGCAGGCAGTCGATAAAGAAGGAATGTAAAGAGTCTAAGTGTAGAAAGGACGTAGCTGCTCTATGTTCCAGGAGTTGTCCACCAAAGATCCATCCTCGCGCTTGAGGCGGTAAGCACCCGGCCTTGTCACTTCAGCGATGATAAACGGGCCCTTGGAGATAGCTTATGTCTGTTCTGGGTAGTTTGAATTTTTCTCAAGACTAAATCACCCACCAGAAAAGCTCAACCACGTACATTGCGGTTGTGATAGCGACGTAGGCCTTGTTGGTACTTAGCCGACTGAAGTACTGCGATATCACGTGCTTCCTCCAGTCGGTCAATATCATCCAGTCTACCTTCTTCGGAGCCGGACTCGTTGTATGCTTGGACTCGTAGAGACTTGTAAGCAATTTCAGTCGGCAGTACAGCTTCAGATCCATAGACAAGAAAAAACGGAGTGCATCCCGTTGCCCGACTTGGTGTGGTTCGTAGAGACCATAAAACAGAAGGCAACTCTTGCACCCACTTGCCCGCATAAGGCTTGAGTCGATTAAAGATTCTGGGCTTGATGCCCTGGAGAACCATGCCATTAGCTCTCTTGACTTGCCCATTGCTACATGGTTGCGCGACAGAAGCGAAACAAATCTTGATTCCAAAGTCATCGCAGAAGTCCTTGAAGAGATCACTTGTAAACTAAGTGCCATTATCAGTGATTATCCTATTGGGTATTCCAAAACGATAAATAATACTGAGGATGAAATCTTTAGCTCGTTGAGCTGTAATCTTCGGCACTGGTTTCGCTTCGATCCACTTTGTGAACTTGTCCACTACCACAAAAAAGTGAGTGAATCCACCCGGCGCTTTTCTGAAGGGGCCGACTAAATCCAGTCCCCAAACTGCAAAGGGCCAAGACAATGGTATTGTTTGTAGTTCCTGAGCCGTAACATGAACTTGTCGGCCGAAGAACTGGCAGCCCTCGCAAGTCTTGACAACCTTCTCCACGTCATTGGCAGCGGTCGGCCAGTAGAACCCTTGACGAAAAGCTTTGCCTACTATGGTTTTTGCACTAGCGTGATTACCACATATACCCGAGTGAATCTCTTGTAATATTTCACGTCCTTCGTCGAGGCTGATGCACCTCATGAGTACTCCATTAGCTGCCTTCTTCATCAGTTCGCCTTCGTGGATTGTGTAAACCCTGCTTTTTCGTTCAATCTTCTCGGCTTCAGCCTTGTCGTCTGGTAATTCATCTTTTCATAAGAAAAGAAAAATTGGGTCCTCCAGTCATCCTGAAGATAGGCTACAACTGATTGACTTGGCTACTCTCTGGAGGACTCGACGACCGACTGATCTAAGGATTCGGCCACCTGCTCTTTCCTCTTGATAGTTAGCTCATGGAGATACTCGATGAATATATCATCAAGAACCGTTTGTCGTCGAGAGCGTAGGTTAGCCAAGTAGTCAGCCGCTTCATTGTGGTCCCGAAGAATATGACTCAGCTCGAGCCCTTCAAATTTTCCTTCAAGTCAGCGCACTTCTTGACAGTAGGCCATCATGTTTTCGTCTTGGCAATTCCACTCCTTCATGACTTGGTTGATCACCAGTAATGAATCGCCATATACGAAGAGACGCTTGATATTCAATGAAATTGCAAGTCGCAGTCCATGGATCAAGGCTTCATACTCGGCGGCATTATGTGATGCTTTGAAAAGTATTTGCAACACATATCTGAACCTCTCTTTCTTGGGAGAAACAAGAACTACCCCAGCGCCTGCTCCAGAAACGCATAGGGACCCATCAAAATACATTGTCCAGTACTCGAGGTCCTCAGACGAGGTCGCTGTTTGGGCTTCAGTCCACTCGGTGACGAAATCAACCAAGGCTTGCGACTTGATTGAAACCCTAGGTTTGAAGATCAGGTCAAAGGGCATTAACTCCATAGCCCATTTTGCAATACGACCAGTTACCTCACGATTATGCAGCACGTCCCCTAATGGAAAAGATGTGATGACTGAAACTGGGTGCGACTGAAAGTAATGCACCAACTTGCGTACTGTAATGAGTTCTCCGTACAACAGCTTCTGGATCTGAGGATATCGAGTTTTGGACTCGGCCAACACCTCGCTGACAAAGTAGATCGGTCGCTGCACCTTGTGCGCCTTTCCTTCCTCATCCCTTTCAACTACCAATACTGAGCTGACTACTTGCGGAGTCGCCGATACGTATAGTAGCAAAGGTTCTTGGGGCATTGGTGAGGCGAGTGTTGGAGCAGTCGTTAAGAAGCGTTTGAAGTCATCAAACGCCTTTTGAGCTTCCGGAGTCCACTCAAACTTATCAGTCTTCTTAAACAACATGAAAAATGGCATGCCGCGTTCCCCCAGCTAAGAAATAAACCGACTGAGCGCGGCCATGCATCCAGTCAGCTTCTGTACCTTCGTCAGGTTACTCGGAGGTTCCATGTCTAAAATAGCCTTGATCTTGTCAGGGTTGGCGTCGATTCCTCTGTGTGAGATCATAAAACCAAGTAACTTTCCCCATGGTACTCCAAAAACACACTTCTCAGTGTTTAGCTTCATCCTGTAAGCTCGGATATTATCAAAAGTTTATTGTAAATCGGCGATTAAGTCATTCCTCTGCTGAGTCTTGATGACTACGTCGTCGACATAAGCCTCCACGTTACGTCCAATCTGAGTTTGTAGACACTTCTGGATCATACGATGGTATGTGGCTCCAGCGTTCTTCAACCCAAACAACATTGTGATGTAACAATAAGCCCCAAAAGGGGTTATGAAAGAGGTCTTCAGGCAGTCTTCCTCTTTCAAACTGATTTGATGATAGCCCGAGTAACAGTCGAGGAAACTCAACAGCTTGTACCCCGCAGTTGAATCTAAGACTTGATCAATCCGTGGAAGTCCAAAAGGATCTTTTGGACAAGCCTTGTTGAGATCTGTGTAGTCAACGCACATCCTCCACTGTCCCGTCTTCTTTTGTACGAGTACTGGATTGGCCAACCACTCGGGATGAAGCACCTCTTTGATGAAACCTGCAGCCAATAGCTTCTTGATTTCTTCCTTGATGGCTTCTCTCCTGCCGGCAGCAAATCGTCGCAAACGCTGTTTGATTGGTTTAGCGTCGGCTTTTACTTGCAAAGTGTGCTCGATCACCTCCCGCGGGATTCCAGGCATATCAGATGGTTTCCACGCAAAAATATCTTTATTTCTTTGAAGGAAGGTGACGAGCTCGCTTTCCTATTTACAATCTAAGTCAGCCCCAATAACAGCCGTTTTAGTCGGGTCATCTGGGGTGAGAGAGATCCTCTTAGTTCTAACTTCGCCGGCTTCAATCTTCGATGTCTTGGGACTCGGCACTTCGCCTTCTTTGACTTCAGACGCCTGCCGCCTAATCTCGTCACGATCCTTGGCGATGTCCAATGCTTGGGCGATGTCGCAGCTCTCTCTGTCGCAGGTGAACGCCTGGAGCATGTCGCTGTGTAGAGAGATGACTCCGTGTGGTCCCGGCATCTTCATCATCATATAAGTGTAATGCGGGATGGCCATGAACTTGGACATCGCTGGGCGGCCGAGGATCGCGTGATAGGCCGTGTCAAGATCTGCCACTTCAAAGCTGATGTTCTCAGTTCTGAAGTTCTCCTTTGTACCAAACGTGACTGGCAGCGAGATCTGTCCGAGTGGAGTTGCCGACAACCCCGGAATGTCTCCATGGAAAGGGGCATAACTCGGATTAAGCTCGGATCTTGGGATCTTCATAGCGTCGAAGGTCTTGACGAAGATGATGTTGAGCGCACTGCCTCCATCAATGAGGACACGCTTGAGACGAGTCCCTAGCACCACCGGGTCAAGAACCAGTGGGTATCGTCCCGGGTGTACTACTCGGTCCGGGTGGTAGTGCGATCAAACGTGATCGAGACTTCTGACCAACGGAGGTAGTTAGGTACACTTGGGGCTGCCATGTTGATCTCCCGATCTGTGAGCTTCTGCTTGCGCTTGGGTTCATAGCCTTGAGGGCCACCGAAGATATGGTTAAGTTGCTGAGTGGAACGTTGGAAACCAGGAGGCACATCATCGTCGTCCTTGTCCTTGCCCTTGTCTCTTCCAGAACCTTCTGGTGTATCCACCGGCTTCAAACCTTTGATTTGCTGCTCGATGTACTTCTTGAGCATGTAGCAGTCCTTCGCTAAGTGATTTCCGTTCGGATGATAGGGACACTTCTTGGCCAATACTTGCTCGTAATCCGAGATCTTGAAACGGCGCTGATGACTAAAACGATTAGCTGTGGCAACCAGTTCCTCGGGACGTCGCTTTCGCTCTGACGAACGATTAGCTTCTTTATGGTCCTTAGAAGATTTTTCTTCCTTCTTCTTTTCTCTCGGCGCGAATACCGACTGCTTTTCTCCTCGTATTGCTTGAACGGCTTCAGCTGAGGCTGCATATTTGTTAGCCATCTCGAACAGTTGACTAACGGTATGAGGTGGCTTGCAAGTGAACTTGTGGATTAACTCCACATCTCTGACTCCCTTCCTAAAAGATGCAATAATGATCTCGTCCTTGACGTCGGGGATCTTGTTTCTGGCTTCTGAAATCCTTTTGATGTAGTTTTTGAGGGACTCACTGGGCCCCTGCTGAAGTTGCAACAAATCATATTGATCCCCAGAACGCTCATAAGTGCCTTGGAAGTTGGCGATGAAAAGCTCCCGTAACTCGGTCCAGGATCCTACTGATCTGCGGGATAAACCAGTGAGCCAATTACGAGCCGAGTCTGACAACGCTACTGGGAGGTAGTTTGCCATCACTCTGTTGTCTCCTCCTGCAGCTCGTATGGCTAGAGTATAAACAGTTAGCCAAGCGCTGGGATCGGTCTTGCCGTCGTACTTCTCGATCCCTGTGGGCTTGAATCCCGCAAGCCATGCGACTTGTCGGAGATCAGAGGTGAAGGCTAAGACGCCTTCATCAAAATTGTCGCGCATAGGAGGCGAGATTCTGAGTTGTCGATGGCGATGCTCGTCCCACCGCTGATCTGACTCCTGTCGATCGCGCCTCTTGTTGTTGATGACATGGCGGAGGTCGTGATGAATGAGATCACGGGCGTCTGAGTGAGGCTGGCAAAGGTAACGGTTGCGGTCTTGTCGTAACTCTCACGTTCCTAATCCAATCGGCGCCGCTCGTCGTCGTTCCTTCGTTGTTCTTCTTCAAGTATCATCAGATTCCTTTCCCGTTCCGCTCTTCGACCCGGGGTGGTGACCGAAAAGCTTGGTGATGCAGACGTTCAGCCGAGTGATGATCTGGAGGGATCTCGGCGTCGCGAAGGCGGAGTTGTCCTCGAGGTTGACTCGGCAACCACTTGGTTGCGGTGCTGAACCCCTCTCGCCGAAACAAGAGCTCGGGCTTTTGTTAGCTGTGGGGTTAGGGACGCCGCAGCCGGTACATCCTCCATGAGGGTAGTCAGTAGTGTTTGGGCGGCCGCTATGTTCTGCTGGGGAGTAGTGAAAACCTGTTCCCCCTCATGAATTGTACTGAGTCGTTGTTGCACTCACCTGCCTGAGCTAGCGAGTCGTCAGGTTGTATCTTCTTGGGCGTGTATTTCCTCCTCGCGGAGTCGCTGGGCTTCTGCTTCTTTGAGCTCCTTTCGTCGTCGTTCATCCTCAGCCCTTGCTTCTTCCAACTGTCGCTGTACTTGCTCGAGATCGCGGGCTTGTCGTTCAATGTCCGCTGCTCGTTGGGCGAGTTGTTCAGCGGTCAGTGGCACATCTGTGACCTCAGCCATGAAGATACCATGAACCGGAGAAAAGTTGCCCGAACTACTCTGCTCAGGGTCATCTAACTGAATCAATTTGTTGAGAAAAGCTACTTGTCATTCTTCTCCTTCTCCATACGCCACTGAGTTCCTGGAATCTGAGTCATCATCATTCGGATTTTGAGTGTCCAACCACTGGTAGCGATAGACGTAGAGATCAGCTCTAAAGAGCATCACGTCGAGTGATGCTGGTGGCTTCTTGTACCAGTCCTCCTTGAATTCCAGGTCTCTGCATCCACTAAAGAACGCCTCCATGGCCTGGTTGTTGGTCAGCTGGCTTGTCCTCCATGATTGCATTGAAACGTCAAAGGTAAACGTGGAAAGGTTCCTCGACTCCTTGAAGTAGTTGGGCCAGCCTTTGATCGGGTGTCAGTACTGGACGAGTGGTTCCTTGCTTCTGAGCCCAAACTTTCTTGCGGAGTGGTGACTGGTGTCCTTCACTCGGCGCCGAGGGTTGTTGACGCTTGGCTTGTTTCTTTCGCTGCTTGCATGCTTCTTTGCGTTCACGGCTTTCAAGCTCTGCGTCCTCCCGCAGACTTCTCCGCATGGAAGCAATGAGATTGTCCTCTTTTCTTGGCTCCGAGTACTAAATTCCTGGTGCTCCATGGATATTGGCTAGCTGCATCAGGTCTTTGATGCTTTTGGGCGCGTAACGATACCACAGCCGAATCATATCCTGGTTCCTCAGGCCATGATAAAAGATGGATAGGGCCAACTGCTCTGAAACAGGCTCGACTTGACCGAGTGCTTGTAGAAAACGCTGAGTGAATCTACCGAAAGATTCTCCCGGTTCCTGAGATAGCTCGCTATAAAGACGATAAGTTCCAGGGTTGTTATCAGTGCTAAAGACTGGGCTCCGAAGCCTCTGAGCCAGAGTAGTCTTGGGAGATGGAATCTATGTTGATGTATATCCGTGTTGCTGAGGCTGAGTCGGAGTTGACTCTAGACCCACAGTCGGAGTCGGAGTGGGAGCCGTCTGGGGTGTCGGATCCAGAGGTTGAGTCGGAGTCGACTCTGGACCTGCCGTCGGAGTCGGAGTCGAGGTCGACCCCGGTTCCATCGTCTCGATCTCCATCGTCTTGCTTCTCGATCTGCGTGACGCGCGGCGTCTAGCAGAGCGACTCTGCTTCTTTGGCATGGGCTGGTAGCATGCCGTGATCTTGATGGTGCCATCGTCGACTTGGGAAATCACGTGACTCAAGAGGTGAGTCGTTTGCTCAGCGATGTTGGGGAAATCCATGGGGAGGGTGAAGGCATCAGATGAGTTGATCTCCTTTGCCCGAGTCCTGAGTTCTCCATTGGAGTCGGCGATGAAGCTGAAGGAGCCGAATTGGAGCTCCATCCCTGGTGGGACGATCGATCCGGCGAGTGGGGGTGTTGACGAAGATGCCATCTAGCTTTTCGTCAAGAAATCCGGCGCTACCCCTACCTGGCGTGCCAACTATCGGTGTTTTGGACCGGCTGTAAACTATATGGGGCTACGCACGAACTCAAAAGCTAGATGGTGACGGAACACAAGGATTTATACTGGTTCAGGCCCTCCAATGGAGTAATAACCGTAATCCAGTCCGGGGGAGTATTCCGCCGAGTTTGTATGATTGAATATGGTGGTGATCGTAATGATCGTAAGTCTGCTCTCTATGCCCCTGGGGGCTCCCTCGACCCCTCTTTATATAGGGAGAGGAGGCCGAGTCGTCTAGGAGCCCTAACCCTAAACGGCTTAGGGTTTCCTATTCTGTTATGATATCTACCCGACTGATTGCCGCAGAATACAAGGCAAGGCCCAGCCGGGTGATTTATCTCTTTACATATATGGACTCCGAGTAACATACGACCCGGGATATGCCTTATCTCCTAGATCACGCCGTGGGAATCAAGGCATTGATGGGCCGGGCCTCTTTGCCTTCCTTCTATCGATCTTTTAGAACATCCCTTCTTCGTGGGCTAACAATGGTCCGAGTGGATATCCGGGACCTATATTCTCCACACCGGCGTGTTCTCGGTGTCAATGAGCTGGACCTGACGGTGCTCCCTCTGGGCCTCACGCCACTGTGCCAAACTCGGCGCGCTCGGAGATCCTACACATACTGCAAGTTGTGGGTGACGGCGTGGGTTCTGCGTCCACCACGGCCGCCGTCGCCCCGGAGAGCGACGACGACAGCTACGATGACACCACTGACGACGTGCCCATAGGGCGATTGGGCCGCCGGACATCGGCCAGAGGCGGGGCTGAGCCCTCGGACCCCAAGGGGAAGAGGATGAGACCGGAGTATGACTCTGCTCCTCCTCCCTCACCTCCACGTGGAGGCGGTGCGGAGCGCGCCGTTCCCCATCGTCCATCCGGGGGCTTGTCTGCCACGACGGCCACGCCGACGAGGGCCAAGGGCACGCCGACGACCACGGCAGCGCCGATGGGGGTCGGCACCGCTACACCGACGACGACGACGACTACGCCGGTGGAGGCCAAGACCGCTATGCCAGTGATGACAGCCACGTCGGCGGGGGCCAGGGGTGCGTCGACGACAACGGCCACGCCGGCGGGGGTCGGGGGCGCGCCGACGTCGACGGTCACGCCAGTGGGGCCCAGGGCTGCAGGCATTAGCCCAACAAGCACTTCTGGCGGCCCATCGAAGAGGAGGCGGCTCTTCAAGGCGGGCCAGCCATGTCGGGGGGAAAAAATCTCCCGGGTATCGTGGAACTACAGCGCCGCTTGAAGGTACTGCTTTATCACAGCCTCATGCTTTAGATAATTTTTGATCAATGCGGTGTGCTTGCTGCGTCATTGTTTCTATTGTTCCTTGTAGCCGCGAACATCAGCACTACCACCCCAAGCACGTCCCCAAGGGCGGCCCGGCCTCTAGTTCGGCTGGGGTGGCACAAGGGTGGTGGAGCCCACCACCCCGGCTACCCCTCTTGCTGGTTCGGGCTCAGGGCAGGCCGAGCCCACCATCGAGACTCAACCCGAGGCTGGGACGACAGCGGCACGCCCGGAGCAATCCGGGGGGCCACCCCCGACGCCAGGTTCGGGACAGACAGGGGCTGACCTCGGGGTGGGGACATCGGCAACTCACCCGGAGTGATCCGGGGGGCCATCCCCGCCGCCGAGTTCGGGGTCTTCGGAGGGGACCCATTGATGAGGACATCATTCTTTCCGATGCACACAATACACCTCCGTTGGATGTTCAAGGTCCAATCACTAGAGCTCGCGCACGACAATTAAATTTAGAGGTGAATTTGTTCCTATGTTCTTATTTGTATGATTTGGAGAATAGATTGCTACCTAATGATTGTATTATGATTAGAAATCATGGAGAGGACATGGAGTCATT
>CM002487.1:33803-54639 GCA_000325765.3 Leersia perrieri | reverse complement strand
AAGAAGCCGGATCGACGTGTGTTGCGACTCCGCCCAAATCGTTGGTTATCAGAACCTTTCGGAAGATCGGGAACCCTAGTCCACATCACCCATGTCGCGGAAGAGGCAGCGGCGACACGTCCAGGGCAGCCCTAGGGGCCACCGCTACGCCAGCAGCCCTCATCAGCTCCTGCTGCCGCACCGCGCCATAGGCCGCCGCTGGCACAGGTGCCGGCGCCAACTCGCGACGCGACGCCGACAAGCGAGATAACAGCCGAGTCCTCGGCGCGCGACACGTCTCCATCCCCTCCCCCAATTCATGCTGCAGCTCCCGGAGAGGCCATGCGGGAGGAGGTCGCGGTCGCCCTCGACGCCGAGCCGCTCGTGTGAGCACAGTACAGGGCGAGTGAGCTTGTGCTCCAGACGCTGCAGGGGGCCAATGCGATCTCCCTATTGGGAACCCCGAACCTAGTCGTGATGCCTCGCATGGACCATATGGCCGAGTGTTTGTCGATGACACCTAAGGGAGAGGCCTCAGGCCACTTGGTGAACTTGTCGATGGCGACATATAGAAACTTGTAGCCGCCGCGCGCCTACTTGAATGGGCCCAAGATATCCAGCCCCCAGACCAAAACGGCCAGGAGAGCAGGATGGTTTGCAACGCCTGGGCTGGCAAATGTGCCTGCTTGGCATGGAACTGGCATGCCTGGCACCATCGCACGAGCTCCACTGCGTCCTCAAGTGCGATGGGCCAATAGAAGCCCTGACGGAAAGCTTTCCAGACCAGGGTTCGGGAGGCCGAATGCGCACCGCACTCACCCTCATGGATCTCGGCAAGGAGCTCGAGACCCTGTTCCCGAGTAATGCACTTCATGGGTACTCCATTAGCGTCGCACCGATAGTGTCCCTTCCACCAACACGTACTTCTTGGAGATGCAAGCGATGCGCTCACTTTCCTCACGTTGCTCGGACAATGATGCATCTTGCAGGTACGCCTGGATTTCAGAAATCCAAGCCACCTATTGTGAGATGTCATCCGGGTGGGGCCAGGTTGTGGTTGGCCCACCGAGTCCGGGGCGTCAGGACCCGCCGGCTCCTGCCTAGGGGGCGGCTCGGGTCACGCCGACGGTTCTGTGAGTCTTTCTTCAAATGTACCTGGCGGGGTCGGGGCTCACGTGGACGCGATCCTAGACAACTCATCAGCCAAGGTGTTATCTCTTCTGGGCACATGGCGTAGCTCAAGGCCGTCAAAATGGCGCTCCATACGCCGTACTTCCTTGACGTATGCCTCCATCTGGCGGTCAGAGCATTGGTACTCCTTGGAAACCTGGTTCACAACCAACTGAGAGTCGTCAAGGACCAAGAGGCGACGGATGCCCATGCCTGCCGCTGCTCGTAATCCCGCAAGGAGCCCTTCGTATTCTACCATGTTATTGGTCGCTCGGAAGTCGAGCCGGACAACGTACTTGAGGACATCGCCCGACGGGGAAGTCAGGGCTACGCCCGCGCCAGCCCCCTATAGGGTGAGGGAGCCGTCGAAGTTCATTGTCCAATGCATGGTCCATTGGCCGCGATCAGTTGTGTCCTCGGGACCTGCGGCAGGGATCCCCGAGGATTGAACAGTGTCAGCCAAGGGAGTCCACTCTGCGACGAAATCTGCCAGGGCTTGACTCTTGATCGCGTGGCGGGCCTCGAAATGGAGATCGAACTCAGACAGCTCGATGGCCCATTTCATCACCCGTCTCGCACCCTCTCGGTTATGCAGAATTTGCCCGAGAGGGTAAGACGTAACGACCATCACCCGATGCGCTTGAAAATAATGGCGCAATTTCCTGGAGGCCACAAGCACCGCGTAAAGCAGTTTTTGGGCCTGGGGGTAACGTGTTTTTGCGTCTTGCAATGCCTCACTGATAAAGTAGACTGGCCGCTGCACCTTAGGGCGGGCCTTAGTCACCTTGTCAGGGGCTTCGGGTTCGGGTGCCCCAAGGCTAGCTCCCATGGTGTCCGGGGCTGTTGGGCCATCACTCCCCTCAGGGCCCATAGGACCGCTCTGAAGGGAAGGGGCATCCAAAGCCCTCGGGTTAGGGGGCGGGGTGCCACCTCGAGGTTCGGGGGGCCCAAGGCCTCCACCGGTCTTGAGGGCTTCCCCAACCAACGTCGTTCCAGAGTTGCCTGCCACTGGGTTAAACTGTGCCAGGGGCAGCGGGGGAGCTGGATCTCCGTCGCGCTCCACGACTAATGTCGCACTGATAACTTGGGGTGTTGCCGCCAAGTACAAGAGGAGTGGTTCTCCTTGTTGTGGGACCGCTAACACGGGAGGTGAAGAGAGATAACGCTTGAGCTCGCTCAAGGCCTTCTCTGCCTCATCCGTCCACACAAAAGGGCCAGTACGCTTTAGCAATTTAAATAAAGGGAGCGCCCGCTCTCCCAGCTTTGATATGAAACGACTCAGTGCAGCCATGCACCCTGTGATGCGTTGTACATCCCTAAGCTTTCTGGGGGGCGCATCTCCTCTATCGCTTTTATTTTCTGTTGACACCAGATTTTGGACAAAGCCAATGGAAGTTAAAATAGAAAGTTTGGAAGGTCTATTGGGTAAGGTGTGATGATCGGGTTGGTTGAAGCCGATTCAGTTTGAAGCCGATGAAGACTAAGTCAACGCAGAGAAGCGGTGTGATGGTTCGTTTTCGGGTTTCATGTTTGGAAACCAATTGTATCTAAATTAGGAAGTTTAAATAGTTTCTTTTCATATTAAATTTAGAGTCCGGGTTTTGTAATATTTAGTTTCCTTTATCTGTAGGGTAGATTTCCTTTCTTGTTTAGGGAGTTATATTCCGTATCTGTGTGGGACTTGTGTAATCCTGGGGTATAAATATGAACCCACAGGCACCTGTAAAAAGGATCTTTTTCCACAATCAATAATATTTCGGTGCATCGCCACCCTAGCGTTCTTCGCTAGGTTTTCGACGGATCAAGCTCTCGAGTTGTGCTGCATCGATTAGGTTCGAACTACAGCAGTTGGTAAGATTCGTCAAACTTCATGCAGATCGATTGCCGTTTTAGGTGTTGATTTGTATGTCGTGTATCATATATATCGTTAGATTCTAGATCAACCATGACATATTTGCATCAAATCATCTTGATTAGAACTTTCTTGTTTAGGTCCAATATTCTAATTACTATGCTAATTAGGACTTCCTCGGTTCAGTCCGATATTCTAAGTAGGTTACTTTTGATAATAATATGTCAAGGCAAAACTATATACGACACGATATATCCACCATCATGTACGTTTTGCATCAGGCTGTTTAAATCGGTTTACAATAGTCATCGGATTAAGCTGTCTTGGTTAAGTCCAATCCTTCAATTTATTTTTAGAGTAAATCGGGTTAAATATTTCTGGTCACAGCGTATGTGGTTCTATCGGGGTTTCAGCCGATAGTTTATCTTTTGCTTGTATCGGCTTCAACATGTTTAAAACTGGTTTAAAGAGACTATATAAAACTTAATCTTATAAACGGCCGATCCAAGTTTATTTCCTCCACGTGAGGCCGATCCCGAATTCCGCGGTATCGGCTTCTAGTTATCGGCCTCGAGGCCGATAACGATCCCAATCTAACTTAGATTTTATTCTTGTCGATTGCAGGATCAAATCGACTAGCACGCTCGGAACCCGTCGAAAAAGGACTTGCACTCAGGAGTAAGCAAATCTCCCAGGCCTAGCGTAGTACACGTGGGATCCAAATTTCACGTCAACATTTTCGCAGGGTTGGCCTCGATGCCACGAGCAGAGACCAAAAACCCAAGAAGCTTACCCGCCGGTGTTGACGGCTGTTAATGCAACATTTTACGCCGTCAACACCTGCATAATTGAAAGAGAATAAAACATCCAACATAGTGGTAGGGTTTATTTCAAACTATTTCCACAAGTGTTGGTGAATATTTGCATGCAGGTGACAACCTACCAAAGTTGAGAGGAAATGAGCATATAAGGAGAGTTAAACTTCCCGTCAGAACCCATGAGTATTGAGCCCACAAACCATATTAAATCATCATTTATTGGGCCAATGCTGGAAGAATAATAAAGTGGGAGCCACATGTCAGAAGATGGAAGAAGGCCTGGGCCGATTGGTCCAGCCCATGGTTCGGCCGAACCGCCACTGCAGCCTCTGACGATCTCCTTACACATGGCGTCCCTGATCAATTCCCCATGGCGGTTGTGGCTGCTTCCAAGTGAAGAAATCAATACAAGCTCGACACATGGCATGGACACTTGTCAAGTGGAGAAGAAAGATGCTCTTAGGATCCTATCCATAGGACACTTGACATGAGGAGAGCAAAGATACTCATTAGATACTTTGAGCATCTCCACTCTCCCAAGGCACCTCTAGGCCTATAAATACCCCTCCTCATTCCTCATTCCCACGCACACCAAAGCTTGAGCTGAATTACAAGAGGCTCTATTGTACACTATTGTATACTAGATTAGGGAGAGAGTGGAGTAAAGGAAGTCGGAGGAATCCCGGAGTTGTCGGTACATTTCTCTCTTACTCTACTTTGTCAACTACTCCTGCTTTAATAGAAATATTCTTCTTAGTAATTGAGTTTACTTTCGTAAGAATTACCTCTCAGTTAGTTCCTAGTCGAATGCTGGATTACTGCTTACTATAAACAACTCTCTTATAGTAATTGCTTGAGTGCTTTATAACCACTTAGGTAGTAATTAATCTGCTTAGGCAAGGTGTCTAGGTAGTTAATTTCTAGTAATTGCCACACATCACACAGTTAGCTTGAGGCAAGTGTAGAGGTGGTGACAGCCTTCGAGATCACGTAGTCCTCCCTGTGCGGGTGTGTGGTAGCTCGCTAGATCCTGGGGCAGCGTGTCACCAGTTGCTCGAAGTATCTCGGTTAGGATTAAATAATCTTCCTGTAGACACTGTCTCTTACGAGTAAACCTTCTCAACCTTTGGCCTACCATTAGCTTTGTGTCCTTGAATGAACTAGAGTAGGGTTAGTCACATTGTTTCCTATGGATTCGATACCCTAGGAATACTCCTTAGAGAAAGTGCTACAGCAGTATGTTGTTCGCTTGCGGATTTATTCTGTGGACGATAAGAAAATACCAACAGCCGGTACCCCGAACACGCATTTCTCTGGATTCAGTTTCATGCGTGTGGACCGGAGGTTGTCAAATGTTTCTGCTAGATCCAATAGCAAGGTCTCTCGGTTGCATGATTTGACTACCAAATCATCAACATATGCCTCAACATTGTGCCCTATTTGATCTTTTAATGTGATGCGGACACCACGTTGAAAAGTAGAACATGCATTTTTCAAACCAAAAGGCATAGATATATTACAGAAAGTGCCTACAGGAGTGATAAATGTTGTTTTCTCCTCATCCTCTCTAACCATGCGAAACTGGTGGTAACCAGAATATGCATCTAAAAAACACAAAAGGTCGCACCCCGCTGTGGAGTCAACTATCTGGTCTATTCGCGGCAAGGGATAGGGATCTTTAGGACATGCCTTGTTGAGGTCAGTGTAGTCAATGCACATACGCAGCTTGTCGTTGGCCTTCGAGACTACCACCGGGTTGGCCAACCACTCTGGGTGCAACACCTCTCGGATGAAGCCAGCCTCCTAGAGCCGTGCCACCTCCTTGCGGATGAACGCCTGCCGCTCCGGGGCCTGCCTTCTAACTTTCTTCCGAACTGGTCGCATGTCCGGCCGTACTGCGAGACATTGCGAGACGGTGCTCAATCACCTCCCAGGGGACCCTGGGTATCTCCGACGGTTTCCAAGCAAACACATCGGCGTTAGCCCACAGGAATGAGACGAGCGCGTCTTCCTATTTGGGGTCAAAGTTACCGCCAATCTTGGCGGTCTTGGACGGGTCGTCGCCCAACTAAATGGACTTGACCACCACCTCATCAGCAGAGGTGATGCGCTTCTTGGGGGGCCGGGAACCTGAGGCCTCGGCTTGAGGAGGTTCGGGCTCAACACTGTCGGCCGCCGCAAGGGCTTCGGTGTGCATTTCTTCGCAGTCCAGCGCGGTCTTCACGTCGGCGTGGACCGTGATGGGGCCCTTCGGGCCCGGTATCTTGAGCTGGCGGTAGGCATAGTGGGTATCCACCATGAACTTCACCAACGCCGGCCTGCCAAGCACGGCATTGTAGGGCAGATTAAGATCTGCCACATCAAAGTCGATCCGCTCGGTGCGGAAGTTGGAGGGGCTCCCAAATGTGACGGGCAGTGAGATCTGCTCGAGGGGCCACACCTTCCCAGGCGTCACCCCAATGATGGGGTAAGACGGCTTAACCTCCATCCCCGGGGCCTTGATCACCTCGAAGGCCTTCGGGGAGAGTATGTTAAGGGCCGCGCCTCCATCGACTAGGACGCGGGCCACTTTGACATTGCAAATGGTGGGAGAGGTCACCAGCGCCAGATGGCCGCTGCGGATGATGCTCTCCGGGTGTTCCGTCTGGTCGAAGGTAATCGGCACCTCCACCCAGCACGACCGCCGCGCCGCCTCGTGGGTCAGTACAGCGGCCAGAAGCTCGCGCCTCATAGCCTTGAGGACTCGGCGGGAGGTGAGAGTGCATGCTCCCCTGTCGATAGTGGCGACGACGTGCTCCGGGTCCTGGTTGCCCAGGTCATCATCATCACTGCCGGCAGGGGCCGTATTTTTGGCCTCCTCATGCCGGTTCTCATTGGAGACCATCGGGGCCTTGCCCTCATGGCGGGCCCCCTTCTCCTTCTCCCTCCTCTCCTGCTCGTACCTCTAGACCTGCTCAGC
Source organism: Leersia perrieri (assembly GCA_000325765.3). Lineage (NCBI taxonomy): Eukaryota > Viridiplantae > Streptophyta > Magnoliopsida > Poales > Poaceae > Leersia > Leersia perrieri. The sequence continues at coordinate 47,861 of CM002487.1, read as the reverse complement.
CAAATTCTTGACCGAGTGGCACTCAGAGAGATCGTGGCGGGAGGTTTGGTGCACTGTGCACCATTTGTCCCTAGACTGCCCCTTGCCACAGGGATCCGGGGAGCGCTCACGATTGCTGGTGGCTTTCCCCTCACGTTGGGGCCTTTCTATGTCGTCGGCAGCGAGGACATGGCCCTCTTCGCCGCCGCGCGACGACTTCCACTTTCGCCGCCTCTCGCGCCGTCCCTCACGGGACTCGGACGGGGTAGCTTCGGTTGTGGCTAGGGCTGGATTTTTGGAGTTTCGAACCCGCGCCTCCTCCTTGCGGGTCACCCGGTCGGCGAGCTCAAAAAGCTTCGCGGTGGTCCGGGGGGCCTTGGACTCGATCTTCTCCAGCATGGTGTTGTGGCACACGCCACTCCTGAAAGCGAAGATCACCGCATGATCGGCAATGGTCGGTATGGTATTTCGCACCTGGCAAAAACGCTGGATGTACTTGCGCAGGGACTCGTCCTCTCCTCGCTGCATCATGTGGAGATCCGCTTCCACCCCCGGGCGCGAATACGTGCCCTGGAAGTTGGAGGTGAACTGCTGGCGCAAGTCCTCCCAAGAACGGATGGACTGAGCTGGCAGGTTCATCAGCCAGGAGCGTGCCTGGCCCTTGAGCGCCATAGGAAAAAAGTTGGCCATGACACGCTCATCGCCTCCAGTAGCCTCGATGGCCGTCGTGTAGATCTGGAGGAATTCGGTAGGGTTAACCGTACCGTCGTATTTCTTCGTAAGGGCTAGCCTGAACTTAGCGGGCCAGTGCACGTTGCGGAGACTTAAGACAAAGGCATGGCTTACATTGACGGCAGGCGGGGGTGTGAGGGCTGCGCAGCCTCTCGTGGTGCTCCCGAAGCCTTCGCACGTGGCGGGGCCGACGTCAATAGCCGCTCGCCGAGCATGCGCGCCACCGGTGGGCTCAACATGTGGCTGGGCTGACGCGGCCGCTCGCCATGCATGCGTGATCCCAGATGGTTCCACGCGTGGCGGGGCCGATGCGGCCACTCGCCGTGCGCCACCTGAGGAAGAGGTGCAGTCCGACGCTTGCCCAGCGCGGCGAGCATCGCGCAGGTGCTCGATGTGGACTCGAGCGTCTCGTTCGGCGTACAGCGGATCACGCTGCGTGCCGGCTTGAGCTGCTGCCGGGGGGCTCGTGGGCCTGCGCAACGACTGCAGCTCTTCTCTCTCGTCGTTGTGCCAACGAGCTGATTGTGGCATGAGAGCCACGGGGACGAGGCCTTCCGAGAAGATTGCGTCGGCCTCCAGCTGACGCTGGGCCGTGGTGACCAGCTTGGTCAGGTCGTCAAACAAACGCTAGGCGTTGGACCCCTCACCAGGGGTTACCGGGGGATGGCGCAGAAGCACCTCTGCCGCCTGGAGGGCGCCCTCAGGGATGCCAAACTCCAGTCGACGGTGCACGCCGCTCGCGCGCGGCTCGCCTGTGCGCCCGCTGGGGTGTGACCCAGCGGCGGCGCCGAAAGCAGCGCCTCGGGGCACGTGTTCTCCTCCCGCCACTACTGCTGCTCCAGCGGGTGGCGGTGGTGGCGCTCCCGCCGCCGCTGCTGCGGCTGCGGTCCGCGGTGATGGCGGTGGTGGAACCACTGCTGCGTTTCGGCAATGCCGGAAGTTAGGGCTGTGATTGCCCGTCTCGATCTCCTCGTTTGTCGCCCCACGCTCGCGGCTGGCAGGAGAGTCGGACGCGGTCCGCAAGACGGGGTCGTCAGCCATGGTGGAAATGGAGGCGATTCCGCTGAGACGCGGGAAGAGCCAAAAACTCAAACTTCAGCCGAGCGCGCACCCCTACCTGGCGCACCAGCTATCGGAGCGTGTGCTCCACAAGCGGGGATCCGTGGGACCCCCTTTTGGTTCGGCACAGGGGTGCGGTGCTGAAGCCTAAGGCAAGAAGAAGAGGAAGAAGGAGGTGGGGAAGGTGGTGAAAACAAGAATCAACACATGGACAGGAGTGGTTTATACAGGTTCGGGCCGCTGGAAAGCGTAATACCCTACTCATGTTCTTGTTCTTGATGTGGAGGTTGTAATACAATACTTGGTGTGTTGTTTTTTGTGCTACAATCAGAGTATATAACTCTTCGACCAATCCCTTTTCCAACTACTAGAATGGAGTTCTTCTCTGGGGGATCATGGAGGTGGTCGAAGTAAGCAATAGCCAACCCCTTCTAAGATGGACCTGGGCCTCCTTTTATAGGACAAGGGGACACCACAGTAGTCCTGGATTTTTCAACTCTTCTGCTGACGCTATGGGAGTGGCTCCCGCTTCGTCTTGTCAGGGGTCATGCCCCGTTCCTACCCCTGTTGTCACGTCGCAGTAGTTGGTGAAGAAAAATGGGCTGCGAGACCATCATGCTGGTGACGGGGTGTGGTCAACCTACCTACCCCCAGTGGGGCCTACCTGTCGGCGGGCCACCAACTGGGTTAGGGGTGACGTCAAGCACCCAGCTCTTGCCCTCTTTCTCCCACGCAGCCGTCCAACGTATTAAATGCGATGGTGACCGGGCGTGGCGAGGGGCGTGGTCAGTTCGCGGTCACATACTGAAGATTTTCTCCCCTTATCCTCTCGAAACGAGCAAAAGGATGATGATGGGCTGACAACCACGCCTCGCATCGCATTAAATGCGACGGGACGGTCGTCGGGCCTCTCCCATCGCATTTAGTAGTTGGCGGTTGAACGCACTCTCGCGGCTCTCTCAGCGGAGAGAAGTGCAGGTTGGGGACGCAGGGGGTTCCCGAACCCCTGTAACAAAGGAGGGCCTCTGGGCGGCACCCTGGGCCATACCCCCTCGAGGTGGCCACGTGGCCGCCTGTGGCCCGAACCTCTGTTAGGCTCCGTATAGCTTATTTTGGGCGCAAACAAACGATGGTGGTGCGTTCCCCCATCAATATATCACGTCCTTGCTATACCCTTGGGCCCATATCACCGACAATACTAAAGATCATTTTTTTCCTGGTGCATCTTCATCTACATTTGTTCTCATGCCCTTCGTCGTCGAAGAAGGCGCGACAAATGTATTGCACCCAATATTTATTGTTTGATGTTGCACTAAGTATTTTCTCGGTGTGTGTTTGGTTCTAGGGTTAGGCGTGATGGGTTTGGCTCTATTCTTGATTTTTTTTATGAGATGATCCCAGTTATTTGTTTGGTTTTTGGAATGTCGTGGTCATCTCGAACTCTAGCAACGACGACCTCCAGCTTGGGCTCCCGCGATGGCAGCGGCATTCCTGAGGGAGCACAACGGCGACGCCCTGAGCAAGTAACGAAGGGGAGAGAGCAGCATCGACGACGGTTGTAGGGGCAAATGGTGGAGCTCCACTACCCAAGCTCACCAGCGACCACAACATGATAAAACCAACAGTAGAATAGATTCAACTAACCTACCACCTATTAGCTAAGCAGGGAGGCCGATCCCTCTCCTTACCCTCACCAGTAACAAACCACCGAATTGAAGGAGAAACAGGGGTTAGGAAGAAATGGGAATTTTTCTGTGTACGGGACTTTTGCAAGGGCTCCTAAGTTGTCCCCCACTTGTAGTACAGTAGCCACACCATTTAAATGGGGATTAAGATCCTCTACAGTTGTAGGTACCATGCAGTCACGGTGCCTCCGTGGTCCAGAGTTCACATGGTCCACATATCAATGCCAATGGCATATAACTTTCAACCGTGGAGAATCCTGATCCTATAGATGGGTATGCATGAATTTGGGTTCAACCCCAAACAATCTACCACTTAAAATAAGTATTCCCTCTGTACTCAATATATCTGATTTTGTCTGTACAAATATATAGTCAAAATCCCTTATATTCAAGATGGAGGGTATTAAACAGCCAAACGCCACACATCTACTAGAGAACAAATTGCCTCTTAGGTCATTCTTAGAATCTCAGTGTATAGTTTCATTATGTGTTTTTCAAGAGTGGCATAATGAAACTAGGTTCCACAATACAAAAGTTCATGTTATAGTTTCATATGTTAGAGCATTTAAATGACCAATGAAAGTGAAAACATTTGTACATGAAACCTAAAGACACTCAATAAAAATTTTATATGGTTTTCAATGTGTTGGAAACGATGAGTACTAGTTTCAACCGCATGAAACCATCAACATCTTTCTTCTAGTTAATATTTTGTCATATCACAATAGTAGTCTATGTGGCACATCATCTAATATGTATAGAACCTCTATAAAACTACCATTGAGATTGGCCTTAGATACACGAACAAATACTAGGTGCAGAAAAGTAACGACAAATATTTCCATCTTTGATGTGTAGGAACCACCTAAATGCAACCTGTACTAAAATTTGACATTTTCTTTTGTCAAAATTAGCGTAATCTCCGAAACGCCTCGTGCAAGGGCATGTAGCAAAGCAGTTCTACGAAAACCAGACTGTGACAATAGACTTATAAATACTCTAGAACTATCCAACAGTTTACTGCCCAAGCATGTTTGTCTGGAGGGGCGTAATGTCTTCCACCGTTGCATGTGCCACTAGCACCATCTGCACGATTCAACCTTATGCAGGACAAAATTAATCAATCCGTCCATGAAGCACCTAGTATGTTCGCCATGAAGCTATATCGGTCCGCGACCTCATCAATCTGAAATAGATCACAAGCGGCATCAGAGATATGTTAATATGAATCTATAAAACGATATGTAAATTGTATAAACCATTTTTTTGGTTGGTCTGCCAGCTCCATGCCCTGACTTGCGGTCAATGCGACCAATTATTGGATTGACCTGTGGTGTGTCCTCAACGCTAGTGCACAAGACATACTGCAATGTCTGAATAACAAGTAAAGGGGTAAGAATATCAAACTAAAGAAGTGGAAACCACACTATAGAAATCAAGTGACAACTCTATCATCCACTTGGACAATTACGATTGTTAGAGCGGACATCAAACAACAGTTTAAGGTTCAAATATAAAAATATATCATCGTAGTCCCATTAATTTTTTAGTACCAGTAGCACCATGTTGTATGAAATTCCAGTTTTACGCAACACACCAAACTTATCACAGAACACACCAGATAGGAAATTCGGTCTTCACAACAAAGAAATCCCTATTTGTTTACTTCGCCATAAAAATTTTCCTCTTCTCATTTGTGCCATTTATCCATCAAAGTGAAATTTGTCATTCCAGACAACTTCTGTCCAGTATAGGCATGAAATAACCCCTTGCCAGTACATTCCCAAAGGCCCCCACGCAATCATTATTGGCATAATGGCAAGTATCTTGGTGGAAGATCCAGATTAGTCGATGATTTGAAAAATAAGTCAAACCCATTGATTTGGTTTGAGCTTGGGTTCTAACTAACGACAAGTAATGGGATTGAGTTCGTCAGGTGAGTTTTGAACAAAGTTTATGTGAAAGAAAAGGCCATCCCATCAAAAGAATGGGATGTATAGAGAGTGTTTAGTCCCTTCCTCATCTCCCCTTCCCTGGAGCAACTGCTTCCATAGTGCCATGGAAGGACCCTTATCCCAATGATGCTCTTCAGTTTTGAATATGATTAGTACAAAATCTTCAAAGAGAAAACAAATACTATGCCTAATAGAACAATGATTCTATACTGTAGACTGGACGTTCTTCATTCAAATGAAAATGCAGAGAAACTGAATAAGGAAATGTAACTTACTGCTAACAGCTTCAATGAGTGCAATGGCACAACACGATCATCATGATCAGCAGTCAACAGCATGATTGCTGGATACTGACAACTGCTACCAAAATTTTGTTCCCAAGGCCTCCTCACGTTATGAAGGGGAGAATATCTAGTAGTATATGTACATTAGTACAGCATACATGTGTAATATATCAATAAAACACTGAAGAAAGAATATAGTCTGAATTCAAAAAATGGAAAGTTTAATTTGGTCATAGTTCACTATTACTAAATGAAAAAAAAAAGATTTACATGGAATGCTAGCATGCCTTTTTCTGCCGAGATAAAAAAAAAAGGATAAGAAAATATTATCGCCATACTAATAAAATACTATGATACAATGGACTCAGTGGATTGACGAATACAAAAGAATTTAGTCTAGGAATATTCAGACTAATCAGGAATAATGAAGAGATTAACATATGTGATATTTAAGCACTAATGGACTCCTAAAAGACCTGAACAACACAGGTAACTCTGAAACTGAACTACAAAATTGCATTTTTGAAACCTCAAGAATAAAAAATGTTTCTGGTGTTTAGCGGGCGCCCATGCACTCCATGAGTTTCTTTGTAAGGCATTGTCATCGAACACCTAAATAGATCTAGAGGTGGGTCGAGCTTCTTCTATTTGTGGGAGGTGTTTTTTCTTGTAAATACTTTTGCTCTCTTCTTAATGAAATGAAGCGCACTTCTCCTGTGTTTTAGAGAAAAAAGGTGGCATAACAGTACTCTACAAAGTCCACTAGACCAAACATCATTGGGCTAATGAAACTAGCGTTGAAACACATTCTAGTCAATGTGGTGTTGGGAATAATAGAAATTATATACTTGATAAGCCAGTGGAATTCTTCTTCCTTGTCTGAACAACCATAGTCTGTAGTCCATGCATGACCTGTAAAAAACATCAAGTATACACTGATAAAATATATATAACATAGGTAAAACAAAGATTATACACAGAAAGAACAAAAAAAAAATACCAATAGTGAACTTATGAAAACGGAGCATGTCCATAACACCAACATGAGCAAGAGCACACCCAAAGAGATCAGGCCGCTGCAACACAGAAGAAATCAAATTTAAGCATGAAGTAATTATAGTATGCTATCTTAACTATTACATAGAGAAATATAGGGCGTATTATATTTTGAAAAGTTTGCTTTTTTTAATATTTTGACGAACAATCAGTCCAACTACAAGTGCATTTAATGCATGAAATGTATAACAAAAGCAGATTAAAATGTTGGTTCTATAGATATTAACTTATTACGAATATATTGTGAGAAATCCAAGTCAGAGTCTTGTCTTAAAGACTTTTTCAAAATAACACATATTTTCTACTGAGGTAAGTATAAGATAACTTATACAGACCACAGAAACAGTGTAGAAAATAGGAGTTTACAAGACCTGATTAACACAAGCAGCAATCAGAAGACCACCATTGCTTCCACCTTCAATACATAATTGCCTGGAACTAGTATAACCAGACGAGATGAGGAGTTCAGCACAAGCAATGAAGTCGTCAAAACAATTTTGTTTCATTGCAAGTGCTCCAGCTTTGTGCCACTCTTCTCCATATTCTCCACCACCCCGAATGTTTGCAACACAGACAACAAACCCCATGTTCTTGCATAGAACAAGACGACTAACACTGAAAGAAGGAGTAAGACTTATGTTGAATCCACCATAACCATATAGAAGAGTTGGATGTGATCCATCAAGTTCAATATCTTTCTTTGACATTACAAACATGGGAATCTTGGTTCCATCCTTACTATTGACGAAAATCTGAAAAACGAAAAATTGTTAAAAATAACACCTTTTAACGAAGTATTTAGCAAACTAAGAAAGCGATGGCATGGTACCTGCTTAACCTCAAAATGTGTTCGATCGAATCCAGGAACTGAAATTTCACGAAATATCTTCATTTCCGGGATTGCGGATGTGAGATTACACCTGTAAATAATGCCAGGGGAAAGAAAGCTTGTGAAGCCAATAAAGACTTCTGTGTCTTCCCGTCTACAGGAGATCTCTGAAACAGAACCAATCTCTAGAGGCAACTTATGAAGCAAGCTCCCAGTTACAAGGTCTCTTATCTGTAGAATATGCTTAACATCTGACATATAACACACCAATAACTGGTTACCGTTAACCGCATCAGCTGACTCAAGCACATCTCTTTCATGCTCAGGAAGAATATCAGTCCACGTTTCTGGCTTCTTGATATCTACTCTTACAAGCTTGTTCTTAGGAGCATTTCTGTTGGTCAAAAATGTAAATTCATCACCATCATTTGCCACAACTTGATATTGGGCATCAAAGTTGTCTATAAGCTTGACAAATGGAAGCATCTCCTTTGTCTCTTTGAAGCCCTCTATCCCTTGAGGAAGAGTAGAAATTTCACAGTAGTATAGCTTATTGACAGGATCACAACCTTCATAGATACCTAATATGATGTACTGACAACAAAAGATGTGGTTATGAGAGAGCTGTTTTTCTAAACGATATAAAAGACTTGGACAAAATTCATTATCTAAAGATGTCGAGAGATACTCTGTGTTTAAAGGTTGTTGTAACAAACATGCAAACTATTAATAGATCACACTCCAGCAGCATCCATCATGAAAATTGTCTGCTAATACAACTAAATGGAATATTTGTAACACTTACGGAACCCAGAAAATCAAGTATGTTTACATTGGAAATTCATTTTGTTTAAAAATTGAAAACTAATTCATGCTATATTCATTTGAGGTTGTTCAAAATAGGTTGTCCGTATTTTATACTCCTTGTCATATAAAAACTTTGCACATTTGTCCTAGAATAGTTTAAATTCGGATGAATTTAAGGGCGCCAAAACCATAGGCAATCATCTTTGCATGTTTAGCCAAACAAATCTTTGAATGGCCATAACTTTTTCTCAAGACCATGGATTTGAGTTCTTTTTGCAATTCATATAAAATAGTGAGTAGCTACTATAGAAATTTCAAGTGATTTTGAGCTTTATTTGGTATTTATTTATATTTGTTGTCAATTCATTTGGACAATAGGTATGTGAAAGGTTTGAAGGAGTTGCAGGTTCATGATAGGCTGCCCACCATGACCAATGCATGCATCTCCATGAACATGCTTATCCTACTATTTCACTTAAACCTCCTGATATGGGACTTAGTTGACGGGTTGATGTTGCAAGATGACCTTCCTGATCAACACCGATGGAAGCATACAAGGTCTGGAACATACACTACCAAATCAGCCTATGATATGAAACCGTATAATGCGTACGTGCATGCTGATTGTGGAAGTCATAAAATGAAACCGTTATTGCCATGTAGAAGGCCATGCAGCACAACAAATATGTTAAGGAGCACTTGAGAATTAAGATGACTCCAGCTAATGAAGGAAGCTCCATCAGAAGCAAGGGACTGAATAATAACATTTTGGAGGGAAACTCCGCTAGTAAAATTGTGCTATCATTTAGACTAGAAGGTGCATCTCTCATGCTTTGAATGTACAACAATACTCTTTGCACCAACCATAGAAGTAAATAAGCATGTAGATATGAATGATACAAAATAGGAGGGAAAGGAAGTGTTGGTACCTTCCCATCCTCTGTGACTGATGCACCAAAGGAATGCTTAGGGTGTTCAGGATCTTTCCAGCATAATATATCCTCTGACTGATCAGATCCCACGACATGGTAATATATCTCATGATTAAGATTAATGTTTGTTTCAGTTCCAGCATCCAATTCCGATTCTCTAAAAAAGGAGTAAGATAAACTAAGCAACATGTATTACATAAGGAAAAAAAGAAAGCTTGTAGTCCTACCTGGGTGCGGGATATCGACCATAGAAAAAACCCTTGCCATCATGTGTCCAACTGATAGACGAGAATTTCACCTGCGCCAATAATTGATGGAACATACGTAGGATTTGGTTATGATAACCAATAGGTAATATATGCACTAGAATTTGCAAATAATAGTGACAAGCCGTAACTGCTCACCCAAGACAATTTGTCGGACAAAGGCTGTTTATCGGCAATGTTCATGACACGAATAGTGACCCAATCGCTGCCGCTTTCACTTAGGCCATAAGCGATGTATTTGCCATCCTCAATAAGAGAATATGTTGAAAGAGCAACTGTCCCATCCTTGCTTAGTGTATTTGGATCAAGAAGAACCTCCGGCTCTCCATCCAAACTATCCTGAATTGATATAAGTAGGTACATTGCAACATTGATCAAGTGATGTAGGCAGCAAATCAAAATTGGCATGTGCAATGAATTATGTTCATGGAGTGGAGTGGGAGAGGTGGAAAGCTCAGCTCTACCTACCTGGACGTAGAGGACGCTGTGGGGTTGGAGTCCGGAGTTGTGGAAGTAGAAAAGGTTGGTGCCGCGGCGGAAGGGCGCGCCGTGGCGCGGGTGGTCGAAGAGGCGAGTGACCTCGGCGCGAAGGTTTTCTCTGTGGGCGGTGGTGAGCAGAGAGTCGGCTAGGTCCGCCTGCCTTGCCACGAATTCCTTGGTTTCTTCCGACTCTGGGTCCTCCAGCCTCCATACTCGACTAGTAAGTAAGCAAGGAACTCGGAAGGAAGGAGAAGAAGAGTAGTAGTAACTAGTTTACCAGCGGTAAGGGTCGGCGACGGGAACGCCATGGTAGGTGTCGCGGACGGAATCGTCGCGGCGGGCCGGCGGGTAAGAGAGGCGGCGGCCGATGGAACCCATGGATCTGGGTGGTGGTAGGTGGGGGGGACGCCGGAACCCGAGCCTCCTGAGGGATTTAACAACAAGCATCCAGCCAGCGTCCTCTTATTATACCCATTATCGCCCTAATGTCCGGGAAATAAGTCTATAAGTTCCACTAGGAGCACATCTTACGACTTCTTATTATACCATTATAGTATTTCTCCTCATCAGTGAAGGGAGTAAGGAGAAAAGAATCAACACGACACATCACATAGGAGGTTGGGTGGCACTACGACTGATTGTGGTGCAGGACAGATAAAAAGGTTATTTAATATGCAATGTTGTAGTATGAAATATATGTGAGAGGTGACTATACGGCGATTTTTAGGGTTTAGGCCTTTAACACCGATGACGTTGAATCTTCCCTTGGATTGATTGTGCGTCCTAGGGATGGAAAAGAGTACAATAGATTGGGTCCTAATCAATCTTAGTTACGTTGTTTGTACCACTACGTCTTCCATGGGAGCATATTGCATTTGCCTAGAGGACATGATTGAGGAGTTTTTGTTTCAGATATGATCTATCTCAACTTCGTTTAGATATTTTGGCTCTCGCTTGGGGATATAAATCTAGAGGCATGATTCTCATTCTTGTGTGTCTTGTTGCTCATCGATCTACCTGGTTGTCATGTTGTGATGTAATTTACGAGGGTTTCTCTAACATCAGTGGGGACGATTAAGTGGACTCCGATGAGGATTCTATCCACATGAAGCTGATTGTTTGAGTCCACCTTGTAGGGTAAGGCATGTCAACCGAGAAAGATGATGGAAAACTAAAAGGAGTGAAGGTAGAGATGAAGCAGGAGGGAGTAGGTGGGAGAGTGGTCAATCTCGGATTAACATCGGTAAGGAGCATGCTACGTTGCCAGCTCAAGGAGTAATGGTTGTCTACTAGGTTGTCTATCTGGTGTTGACGAGGATGAAGATGAAGATGTGGTTGATGTAGATCTAGAAGAAGAGGAAGATGGGATGAAATCAAAGTGGATGGTGAGTTTTACTCCGAGCAATGGTATAACATAAGAGTGCCGTTTGAGGAGATGAGCAGAGCATGGGGTGTGAAGAATGCCTTGATCGTTGCGAGATATGATGGCATGACCAAGCCATCCGAGATTGTCGTTAAATCCATTCTGATCTAGATAAGGATTTATGACATGCCAGAAATAATGATAACAATACGATATGCTAGGCACCTCGGTGGGAGAGTTGGAAAGGTCTTAAAAGTAAGTGTGGTTGGGTGGGGATGCAGTCAATGATTATTTTCGAGTTAAGGTGCTCTCAGAAGCTCTTCTGTCGTGAGTAAAGATCAAAGTGAATGGAAGCGGAATTATGAGTGACCATGTGTAAGTATGAAAATGTTCTTTTTTTTTCTAATTCAGATGCGGGCAGATTGGACATGTAGAAAGAGAGTGTCCAGAGGATTCTAAAAATAAAATAATGGGGGACTCCGACTTGGTACAGATCTTAGGATGTCACCAACAGGATCAATGGGGTACACTTTTGTGTCGATCTCGACGATCAAAAGGTACTAAACTTTAGTGGAGCTCAAAAGGAGAAGGTGCTATCGGCTGCGATTTGTCAAGCCACCCACCAAAATGTCACAGTTCAAGGAACCCACCGGAATGAGCGGAAGCGGTGATGAAGGAGAATTTAGATTGAGGAAAGGATAAGGAGATAACATCGCTACCACACGAGGTAAGCAGTCCTATTGAGAAGGGAGTAGAGGATATGCATGTTGAGTCTAGCCCAATTAAACTGGATCTCCAAGCTAAGGGACCATTTAGCCGGGAACTTGTGTCCATAAGCTATGATTATGACTTATCAGATGACGGATCTGCGGAAGAAATATCTAGAGGTGGTGCACAAGGGGATGTTGTTAAGGTAAAATCTTCAGATTGCCTAGTGAGAAAGAAGCAGGCTTGTCTGAGAAGGAGGGAAGAAAACAATAGGAGTCCCCAAATAGAAACCTATGGACGAGACATTGGTAAACCAGAGAAGATCGCTTTAAACTTGTTTGCAGGCACACTAGACGCTATGCATACTACTATGTCGCCTATTCTTGACATGAGAGGAATGGACTCTAGTTATGTGGTCAATTCAGGTGAGGAAGACACGATGATTTCTGAAGATCATAAAGGTGAAGGTTTTACACAAATTATAGTTGATAAACCGGTGAACTTTCATGACAAGCCCCACCAGGAGCAATGAGTACTCTGGCTTGGATTTGTCGAGGGCTAGAGCACCCTCAAACAATTCATGAATTGGTCCGCCTAGTGTGGATGCACGCCCCAAAAAACGTGTTCCTCTCTGAAACTAGATAGGAATGCAAGAGAATGCGATGATTGAGATGGAGAATTGGTCTAAGAAATTGTTTAACGGTGAAGAAGAAGGTATAGGGGGAGGATTGCACTTTTCTGGGATGAATACCTGAAAGTAGAACTGTTCTCAATGTGAGAGCAATATTTTGATGTGCCGATTAAAGAATTGCCCACGAGCTTGCAATGGAGAGCATCCTTTGTCTATGGTGAGCCTAGCTCAAAACCAACATCTTATGTGTTGCTGACAAGAATAAAACCGATATCAAGTGTAGCATGGTTTTCTGGGGATATTTAAAGAAGCAAATTGTGATTTCAGACACTTTTTTTATAGGAAGAGACGAGAGGCAGAGATGGAGTTTAGAGAAAATCTTGACATATTGTGAGATATATGACATGGGTTTTGCGGGACTACCTTGGACATACAATAATAATTAGATAAAGGACAGGAATGTGAGAGTTTGGCTGGATCGTGTAGTGGCATCCTCAAGCTGGACAAATCTTTCCACAAACGCCAAGATCTGTCACCTAGTATCCTCAAGTTGGGATCATTGCCCGAATTTACTTAGTTCAGAAAAGCTCTATATGTAGGCAATCAAAGAGACCCTACGTTATGAGATAATGTGGGAGAGTGAGGAATCACTTCGGGAAGCGATTTAGTTGTCTTGGAACCACAGGACTAAAGTAACGTCGTCCTTGAAGAACTATTATACATGGGCGGGTTCAGGGCTCGATGGCCCTGGGCAGCTGCCTGGGCTCCATGTGCTGCAGCTTTAGAGCTGCTGCTTTGCTACCTACGTGATGTTTCAAAAATTACTCGTTGTTTTTTGGTTTGTCCTAAGTCAAACATTTTAATCTTTGACCATTTATTTCTATAAGTCTGTAAAGATTTACATGATAAGATATTTATCATGATAAATACTTTATAATATGTGATACACATGTGGTACGGAGTTGTAAAAATTAATGGTTAAAATGCACATCCTTGACTTATATGACAAAACCCAAAACATAAATGGAAGGGAGAGGTAGTACAAATTTGTCAATACAGGTGGGCTTGGACGCTGAGACGCAGTCGATACAAGAGTGTTTTACGCCTATGCCATTAAAAAAGATGCCGGTTACCTGTGTGCCACTAAAAAAATTTTAGACACCTCTATACCATCCACCGAACTTTCTATTACCCGTATGCCATTCCGTCCATCTTCAGTCAGGAAATGAGCTCTGATATGTGGGGCCCATGTAGAAAATGACTAATTTGCCCCTCATTTTCTTCCTCCTCCC
>CM002487.1:10770-33703 GCA_000325765.3 Leersia perrieri | reverse complement strand
CCGGCGAGCGGCCGGGCGGAGCAGGTCGCGGCTGCGGCGGCCTCCAGACACCAGCGCAAAAGGAGAGAAAGGAGAGGGAGGTTGGTTAGTGATGACATGTGGGTCCCACAGAGGGCAAAATAGTCCATTCCCATCTCCGTTAGGCCTCCATCTGTCTAAAATGGCACACAAGTAATCAAAATTTTGGTGGATGGCACAGAGGTGTCTAAAATTTTTTTTAGTAGCACACAGGTAACCGGCATCTTTTTTAATGGCATAGGCGTAAAACACTCTCGATACAAAGCAGCCCATATCGTGGACGGTCTTTCTTGACTTGTTCTTCTCCGAGTCGCCGTCGCCGGCCGGCCGGTCAGCGCCGCCGGCGGATCTCCGATTCTCCATCCCGCAACCGCGAGCAGCCGGTGAGCACCTACATCATCTCGATCTTTCTCTACGCGGCGCATGGGCGGTCTTAACGCTTCTCTTCTTGTGGAATTAGTGGTGAGTAGATCTGAAAGAGAGGAGGCGATGTCGGGGATCCTGGCGTGGGCGGTGGACGTGGTGGGCGGCGCCGCCACCGACGACGAAGCCGATGACGCTCGTGCGGTGGCATCGGCGGCCATGACCCCGGAGCAGCGGCTCCGTGCGGCGGAGCTGGATGCGAGGGCAGCATCGGTGCGGCGGTCGATCCAGGAGCTGCGCCTCCGGGTGCCCCCGCCTGATGTGGCGCAGCGCCTGCCTCACCTCCATGCTCACTCCCTCGCCTCCTCTGCCGCCCTCGCCCTCCAGCTCAATGCTCACTCCTCCACCAAGGAACAGGTACTCTACTATCAAACAAGGTTGTTGCTGATCACATACTAAACACACACTCTTAGATTAAAGGGAACGAAACCTAGCTTTGTAATCAATTCCAAGGCAGAGCAAGGGATGTAAGACGCTGCAGTGCAAAATCAAAGCAATCATTCCACCAGAGCCTGTTGCTTCAGTGGCCACTTGTTTTCTCACTCTGCCCCCCAAATGCAGCAGCTCACTTGTGTTTCCCACCAATTTCTGCAAAGACGACCAATATGAGGATCTAGTAACACACATAATACACTATCTCACAAGGATAGGTTGCCATCATTTTTTTAAAAAACTTTCTGTTTTCCGTAACAACCAAAGAACAACAAGTATCCCAATATCCGACCCAGTTTTGCATGTCTTTGTTCAATTGTGACAGCCAAGCTCCGAATAAATCGCTCAACGTATCAGGTCCCTTTAAACCAAAACCACATATTTAACATTCCATATGAATCTTGCTAGGGCAACACTTAAGAAATAGATGTTCAGCTGTCTCCACGCTGGTACATCTGTCGTCTTCTCCTTTTCATCCATGCCCATCATCAATGTACTCCTGTTCAGGATACTCTTTCTAGAAATCAACCACATAAACACTTTAGTTTTCAAACTCAATTAAATTTCTAGAGTGTTTCAGAGACCAATCTGTTCACTATAGTTTAATATATCTTTCTGGTCATTCAGTCTGAATAGTCTGACATGACACTTGCAGTTTCTGCCATAAAATAATCCTCTCATCATAAAGAGCCCTCGTAAAGGAAAAAAAAATCCATCCTGCATTCATAGCCAAAGCAACTGTAACATTCTTACTAAAATATACTTCCTCCGTCCCAAAATATAGGAATTTCTAGAGTTGGGCACAGGTATTAAGGGGTGAGGTAAAAAGACTATCTACCCTCCTCGGGGTGAGTGGGGTGTGCGTCTGGGTTGGTTGGAGAGAATAAAGTGAAGGGGTAGTATGGGTAATTTAGTGCCAAAAGGCATCTTTTACAACTCCTATGCTGTCATATTTGGGATAAATGTGAACTCTAAAAGTTGCTATATTTTGGGATGGAGGGAGTATATCATACAATGAATGTCACATGCACGTATGTTGGACTCAGGGAGACAACTTAGATTATAATGGAAGAATGTTACAGGACCTCCTTGACAGTGCAGCAAAACCGTGACAACACCATGCGGGCAGGGCCGCTGACTCAAGGAAAGCCTAATTTGATAGCTAACTTGACTAGGCTGATCCGCAATTTATATACAGCTGTGGTCAGCCACAAGAATCTCAACTAGAATCAAACTTTAAATAGAAACTAACAAACTTATCCTATTAATTCTGCGTTGTCGAAGCTCCCATGCCGCTGGGTTTCTTCTGGCAACGACGATAGTAGAGGCACCACATGATAGTGAAGGGAAAGTTTGTGCCAATGGCTTCCCTCCAATCCAGTTTTCCTTCAAAAACTAAAAAAAAAACTGATAGTACATCTTTCAATCTACTGTGCATGCTAGTGCAAAGAATCACCACATGCTGGCCTGTGTTCTCAACTTATCGGGCTGCACATGCATGAGCCATCCTGTGCTGCAATGTGAACGCTTGGTTGTACATGAAGTCGAGTTGTTTACATGGTCTTTGCGCTTTGCGGTGTCCACTTGGTCAGGTAGTAACTTTAACTACAAAAAGATTCCACAAATCAGCAGAGAGTAAATTTCACAAAACTACAGATAATTTGATGAAACCATCGCAAAACTACAGATTTAATGTGTTGTATCATAAAACTACAGATTTACACCAAATTTACCATAAAACTATAGATTTAAGGCTAAGTATCACAAAACTACAGATTTAATAGTGAAGTTTTTCACAAAACTACACATGTTTTAGAGTTTAAATCCTAGCACTAATTGTTATGTTAGAGCTGTAAACATTGTTGTTTTGTATTTAAACTTGCGCTAAACCTATAGCTTTGTGTTAATTTTGTTACTGAATCTGTAGTTTTGTGATACACATGTGGTTTTGTGATAAATTTTGTGCTAAATCTTTAGTTTTATGATAGTTTGGTCCAAGTATTTGAGTTTTGTGAAATTTACTATATAGACAGTTCTGACATATGTTTTAAAACACATAAGGATTGTTTGGTTAATTGCCTTAACAAATTTGGGTAGGGCTTGTTTTAGTAGGAAACCAAATACCCCTATATTACCACTTGTATTTTGGTACCAAACAAAACTTCCCCCTGTATAATCTGACTAAACTGGCCTATAGTTTATGTCAAGTAGAATTATGTTCCCATTTTCTACTTTTTAGTTAAATTAACTGTAGTTATGTTCATATTTTTCGGCTTTCTAATCATGTATGTAAATTTCCGTGCATTTATTCATACTACATCGAATTAATATTATTATGTGGGCCTTGTCTAAGTTTTTATTCCTTAAACTAATCGTTTTGTTTTCCAATTATTTCGAGTATGCATATTTTTGCATTTCTGGTGAGCTTGTGCAATAAAATTCTCAAAATGTTTATAGGCACTGCAGAGAGAGATAACACTTCAAGAAGAAAATGCAGCGTATGAGGAAGCTATATCAAATTGTCGACAAAAAATTCAGGAAAAGCTGATGGAGTCTACTCAACTTCAGAATAATTTGAAGGTACATCTTTCATAGTTACGAAGTAGTTCTACACTTGTATCATCTCTCTCTCCCGTCCTTCTCATGATTTCCTCATCTGATGTTCCTAAGCACCATCACTAGAGGGAAGATCACCTTTGTTTTAAGCGGTTTGCATTAGAGAGGCCTCTGAAAGAATATGTGAGATAATGTGGAGAAGGAATACACTGAACTATGAAATAATTATATGTACACTATGCTCTGCAATCAAATGATGCTGTTTGGAGAAAAGATTTATTTTGAAGATGCACATAATTTTTATTGGATATCAATCCACAAATAAATGTGTCACAGATCACCTGCACAAATAATATAATTATCTAGAGATGTCATGACATGTATGTACGCATAGAAGATCACATGGCTGTTGTTGGATAACTGACTTGACACCACCATCACCAATTTTTTCTTTTGTATTAGTAAAAGAGATTGCATTCTTCTGAACAACTGAGAGCTTTACCTATATATTGTTTATTATCTATCTCCACCTGGTTACTGCACACGTCAATCCAGTGAGCAATGTTGAATAAGAATTGTAACAGGTAGTCAGTCATGGCCTTCATCAAAATTGGTTTGTCTCATAACTCGTAGGGACCTGGAACTTGCTTCATAATTTACATGCAGTCGTGTTGCTCTTGACAGTTTCAAGCTTTGAAGTTGTAATAAAGCCTTAAGCTTAGCTAGCCTGTTTGGAGCATATTTTGCTTGATCAGTTGGTCTAAGTTTTAAGTTGTGATCTTTGCCCTCGAACTGAACAATTCTTATTGCACAGATCATTTTCTTTTTCTTCCATAAATGCACAGGAATTTGCACAGTACCTTAGTAGAAAATTGTGTTTGCAGTTAATGGAAGTTTCGGAACAGGATTTGAAGGCACAGCTTGACACTGCTCTGAATGAGCAATATGCTTCTCAAAATAAAGCATTGGCAGCTGCTTCAGAGAATACTGGAAATGCTTTGATGGAAGCTCAATCATTGATTAATCTCAAGTCTAAAGACTTGAAAGAGAAGAAAGAAGAGCTGGTATGATACTCAATAGAATCATTTCCCAATCTAAAATAGTTAGCAGGTTTATAACTAGTTCTCCATAACAGAAATCGTTGGAAAGTAATGTGCAAGCGCTGGAGATGGAGCGGTCATTGGTTGAAGGAGAATCCTTTAAGAATCCAACACCTGGTAAATTTTTATTGTTTTTCCTGAAGTTGAACATTTTTTCTGTTTGTGAGGGGAATACTTCCTTAAGTAGCTGAGCTACATCCTACATGTATACCTTACCAAATGATTTACCAAGGGCATCATAGATAATTTCAATCTTGTGCCATATACATAGATATGCATTTTGTGGACACACTGAATTCATTAGCTATATTTTTACCCTAAAAAATGATTGTGCCAAGCCAGCCAAGGCAGCATAGATAATTTCAATGTTTTGCGTCATAAATATGTGGTCAGTGTGGAATTTTGATGAGTTAGATATGGAAAGATAAAGACCCTCCTAGATAGAGGGCCAAGAGATAGATTGGAAATTGACTTGCAACTTGTTGTTTGAGGCTTTGAGCTCTGACATATGCCAATAGATCTCCTGTTGTCTTATAAGTGGTACATTCAGTAGATGGTTTGAATTAATTTACTTGGTAATGCCAGAAGTCCCCATAAATCAACTTGCAATCTAGAATCCTTATGGAAAATATATATATTTAACTTGTATAGCGAATAGTAAATTTTTGAAAACCCCATGTTTTGTGGTTGAAGTTGCAACATTATGGATTGTGGTATATAACTGCTAGTTTTATGCTATTATGATTTTCGCAAGATTCCACCTGTATTTAAATTTCTGCTAATTTACCGTTTTAAAACAAAGTATCATCCAAAACAACAAAGAATCAAATCTTTCATCTTAATCAAGCAATGACTCAGCATTTCATGCATATATTGCCATCCATACGAGTAAAGTTTATGTGCCCCACATGTCATTGTTTGGGATTTAAATGACCTTTGGTTTTCTAGAATTTACTCTTTAAGGCAATTGACTGGACTATTTGGGGTATTCAATCCTATGCTACTGTAGAGTATTCATGATTCAAGGGTGTAAGATTACAACACTAATCATCGAATTCAGGCATATTACTCTGAAGACTGATTCCTTTAGCCGAACTGATGCTGTCTGTTGTTGTATTACACCTCATGAAACTCCAAAGGGCCATACCGTCTGCAAAGTTCACGATCCAAGTCTGCACATAATTAAATGTGTTTAGGGATGCAAGCAGGGATGGCTTTTACTGGTTCTGAGGAATCTAAACTACAATATAGTTAAATTTCTGCATCCATTTCTGTACTAGTCGATGGAAAGTGAACTAGCACACAGGTCTTGTCTGGGACCCACTTGCATCCCTAACCCTAAATGTGTTAGCAAGAACGGTTAGTGCCTTGTCAAGTGGCACCTGGTAGATCTGTGAAGTAAATAAGCCTGGAGTTCATTACTTAATTTTAAGAACAACTGTATTTAATAACAAAACAATAATCAATCTAGGCATAAAAAATCTGAACAATGCTTAATTGTATCTTTTTATATGAATTTTTGGTTATACATAATTCCATATCACTTGTGATAAAAACATCATTCTCCATAAGAACTTTTGATGGTCGACCAAAGGAAAACTAGTAGTGGCAAATCCTTAGTTATGTTCAGTTATCCACATGGAATATACATATTTTATTTATTTCACGTTCTGTATATTTCCGTACGTCAGTGGCTCTTTCTGTTGTTTGCAGCCCAGAGGGAAAAGGTCCTGGAGAAACAGCTACATAGCCTCATTGAGCAGCTGACAGCTAAGCAAGTCAGTTCTATATTTAGTCTATAAAGTTCATTGTATTATTTTTCATTTTTGTGATTTCTATTAACCATGATCTATTTTGTTTGGTAATTTCAAGGCTCAAGCGGAAAGCCTAATCGCCGATGTTCATGCCAAAGAAGAGGAATTGGAAAGGTTGAATAATGTACATAGAAATATTCAAAGTTATACCAGTGAAGTTAGTGTAGCACGAAATCCGATCAGGGCTGGCCTTTTTAGCGTTCATGAAGATTCTGATGCCAAATCTGTTCGGCGACCCTATCAATTTGGTGTTAGAACAGAAGGGCTGAAAAGGTTAATGATTCTTAGGTCTGCTTTTGTTCTCTATATTTTGGTACTACATATTGTGGTTTTTATAAAGATCTCAGTTTCAAAGCAGTAAAACAACTTGTTCCCATATAAAGAGGGAGATGTGTTTCCACTGTTAAATACACCGAGTATTTGCTGTGTATGTACTTTATGGTAGCCTAATGTACTTAATGTCGCATATTTGTATTTTTGGTATTTTTTTTCTGTTGTACAGGACTAGCATAATGGTGCGTTGCAACGGGATATAAAAGAGAATGCAAGAGATAACCATTCGCTCACCCTTGTGCTCAATCACATAGGTTAAGCAATTGGAATGGTATAAGTTTTACAATATTTTTTAATCGTGACGATCGAACGATGGTCGAACCTAATGTTTGGAATTCAGGTCATATTTATCAGATCAGATTTTGAAAAGTTTGGCACGTATTGATTTGGATTAATTCAAAGAGTTGACAACTAGTTCTCCAATTTACAACCAAGATATTAATCTTAGATTAATCATCGTATGAAACCTATAGTTATTTTAGGGCATCATAGGTGGTACCATGCTATAGGAAACAGTACCCATGTGTCACCACTCACCGTCTCCATTCGATCAAATGATCTAATCGATCCAAATCAGCCTCCACCAACTCTACCCTGTGCAACAGCACCTGCACAGTCCAAAATTTTCAAGTTGCGTGTGGCTTGTCGCTATGGAGCCCACCGTCCAACACTCCATTATGGCCTTCTTCCCTACACTTTTTCACTTAGGCTGCTTTCGTTTCCAGCCAAACTAACGATTGGAAAATTACTACAGCGCAACTGCCCCTCGGCACGCTTCCCAATATGCGTAAAAATACGTTTTTTGAAAAAAAATTTCTATACGAAAGTTGTAGAAAAAAAGAAAAATAATCCATTTTCAAGTTTAAAATAGTTAATACTTAATTAATTATGTACTAATAACGTTTCTCGTTTTACGTGCAACACTGTTCTTTTTTCCTTCAGCGAGCACTGTTTTTTCTCCCCCTCCCGAACGCAGCCTAAATAAAATTTTGGTGGGTACGGTGGCACCACCGCTCCATCGTGCCCCCGATCCAGATTTGTGACGCGTGTCCCTGGAACAGATCAAACGGAGAGGTGAGACACGGCTAGTTAGATCGCTGCGGGCTGCAGCCCTCGGCTCAGCTTCCCACCTGGCCCGCTCGATTTTGACTCCATAGTACTGCAATCCGTTCCCCTTTATTGTCATCGAAGAAGGGGCTCATCTCGCCGATGGCATCGCCGCCGCCTCCTCATCTCGCTGGTGTGCTGCCTCCTCCTTCCGTTGTGTCCACACAGTGTTTCCCTCCTCCTACCTTCGGGCCAATGGCGCCATCGTCGTTGTCGTTGGCGGTGGCGGCAGCGGCTGGGCCGACGATGGAGTTCATACCAGTTCCATTGATCCAAGGCAACTATACAAGTCTTTAGCATTATTTCATATTTCCCTCCCCCGATAAAAGCTACAGTTTGATGCAATCTATGAGGAGTGGGCTTTATTTAGATGGAATTTGGTGTATCCATTAAACTATACTCTTTTACAGTGTTGCACTTTATTTTATTTCCCTTTGCAATTTTACACTCAATTTCCATTGCTGCTATTAGTTGTGGCCATGAATTTGGGGAACATATCCAGTGCACACAAGTCTTTTTGTGCACATACGTACACACAAACTAACAAATTTTACCAAAAATTCTGAAAAAAATTTAAGCATGTACTTTCAATAGTGCTACACATATCTGTAAAATTTTATCTCAAAATTTAAGCATGTACTTTCAACTTCTTGGCGTATGTTGCTGTCGGCATTAATTTGCTCCCACCGGCACAACATCCAGTTGCCCACCGTCATTAGCATCTTGCCTAGAAAATCGACTCCTATAATGATAAGAAAAAATTATGTCCAGCCGAGTTCTTTTAAGTTAATTTAGGATTTCTCATCGAATTATCGCGTGTATGTTTTTCAAGCCGCTAAATGCATGGTACATTTTTTAAAACACTTTTTATATAAAACTTCTTTTTAAAAAGTCGAATAAATTTATTTTTAAAGTTTTAAAATTCCATTTTTACGTGCTTGAAATAATCCATCTCCCCTCGTCAGATTCGAACGGGCCGGGGAATCGATTTTGGGTACAACGAGAGGCTGATGGCTGATGCACGGCAAGGATGGTGTTCACTCTAAATCGATCGGAATTCACTGATGCTTGTTGATGCAAGTGGCGGCAAAACGATTTGAGAACTCGGAAGCCTAGAACTAGGACTTGATTATGCCTCCTGACGCTGCTCCGTCATGTCTTGTCACACAAGGCTATGGCCAGCACACCAAATGGGATTCTCTAACGTGACGAAGAAAAGTCATGCTGCTACAGTTACATGACTTTTGGGGTATTTTTTTAGCCGTCCGAATTGGCACAAACGTTCGAGACTGATCGCTACAGTAGATGTGAACAGTGAACACAAAATTTCTGTTTTTTACTGTTTTCTACTGCACAATACTGTAGCAAAAGACTCAGTTTACTGTTTGATTTTGTGACTTTTGTTAATCTGGATTGCCAACACACCAGTACACCACCATAGCATCTGGTCTCGACCATCCACATGGTAGCCGAGCCCATGGATTCTGTAGAGTCTACGTACGACTGCCTTGACGGTTTGACACATCCAGCAGCAAATTAAGGGCGAGTTTGATTCAATCTAGTATTTTTTTTCCTCGTTTTTCGTTAGCACACTTCCAAAATGATTATCCGTGTGTTTTTTGCAAACGAATTTTATATAAAAGTTTCTTTAAAAATTCATATGAATCTATTTTTCTAATTTTTAATAATTAATACTTAATTAATCATGTGCTAATGATCTTCCTCGTTTTGCGTGTTCAAAATAATCCACACTCACTGGCCTGTTTCAAACGAGGCCTAAGTCACATTAGACTGAGGCCCTATGTTGGCAAGCTTGTGCCCTCGTGGAGCGGTCCCGTTCACCGAATTCATGCGAACATAGGCCGTGTTTAGACTACAAAATAATTTTGGCTAAAAATATCACATTAATGTTTGGATATATATTTAAAGTATTAAACGTAGACTAATAATAAAACAAATTACATATTCCGACTGTACACCGCGAGACGAATCTTTTGAGCCTAATTACGTCATAATTAGCCATAAGTGTTATAATAACCAACATGTGTTAATGACGGATTAATTAGGCTCAAAATCGTCTCGCAGAGTACAATCCGAATATGTAATTTATTTTGTTATTAGTTTACGTTTAATACTTCAAATATGTGTCTAAATATTGATGTGATATTTTTGGCCAAAGTTTTTTTTGGCATCTAAACGCAGTCAAAGAGAAATCAAGCAACAACGATTGCGACAATGGCAAGATCTATTTGAATTTTGAAGACGACCTCCTCAATGTCCGCCGCATGGACTTTGTCATCTGTCGCCAAACGAACCCGGGTTGCTTCGTCGCATCCGATGATGTAGTGACCCTACTCCTACTATCTCCGCCGCCAAAGATCTAGTAGGTAGAAGGAGGAGAGGTGTAGGCGTTTGGGGTTGAGAGAAATGGACTTATTTGAGACTAGAAGAGTGACTAAAAAACCAAACAGGGCCTTATGAAACACGCATGTGGAAGAGGACCAGCTTGAACAATATAAATGGAGTACAATTGTAAATGAATATTAACACAAGTACTCACTCGCTGGAGACGACAATCGACGGCAGGTTGTTACTAGTTGGTACACAATCACAGGAAGCCATAGAGAAGCAGACAACATGCCTAACTCGGATCAATTCTACGGGACCATGACTGATCGAAGTCCCCACGGCATTCCGCGTGCTGTTTTCCTCCTAAAAAATGCTTCAGGAAACGGATCACAATCGCTATCAATGGAACAATCACTTGTATGCTGTTTGCCTCGCATAATTTGCACAAACTGATTAAGAATTGTGTACATTTAATAATTTACACGATACACATGTGTGTCTAAATCCAGAACGAAGTAATCTTTCGTCACATCATCAGTTCTTCTTGTGTGAGTGATTTTGTTTCCAACTTTGTAATTTGAATGTTTATCCAACTTCTAGTAGTACACTTATATTTGTAGTTTTGTCAGCTTTGAAAACACGGCTTAGTTATGCAATTTGGATATTTTTTTTAGAAGATAGCTCTTTTTTAGTGTAACTCACAAAACATGAATATGTTCTGTAACTGCAGCAAATGTCATAAGTTGATTTGAAGCTTAGTATCTGATTCTAGCTAATAGGTCTTGATTGACTATGCCATCCTAGAACCGGCTAGCTCCTGCAAATGTTGATTACTCTACCAGTCCTCTTTAATACTCGAGCTACATCCTCTGTGGCAAACCATCTCTTCTAACTTTCTGAGGATGACATATTAGCAAACCCAAGGTCATCTATATTTGATCTTCTATATATCCATTTAAATGATCATGAAAAAAAGATTCCTCTTCTATTTCCCTGCACTTCAAGAGACCATCCATAATATCATCCATACTCCAATCTCTTATATTTTAATAATATTTTGCAATAACTTCTCTTCTCTTCTCCTGTCATGTTGCTTGCTTCAAATATGGAGCGAAGAGAGAACATCCATATTCTCTTCAATATGGATGATGCTCTATTTTTGCATGATGTGATGGAGAATCTATTGGAACAACATTTTTTTTCACACATACTCTATATTTAAGATGTAGGATGGGATAGATGAGCTATTGGATTTGGTTAGTGCTGGTTTGATATCAAATTTATAGATGAAAGAGTAAGAATGTCAGTTATGAAGGTGCTTCATTGCAAAAATCTTACAATGATAAATTGATTGTGTCATTTGCAGAAATAACTATTAGGGTAATTTAGCAAGTAGCAAGCTAGTTAAAACAGATGTTTTGCGACAAGTTGATATAATTTAGAACCTCGTGAATTTCGCATGGTTAACAAATTGAAGTGACCAAAGCACATTGTGATAATGGGTGCACCTATACTTTTGTCGACACAAATAATATGCACCTATACAAGCCCGCACAGTAAAATAAATTTCTACACTGAAATTAGCTCCAAGACGGGTTAGAAATAAATTGTTAAAATCTACTTCTCAATAAAATAAATTTTGCAATTATTCTGTTGTTGTTGAGCCACAAAGTCTTCGAGGAGCAGAAAAACAAAAAAGTTGGATAAGAGACATGCAATGAAATTTCTTTTAATGAATGCTAAGAGACAACGTTGAGCTATTATCATGTAAAACAACAATGTTAGAGCATGTACAAAGGTCTTTATCTGTGGTATATTTGGTGATGTAGAAGAGAAAAGGAAAGAGAAAGACCTTTTTATTACATGAAGTCTAATAAATGAAAGGTTAATAAGAATGTATTTTGGTATATTAATGACTAGAGACCATATTGTCCTATTATAACGTGATAGTCTCTGGTTTACCAAACTTTTCTGCATACCCAGGAAGAAAGCACGGTAATTATGCCTTTGGACATGTCCTTGATGCGGCATTAGGTGACCGCGTTTGTTGCCTAACACCTGGCCACAAGCCCACAAGCCCGCAAGGAATGCGTGGCAGATTGGCAGCGTAACACGGGACGGGAGGGACACCGCTTTTCTGGATCTCTTCTTGAGTCGTCTTCCTTGGGTTGCCGTCCAGCCGCTGCCGGCGATGAGGTCGGTCGTGACCCGCCTGATCCGTTCCTCCTCTCCCCTCGCGCCCTCCCGTCTCAGGTATCTTTCTCTCATCCATTCCAACACCTTGCTGCAAGAGATCGTCGATTATTCAGATGATCCCATCCAGGGGGAATGGGGAATGGGTTGGGTTTTACGATTATACGATGATTTGCTGCTAAATTAAGGCTTGTCTGTGTGCACAACAGCGCCGCAATCTTGTTAAACAATAATAACAAGGCTTTCTCCACCCGGGTGGAGGAGCCTTTCAAGGTGGAGGAAGCGGAAACAGTCAAGGTACCACCGCCTTCCCCGGATAAGGTAATAATGTCATACAATGATGCTAAAATGAATGACCCAATCTCAGACCTTTTCTTCTTTTTTTTCCCCTTCCTGAATGAACGAATCTATTTAGTGTGTGTATTCATCATTCTAACTCTCCACCGGATGAATTTTTGTTATGCTGTTGTATCTCATTTTGACTTGTAACTTCACTACACCTACACTGCATTTTCCTATGGAATTTTTTTTTCATACTTTCCATTTGCCCATTTGGTGAAGATTACTGAGTTGCTACTGACATATGTCAACATAGCTTCTTGTGCTAGGTGGAAATGGTTTTGTTGGTTCACATGTTTGCAAGGAGGCTTTGGACAGAGGGTTTGTTGTTGCAAGTCTTAATAGGTATTTCCGTAAGCTGTGTCTGTTGACGTGTTCATCCTGTAATTCCAGACTGTTCAATTTTGAGATATACTTTTCATCTGTCTGTATGTAACTTGCCAAAAACATTCAAAAAGATATTATAATAATTAAGAATTACTACATAGGATGTATGTCTATTGACACTTAAAACACTGTTTCGCCTGTCATTGACATCTGATATGAAAAGCAATGGATACTCTGTAACCCTCAAATTTAAATGTGGATAGCTTCATATGGTTCTCTTAAGTTTATGTTGAGTTGTTGATGCCTTTAACTATAGAAAATTTTATGGGAGCCTCTCATTCTCCTTTTGTTACTTTGTTGTGGTTACTGAACTAAATTTTGGAACTTTGAAGCTGTTTCTACTCATATTATACTTCAATTCTAGATGTTTTGTTAACAATGCAAAAAATATTATCAGAGTTAGTTTAATCTTTCTTTCTTTTCCATCTTATTCTTCTGTGAGTGTTTACAAAGGGGTACCAATGGTGTAATCTGGGGGCAATACTTGTGTAACTTAGGAATGTACTTGTAGTTGCAGTTCCCACATATAAATTCCTGTCGGCTTGCATTGAGTTTTCTTATTGAAACCTCTGTCGCATTATCAGACAACAGATATCAAATAATTTTATATATTTAAAATCATCAATATTTATTTTCAGTTAGTAACTTACCATTCTCTTGACTTTAACAGATCTGGAAAGCCATCAATAAGTGAATCTTGGGCTGACAAAGTTATATGGAACCAAGGTTGCTTGTGAGATAAATTTCTTGCACTTATAATTTTGGTTATGTTGTTTAATGTCTCTTTTATTGGACAGGCAACCTCCTTGAACCTGATTCACTGAAGGATATTATGGAAGGTGTTTCTGCTGTGGTATGTTTACACTTACGAATTTGTTGGCTTGATGTAATTTTTAACTGAGAACTACGTTCTTGCATTTACACTTAACTGCAGAATATTATACTATGATAATATATGATTCTGACATGATATATTTGGTCCCTTAACTCCTCAAGCATCAAATACTAACTTCTTTTTGCCATTAGTAACTGTGTATTGATTAACAGATAACAGATATACACGGTACACCATATGTTTCTCTAGTAACAAAATGGCATACCACGTGATATTTGGAACAGTTTTTTTTTTCTTTTTCTTTTTGTATATCTGCTGAAATTGGCACAACTTTTGTTGGTGGCATAATCGAAATTTCTGTAAAAAATCTAGGAATTCGGATAATATCCTAAACACCTCCTTCGTTTGTTATCTATTTGATTGGATTGATTGGATGCCTATAAGAGGCATTTGTCTAGTCTTTGTTTTTAGAGGAAAGATCATTATATTGATAATGACCCGGCTTTTTGTAGAAAGCCAAACAGGTTCAACAACACACGCACGCACACTGCTGGGGGTGCTAGCTTACAATCTGGAGCAGGGTTCTTTTTTGGCACAAACGCCAGACATGCTAGTAGCAAGAGTTGAGAGAAATTTGTCTTGTCATTCGGAATTAAGCAATAAAGAAGATTATTTTCTAGTCTTTCCCTAGTGTTCATCTGCACTAACTTGTGTCTTTTTACTGTAATACCAGTATTTAGTTGAGGTAACATTAGAAACGTTAACATTCACAAATGCCTCACAACACAATTTGTTAGTTAACTACCTTCGCATTCGATGCATACACTGCATTCTTTAGACAAACCATAGTGCATGCAATTTACATTCATTGGAACACCAAAGGCACAGACAGCTTTATGCACTTTATTTGGAGCATCAGAGGAAGAAAACAAATAAATTCCTTGAGACTTTTAACTACAATATACAGAAATAGGTCATCAGGGCAATGGAAAAAAAATATCTTTATTAATAATTGGGTTGGGGTTAGGGTTTGTGAACAGTGCCGCGTGGGACTGTAGCAGCGGACGAAGTCCATTAGTTGTTAAGATAAGATTAGATCAGGTTAACTTACGGGTTAAGGCTCTCCATCTATATAAGGAGGGACCATATCTTTATTTGGGCAAGCAATAAAGAATCATAGAGTTAGTTTTAGCTTGGTCAGAGCCTACCGGTGTCGACGAGAGCGATCTTGCATTTACCCCGGTCTTCGGACCTTTATCATATCCATGAATCAGCATCCATAACACTTTTAGTTTGTAAAAATTCATCCTTCTCGATTAGTACCGTTTAGTTTCCAAGGTCCATCCTTTGCAATCCTGTGCCTCAAATTGTTCATAAGTCTTGGTTGATCTTGGTGGAAGCAGTGCCTTACAGGCCATGCTTTTAAATCGTAGCACTTAGGTTTCAAAATCCATCCTCTCCAATTCCCTTGCAACAGCCTGCAGACAATTTTGGATTATTGGGTCATACTGTCTAGGTTGTATGAGCACTGGATTAATATGAAGTAAGATGTAAATATGTTCAGTTTGTGTTAAACCTTTTATCATCATCCCTGGCACACCATCGTTACCTTTTTTTATTTTTATTACGCACCAATACTCTAATAAGGTAGTAATTGTTTTGAGCTAACATGAATTTATAAATCTTGAAACATTACTGATATGATAAATTGCCATAGGTTTCATGTGTTGGAGGCTTTGGGTCAAATTCTTACATGTACAAAATTAATGGAACTGCAAACATCAACACCATCAAGGTTGCAGCTGAGAAAGGTATTTTAAGTTTGAGAACATATTGTTGCAGCACCGTATTCATTTTCAATGTTATATATGCAGGTTTCTGTCTCATATTTGCAATTTTGGTCAACACATTTTCTATGTTGTATTTGCAGTTTCTGTCAATTCATCAACATGTTCTTTTTCGAATGTATTGATATGATTCTCCCCACTAGTTTATAATCTGCTTGAGTCATTGTAGTGTGTAGTTCTTATGTCCAGATCATTAAAAACAAAAGGGTAAATGTCAGAATACTTCAACTCTTGTGTCATAATTTCCAAAAAAAAAAAACTACAAGCACTTTATTGTGTTGCATATTGGGCAAGTCTGTCACATACAAAAGCCAAAAGGTGGAGAGGTACCATTTAGCCATGTACTGTGGCACCGACTCGTTGGTCAGCAACATTGCATGATATCTAGTCTCTATAGTGGCATTCACTGCTTATTGTCGAAAGGCAGAAACAGTCCAATTCTGGATGCACCGTCCAACTCCAGGGCGTACTTGGGTAAACAGTTTCTCTACCTTGTGTGCATGACACTGAACCTGGTATGTTAGGACTCAGGACAAGTGGCTACAAATGAAGTTATAGTTTCTTGATAAGTATTGTTCTTCTAAAGTTCAGAACAAAGTAGCAGTTTTCTGACAAATATATCCCAAAAAACAAACTTTTCTGGAATTCAGCACTTGTTCAGTTTGTTGCCACTTTCGATCCTACTAAATTTTGGTAGGGTAACAAACCATTTTTTTATTACCATTGCAACCCTACCAAAATTTGGTAGTTCCAGAATTTTCTATTCATAAAGACAACACGAAAAATTGCACACACCAAACATATTCAACGCTACAAAATCTGGTGATGCCAAAATGTGCCAAAATTTGCCATACCAATTTTTGTTAAGGTTGATTTAGGCAACAAACTGAACAATCTCTGAGTCTTAATATAAGATCCATATTCAATAAAAATAAATCTAACCATGGACTAACAGAACATTTCTAAACAAACTATCAATACCACAAGTTGGTTATCATACAAGTGGAACAGCACAAATAGACTGGAGTATTTTTAACTTTGTGACCTCTGCCAATAATTTTTTGAAACATCACGGATAGACTAGTGAAATGCAGCCACAAAATAATAAAGCAATACTAATGATTAATCTATTCTCTCGTGAAGGAAGAGTGCTAATTTGTTATATCCGTCATATCTGTTGATCGAAGTCTTTTGTCTACCCTCCTCGCTTTTAGGACTCTGATCCCTTCAAACCAATATATTTGTCCTTTTCTTAGCACAATAATGTGCTGTTGAGATCTTACATGGCAACTGCTGGCATGTAATTTTCTGTTTTCAGATAAAATACATTGAGTTGATTCACCATGCAATTTCTAAGAGTTCTCAAGAATCCATTTTTTTATCACTTATTTCACATTATATGGCAAGTAGAATTAAGTCTATGCTGACACAAATTATATTTGGCCGGACTTTACCAACTTCACATCATGCTCTACCTGCAGGTATCAAGAGATTTGTGTATGTGTCAGCGGCGGACTTTGGTCCGGTGAACTACTTATTGCAAGGTTACTATGAGGGCAAGGTAAGTTTGTCAGGTTATTATGAGGAAATGGTCATAGTTCCACGGCGTTGCTTGTTATTTGACCTTGTAAGTAATTGGTTTCATTTTTTTCTTGAAGAGGGCCGCTGAAGCAGAACTCCTGTCAAAATTTACCTATGGCGGTGAGTTCTTTTTCACATTGAGCCTTTTTTCTCATGTGTCCTTTTTCTTTCTCAAATATGCAAGAGTGTGTTCTTCTTATCTTTCATGTAAGAAATTATTTCAAAACCTTTTAAATATATTTTTCTAAAATAAACTTACAGGGGTATCCTTTTATAAATGAACCTTCTGGCTACCACACATGGTGGCATGGCAATCGTGCTGCCATGCTCCTCCACATCATTGCTAGTGTTGTGGCCAGATCTTTGCATCGCTATAACCTCCTCTCAACATGACAATATTGTCCTGTAATGAGAAGTCGAGGTTTATCTTAAACTTTAGGTTTAAAAAATTCCTATCCAGTAGACTTGGTTTAATACTGCATATATACCATGTAGTAAACGGCAGTATGGCTGTCCTTAACAAAAAATACCAGTTCAGAGGGATTATACTTGTTGATGCCATCCTGTTTCCATCCATTGCCACAATTGAGGGTGTGGGATGTACATGGCCAATTGGCCCTTGATTTTTTTGTTGGAGTGACATGACATGTCTTATCCATGATAATATAGATAATGCCCATGATGGCAGCCTGATCTGCCAGGATGAAATGGATAAGTCCCCTGGCTCTGGCAGTGTACTCTGTGGGGCCTGTGTTTTCCTTGTCCTCAACTCCTAATTGTTCTTATTGAGTTCTTTCTGCCCAAGCACCCTATGCCATGAGGTGCATATAGGCCTGCAAATTGTTTGGATGGATCTTGATGGTGCCATTAGTACAAGTATTGTTTTTTTTTTTTGACTGGTACAAGTATTGTTACTACCATGGAACACTAGTTTATCCACTCCATCTTTGCCAATCGCTTTTATTGTCTAAAATTGCGAGTACTCCCTCCGTCCTCAACTATAAGGGATTTTCCTTATGCAAATACATGGGGGAAAATCCCTTACATTTGAGCACGGAGGGAGTAGTTGCCGGTAATCATGGTTCTTATTGCAGCATTGTTGACATGATTCCGCGATAAAGTGGGAGAACCACTAAATTTCTTCACATGAAAGAGGACAATGGCCAATGCTTGTTGCACCTAATGAGCTCTAAACACTTAGGGGGTCGATGCATGGGCCTCTAGTACAACAGGAAGTTCTGTCAGCCCTTTCTGTGGTTATGCACTGGGGCACAGTGCTAAGGCATAAGCATCCAAGGCCCCCCTTTCAGTTTGCTCTGCCATCACTTAGGCCTCCTGCTCTGTGTCTGTCATTTTTTGTTTACTCCTTTGGCCTTAATGTGCAATGCAGTTTTCACTATACATGTACATGAGAGCAAGGGCTTCAGATATAGGCAACTAATACCCGATGCGTTTGTGACCTGGCAAAGGTTGCAGACTTGGATCTAGAGGGTGAGTAACTGCGACAGTTAGCTAATGCGACAAGAACTATTAAGAGGGCTTCAGAATGGGGGGACGGTAGGGGATAAGGCTCACTTGATTGTGTGCAAATACTACGCAAATATCCCATACCTCAATGTTTCTCTCATATATATTGTTTGCAGTGACGGAGCTTCACAAACTATTAAGAGGGGGGCATTAACATAAGCTATACATCAATTATCTGCTAAAAATGTTAACTACTGAATACTTATGAACATGAATATACATGCAACATAGTGTAATTTTGTATGGGACTTGAGGGGGCCAGAACCCACTCTGGCTTCTATGAAGCTCCGCGACTGATTGCTTGAAGCAATAGGATTTCGCACATGATGTCTATTGAAATGGAACATGCCTAATTTTTCTATATTCTGTTTTAGAGAAGGTATCCACTTATCGGTTATATTTACATACTAGGACATTAATGGGAATGTGTAGGAATAGTGGCTTCGAATAGCTAAAATTGGACTGACCAGTAAACACCGATATTGGTGATACTATGGGCAACGATAATCTTGAATCCACATGCACTGAAATCACTATATTAGGGTGACCACTATGTCTCTTAAATCTGATATCAGAGTGATTTTCCAACTTTTTCCCAACAGTTGGCAGTCTTACATAACTGGGATACTTTGGAAAAACCAGAGTACATGTATTCTAAATTCTTGAGATGTCTAACTGGTGCTCAAACCTTGAGATTTCCAAATTCTTAGGGTCCTTGCGTAGGATCTTGCTCCCCCGGTGCGAAAGCAGTTGGTTCCGTAGTTTGAGAATTCTGCTAATTCCAAGTATTCTATTTATATTATTATTTGTTAATACAAAAACTAAAGAGATCAGGTGAATGCATAATCAGGAGTTGTGAGAACTGAGAAGTACATTTATCAAGTTGGGGCATTTTGATTTGGATTTCAATTGGCGATTGAGACTATTTTGAACACAATTATGATCTCAGTATGTATTTCTAGTCCGTGAAACATTCTTAAACATTTTATATCATTTTTTAAATATTTTTTCAGGAGTGATTTTGAGGCCTGGTTTTATTCATGGAACTCGTCGTGTTGGTAGCGTAAAAATACCTCTTGGACTTGTTGGTTCCCCTATGCAAATGGTAAAGTTTCTCTTCATTTTCACACAAACAAATAGAGGAGCCCTCTATTTTTGCAAGCCTTGCAACTGTTATTTGTTTTTATTACAAATATAAGTTATTTTTTAGACTTCTGCATAGGAATTAAGTGGCTGAAGTTACTTTGTTTCTAAATTCGAAGATCACCGTCTGCAGGTTTTGCAAAGTGCGAAGCCATTGACCAGATTACCGTTTGTTGGCGCACTGTTCACCCCTCCAGTGAGTGTTGCCTCCGTGGCAAAGGTTGCTGTAAGAGCAGCTACAGATCCAGTATTTCCTCCGGGTATTGTCGATGTCTATGGCATCATGCGATATAGTGAGCAGAAGTAGGCATCGATTGTACAGGTTGTGTTTACAGGGTTTCTTCGAATGAATAAGCATATATGGCACATTAGACTTTGTTACGGTCGCTTGTTTCTTTAGACTTTTACAGCTCGCAGGACCATGTGTGGCCTTATTTGACTGATGTCTTCTTTCATTTGGTTGGAATTGAAACAAGAAGGATATGGAGCTGCTTTGCTTGAGAGTAACAAGCACCCATAGCAAGAGTAGGTGTTGCTCCCTTGACTTGAGACACCCTCTACATTGGTTCTGCAGTGTTGACACAATTACCCCTTGCTTGAGCTCATTGTTCTGTTCAGCCAGCGCTAATGAAAATAGAGAGAGATTCATGTAGCCCTGCAAGCGAATAAACCTCGGAATATGCACATGTTATTTCAGCAGCTTGTCCCGCTTAATTTTGGTTGGCTAACCATGAATTTCTTAAATAGTTTTAGCCTTTTAATAAATAATTTCATTAATAGGCCTCGCTGAAAAATAATTTGAGCCTTTTACGGTGGTGGTGTCGTCCTGCCGCGCTAGCGGGTGTGGCAGTGGCATGGTATGATTCCAATCACTGGCACACGTTAGAATTTTGTGGCGTAACAATGCCATTTAGCCTGGCGTGACCAAAGGATGCTACTATCCATTGGTCGTCCGATGGGAAGCCAAAAATTAAATGTCCGTGATTATGTTTTAGTGAGTACAGTAAAATGGTTATTGTTCAGTGAAAAATGTTTTAGCAAAAATATTTCAGTGGGGTATGATTAAAATATTTTTTTCAACCATTGAAATATTTTTTATTAAATGGTGAAACATCTTTTTTTACGCATTGAAACACAATCACGAGCGTCCGATGTTTTGCTTCCCATCGGATAATTACGAGCGTACCATGTTTTGCTTCCCATCGGACGCTCGGTCTGTAGTATTACTGATTATATTACTAAACTAAAAAATATTTCAAAATCTACCGCTTTTGGTCACGGACAGGACTAGGCATCGGACATCCGATTTTTCGCCAAAATTCGGACACGAGTATCCCCATGTCTACATGCATGCCTATTTACCGTTTCACGCGTGTCTTCGTGTTGCGCTATCTTTGCTCGCCTGACAATGGCTTATTATTTTGCTCACTTCCCTCTCTCACTCACGTGCGCATGCAAAAAGGCCTAGCAAGCAACTCGGTACACTATAGTAGTACAATAGTAGTACTCTAGTAATAGCTAGTCACTATACTATACTCTAGTAAGAGTATAGATACTCTCACTAGAGTAGAACCCTTTATGATCCATGGGGTATTACAAGGTGGATCAACTCCATATTTAGAATAGTATGCACATGCTTACCGTCTACGTATCTGATTTTTTTTTCAGTTAAACCTTTATAATTTTAACAAAAACTAATATAATTATTTGTTTTTGATGGAAAAATAAGTCTCAAATACAATGTTGTTTCACTACTTACACATATATCATTAGTACATTTCAAATGGTGTGGTTAATTTCATTAGTAGATAAGCAACATTTAGAAATAATAGTAGCAACATCAATAATTACCATATGAAACATTGCTTCCCAATAGTGACTATAAAGTATTGTATGTTTCATTCTTTGAAACATTTTTACCACATATGAAACATTGAGCTGTAACAGTTGAAACATCACATGAAATTTTTTGCAACATATACATAACATCTAATGCAATTTTTGCAGATGAAGCAGTGAAACATTAAATTATACTTATTGAAACATCAAATAATACCATTTGAAACATTAATTAAAGTACTAATCAACAAAAATAAAAAATCATAAAAATATAATCATGTAATATCTTGTTATAAAGATTTAATTACAACGAGTACAATGGTGTAATCAGATCGTTGATAGGATAAGTAGATCTCCATAGAAATTATTTTAAAGCTGAAGTTTTATGAGATGTGCAAATTAACATGCACCAATAACTTTCGTGTCACATACTACTGCTAGGCCCGAGAGGCAGGTTCCTAGTCCGAGCGGCATGTAGGTGGGAGCGTCCAATATTTCATCAGGTGGGAGCGTCTGATATTTCACCTTGGCCCGGACGCCCAAATAGAAGCATTATCGTATAAATATTTATTCATTATGTTCAAAATATAAAAACTTGCTAACTATTAAATTTAATATTTTAAGGTTCGATTTGATTAATTTATGTCTAAAAAAACAAAGTAATTCAGCAAGCTATAACCCAAATAATCTTTTGGTTACTAACATTCAATGTTAAGGTTTCTGTCTGCAAAATTAAATCAATTCAGCAAGCAATAACCACAAATTAATAAATAAATTTGAAGTGACACAAATCATCTTTCCTTCCCATCGATGATGAGGAACACAAGCAAACAAAGCAGATGTGATCGGACTAAAAAGGGGAGACAAGGAGGAACACGAGATTGGACTGAAAAGGGTGTACAAAGCAGGCGTGATGGGACTGAAAATGGGAGACATGGACATAGCTAGGGCTGTCAAAAAAGCTCGGAGCTCGCAAGCTGCTCGAGCTTGGCTCGCTCTAGATTCGATTCGAGCTCGGCTCGAGCTTTTAACGAGCCGAGCCCGAGTCTTGTCTCAAGCTCGCGAGCTTGGTCGAGCTGAGCTCGAGCTTCTCCCGAGCCTCACATTAGG
>CM002486.1:20073116-20162907 GCA_000325765.3 Leersia perrieri | reverse complement strand
TTTGGCTGCACCTTGTGACAATATATTTCAGCAATAAATATCATATTCAATCATCAAGGCGTTTTCAATCACGTAAGTTGCTTGAATTGATTTTGTTCGTTTTGTTGAAATTCTGAGATAGCTAGATTGCGACGGTTATAACTTTTTAACCGTACATTATTTTGTAAATCCGTTCAGTGAAGTTGTTCCTTATATCTTCTAGTTTATTCTTACCAAATTTGGGACAGATCCAACGGTTGGTTTTTACGAAATCTATTTTTTACTAATACTCTATTAATCTGTTTTTTGGATTCGAAAATTAAACTTCCGCTGTCATTACCTACTATTCACCCCCCTCTAGTAGGTTTACTTATTGTATTCGATCCTACAAAATCAACCAGAACTAGCCAAGTTAACACAAAAACTATGGTTATTTGACGATTTTTGCCATTTTTTGTTATTTTGTACGAGAATACGCGATTAACAGGTGCAACCTCAGGTACAGGAAGTTTGTTGGGTCAGTTGTGAACCGGAAGAAGCTAATAATATGGCCTGGCAGTGGCGAAATTATCTAGAACCAGCCAAGTTAACACAAAAACTATTGTTATTTGATAATTTTTGCCATTTTTTTTCATTTTTTACGAGAATACGCGACTGCCAGGTGCGGCCACAGGTACAGAAAGTTTGTCGGGTCAGTTGTGAACTGGGAGAAGCTGATAATTTGGCCTAACAGTGGCGAAATCATCCAGAACCGGCCAAGTGAATACAAAAAATATGGATATTTGACGATTTTTGCCATTTTATGTCATTTTCAAGGAGAATACACGACTGCCAGGTGCAACCACGGGTACGGAAAGTTTGTCGGGTCAGTTGTAAACCAGGAGAAGCTGATAATCTGGCCTAGTAGTGGCGAAATCAACTAGAACCAGCCAAGTTAACACAAAAACTATGGTTGTTTGACGATTTTTGCCATTTTTTGTCATTTTCAAGGAGAATAGGCGACTGTCAGGTGCATCCACGGGTACAGAAAGTTCGTCGGGTATATTGTGAACCGAACGAAGCTGATAATCTGACCTGGCAGCGGTGAAATCATCCAGAACCAGCCATGTTAACAAAAAAAACTATGGTTATTTAACTATTTTTTTCCGTTTTATGTTATTTTGTACGAAAATGCACGACTGCCAGGTGCAACCACTAGTATAGAAAGTTTGTCGTGTCTGTTTTGAACAGGGAGAAGCTGATAATCTAGCCTTGCAGTGGCGAAATCATCCAGAACCGGCCAAATTAATACAAAAACTTTGCTTATTTGACGATTTTTGTCGTTTTATGTCATTTTGTACGAGAATACGCGACTGCCAGGTGCAACCTTAGGTACAGAAAGTTTGTCGGGTCAGTTGTGCACCGGGAGAAGCTGATAATCTAGCCTGCAGTGGCGAAATCATCCGGAACCAGCCAAGTTAACACAAAAACTATTGTTATTTGATGATTTTTGCCAATTTTTGTCATTTTGTACGAGAATACGCGACTATCTGGTGCAACCTCAGGTACGGAAAGTTTGTCGGGTCAGTTGTGAACCGGGAGATGCTGATAATCTGGCCTGGCAGTGGCGAAACCATCCAGAACCAGCCATGTTAACACAAAAACCGTGATTATTTGATGATTTTTGCCATTTCTTGTCATTTTTAACGAGAATACGCGACTGCCAAGTGCAACCACAGGTACAGAAAGTTTGTCGGGTCAGTTGTGAACCAGGAGAAGCTGGTAATCTGGCCTGGCAGTGGCGAAATCATCCAGAACCGGCCAAGTGAATACAAAAAATATGGTTATTTGGCGATTTTTGCCATTTTATGTCATTTTCAAGGAGAATACGCGACTGCCAAGTACAACCGCTGGTACAAAAAGTTTGTCAGGTCAGTTGTGAACCGCGAGAAGCTGATAATCTGGCCTAGCAGTGGGGAAATCGACCAGAACCAGCCAAGTTAACACAAAAGCTATGGTTATTTGACGATTTTTGCTATTTTTGTAATTTTGTATGAGAATACGCGACTGCCAGGTGCAACCTCAAGTACATAAAGTTTGTCGGGTCAGTTGTGAACCAGGAGAAGCTGATAATCTGGCCTGGCAGTGGCGAAATCATCCAGAACCAGCTAAGTTAACACAAAACGTGTGGTAATTTTATGATTTTTGCCATTTTGTCATTTTCAAGGAGAATACGCGACTGCCAGGTGCAACCACTGGTACAGAAAGCTTTTCGGGTCAGTTGTGAACCGGGAGAAGCTAATAATCTGACCTGGCAGTGGCGAAATCATCTAGAACCAGCCAAGTTAACACAAAAACTATTGTTATGTGACGATTTTTTTCATTTTTTGTCATTTTGTACGAGAATACGCGACTGACAGGTGCAACCTTAGGTACGGAAAGTTTGTCGGGTCAGTTTTGAACCGGGACAAGCTAATAATCTGGCCTGGCAGTGGCGAAATCATCCAGAACCGGACAAGTTAATACAAAAGCTTTTGTTATTTGACGATTTTTGCCATTTTATGTCATTTTGTACGAAAATACGCGATTGTCAGGTAGAACTACTAGTACATAAAGTTTGTCGGGTCGGTAGTGAACCAGGAGAAGCTGATAATCCTGGCAGTGGCGATATCAACCAGAACCAGGCACGTTAACACAAAAACTATGGTTATTTGATGATTTTTTTCCATTTTTGTTATTTTCTACGAGAATACGCAACTGTCAGGTGCAACCTCAGGGACAGAAAGTTTGTCAGGTCAATTGTGAACCGGGAGAAGCTGATAATCTGGCCTGGCTGTGGCAAAATCATCCAGAACCAGCCAAGTTAACACAAAACTGTGGTAATTTTATGATTTTTGCCATTTTTTGTCATTTTCAAGGAGAATACGCGACTGTCAGGTGCAACCACTGATACAGAGAGTTTGTCGGGTCAATTGTGAACCGAGAGAAGCTGATAATTTGGCTTGGCAGTGGCGAAATCATCCAGAACCAACCATGTTAACACAAAAATTGTGATTATTTGATGATTTTTGCCATTTTTTGTCATTTTTACGGAGAATACGCGACTGCCAGATGCAGCCTAAGGTATAGAAAGTTTGTCGGATCAGTTGTGAACCGGGAGAAGCTGATAATCTGGCCTGACAGTGGCAAAATCATCCAGAATCGGACAAGTGAATAAAAAAAATATGGATATTTGACGATTTTTGCCATTTTGAATACGCGACTGCCAGGTGTAACCACTGGTACAGAAAGTTTGTCGGGTCAGTTGTGAACCGAGAGAAGCTGATAATCTGGCCTGGCAGTGGCGAAATCATCCAGAACCGGCCAAGTTAACACAAAAACTATGGTTATTTGACGATTTTTGCCATTTTTAAGAGAATACACGACTGCAAGGTGCAACCATAGATACAGAAAGTTTATCGGGTCAGATGTGAAGCTAATAATTTATAATTTGGCCTGTACTCTGATCAGTTTGGGTCCAAGCTTCAAACCCATACAACAAACTACTCTTAATCAAATGTAGCCTCCTAGGGAAGCCGTTACTCATGGCAATGACACTTTATTGGCCCAGCAAATATAACATCTATCTTGCCATTGCCACTGTCCATTACGGATTTCATCTCCTCGGAGGCCTGCATGCTAGTTGTAGTCCTAATCATCTGATTTTTGAATTGTTGTGACCTGTAATCTTCATCCGCAAAACAAAATTCCACCCTCACCAACATGTATCCGTAGAGTACAGCCAATCAGCCACGTTATAATCGCAGTTAATTAAGTAGAGGAATTACACATTTATGATTTAATCATAACTCCAAAGTCAATCTACCGGTGTATATATCCCAAAAGCACCAAAATTATCTCCAGCTCTAATAATATCTAGCTCTAATAATATCTTTCTCACTTTATCTCTGTTTACTGAGAAACAGAGTCAGACGGACTAAAGCAAGCATTTACAAACATAAGAATCCAAATTTGGAATACTATAATTTGTTTTTAAAAAATAGATTAGTTGCGGGGCCACGCGTCTCGTATCTCCGTTCGATTAGTTGCGGGGCCACGCGTCGATAATCGGCACCGGGGGTTGCCCACCAAGTTTTTTTTTTTTTTTTTTTTTTTGCCAAACAGGAGCGAGGCGAAGGGCCACCCCCGTCTTGTTCCGCTCCTTGGCATCCATTTCGAATCGCGAAAACCCTAGTTCACCACTCTAGCTAGGGCTTGGAGGGAGGGGAAGCGATGGCGGTGGCGGCGGCGGGCGGCGGTGGGGGGCGCATCCTTCGGCTGGAGATGGAGAATTTCAAGTCGTACAAGGGGACGCAGACAATCGGGCCCTTCTTCGACTTCACGGCAATCATTGGCCCCAATGGCGCGGGCAAGTCCAACCTGATGGACGCCATAAGCTTCGTGCTTGGCGTGCGGTCCGCCCACCTTCGAGGCGCGCAGCTCAAGGACCTCATCTACGCCCTCGACGACCGCGACAAGGAGGCCAAGGGCCGCAGGGCCTACGTCCGCCTCGTCTACCAACTCCCCCCTGGCTCCGATGCTTCTGATGGGGATGGGGATCAACTCCACTTCACCCGCACTATCACCGGCGCCGGTGGCAGCGAGTACCGCATCAACGGCCGCCTCGTTACTTGGGACGACTACAACGCCAAGCTCAGATCCCTCGGCATCCTCGTCAAGGCTCGCAATTTCCTCGTCTTCCAGGCCGGTGCCCCCTTCTTCTCCTCTTCTTATTTTATTGACATATTGTAAAGTGTTTTAAGAGATTTATTTATCCATGGAATTAAATCTTCCCAGATTCAGATGTTAGTGGAGTAGTAGGGTCACTTAATTCATGAATGCTGCCTTCTCTAGGAATGATTGGTGATTTGCTCCGTTGCATGCAGGGTGATGTGGAATCCATTGCTTCCAAGAATCCCAAGGAGCTCACTGCACTTCTGGAGCAGATCTCTGGCTCTGACGAGCTTAGAAGGGAATATGACGACCTGGAGGACCAAAAAACCAGGGCTGAAGAGAAATCTGCACTTGTCTATCAAGAGAAAAGAACCATCATGATGGAGAGGAAGCAGAAAAAGGCTCAAAAGGAAGAGGCGGAGAGGCATCTAAACCTCCAGCAGGAATTGGTACATGACAGGAATCCTCACTCACATTTTCTTTACCCCCATTCTTTTTTTTACAATTGTTCACATTCTCCTGCTGTGTTTCCTGACTTATTTCCAGAAACAACTCAAGACAGAACATCTCCTATGGCAACTCTACACCATTGAAAAAGATGCAG
The DNA here is from genome assembly GCA_000325765.3 of Leersia perrieri. Taxonomy (NCBI): domain Eukaryota; kingdom Viridiplantae; phylum Streptophyta; class Magnoliopsida; order Poales; family Poaceae; genus Leersia; species Leersia perrieri. The sequence goes on along the minus strand of CM002486.1, from coordinate 20,157,632 downwards.
AGAAAATAGAAGCTGAACTTGAGGAGGACAAGCGGTCTCTTCAACAAGTGCAGGAAGAAAATCAGTCCTCTGACTACGAGCTTTCTGCAAAAAAGAAGGAGCAAAGCATGTTTCTCAAGAAAATGACCTTATGTGAGAAGGGTATAGGCAAGAAAAAGCTTGAACTTGACAAGAAGGTAGGTTACCTGCCTTCCTGTCTATTTTTTGCTTCTCCAAACTTTGTTGCAGCAATTGGGTATTGGGCCTATCTGAGGAACCATTATAACATCTTTTTTCTAATGAAAATGGTTATTCCAACTACTATTTCATTATTCGATACAAACTTATTGTATGATAATACAGACTTCTTTATATGCATTCATCAATGTTTTATGCAGTCATCAAATCTGCTGACATAACATCACCACAGCCCTCTGCTCATGTTTTTATATACATCGATGTCACTAACAATTTTTGCTCATATTACATCAAGTTTGCTTTTGGATTCCTCACTGTTGCACTTCTATTATTCTAGTCGAAACAATTGCTTCTTGCAGTTTAGATTCTGTATAGGTACCTTTATAAGCTAGAAATATGGATCATCTTCTAGAATCTAGAGTGATGTACACTGAAATTCATTNAGCTAGAAATATGGATCATCTTCTAGAATCTAGAGTGATGTACACTGAAATTCATTCACTTAACACATTAAATACATTCTTATTAGTTACTACATGTTTTTCTTCTAGCAACCTGAGCTTCTTAGACTGAAAGAGCAAATATCTCGGCTGAAATCCAAAATCAAGAGCTGCAACAAAGAGATTGACAAAAAGAAGGATGATAGCAAGAAGCATGTTGATGAGATGAGAAAGTTGCAGACTTCTTTGGTTGATGTCACAAGAGCCATTGATGAGTTGAATGAGCAAGGCCAAAATAAAAGCGAGAAACTGCAATTAGCTGATGACCAACTCCAGGAATATCATAGAATGTGAGTTCAAAGGACATCTTACATAGTGTATTAAGTTTATATTTAAGTTCAATTATCTGATGAAAGCGGCGCATAATCCCCATCATCCCTGTACTTTTCTATAGAAAAGGATATGTGCCTGGGTCTGAGTTGCACTAATATATGCAGGTGTTGCTACGGTTTTAGGTACTGTTACAGCTTAGATACATATTGGTGACCTACAGGTTTATTTCTTGCAAGCAAATTAACAAAATAACCCTGGTTTGCCTCCCATAGACCCATATGCCATGGAGCTGTCCCACTTGCTGTCCTTGCCCCATCAATTACTCTGATGCTGCAAAGTTGTCTCCCTTAACTGCCTAAGCCTGATAGAAACTCTATTAGTCTATTAATATTGGGCAACTACTATTACCATATGGTAAATAAAAACGAGTTTTGAATTTAACTTGGGGCACTAGCTCTATATACTTGTTAGCGACTTTACTTGTTTCTTAGTAGCAACCTTATCTGTACTTGCTATTAATTTTGGATTTTTGCCTCCAATTGCCACAGACAGTCAGACACTAGTTGAGAGAACTATTAGTAATTGGAGTGCAATCCCACTACCCCATTCTTTTAACAATCTCAGCTGTTGGCATTTTCCTCAGCCAACTCAATCTAATAAATGAATTAATGCTTGTGTCATAAAACTGCTACTTCTATACTGCATGTATCAATTACCAACATTTTCCCTGTGTTCTACAAGAACTAGACAGCCTTCTTTGAACTGTCGTGTCTAGATTAGAGCTGGTAAAAACCTTGAGAACCGCAGGTTGATAGTATATATGTTTATGGTTACTACTAAGACTTATGAACAAATATTTCATCCTACAATGCTCAGCCAAAAAGATATTCCTTATTAGTAAATCTTGAATTAGTCCTTAGCTTGGTTGATTTTTTTTATACCTACCGATTCATCCCTGTGAAGATTCAGGACACTTCAACTTTCTGTTACAGTAAGGAAGATGCGGGGATGAGGACAGCAAAGCTGAGAGATGAGAAGGAAGTTTTTGATAAAGAGCTTAATGCTGACGTTGAAGCAAAAAAGAATTTAGAGGAGAATATGCAGCAGCTGCGTAGCCGTGAGAATGAGATTTTGTCACAAGACCGTAATTTGCATGGAAAGCTTGATAAGATTGTTAATTCAATCCCCAAGCATGAAGCTGAGCTTGCTCACTTACGTGAGGAGCATAACAAAATTACAAAGGAGCGACAGTCCTCAGGGTTAGTCTATACCAAGTCCTTTGATCTTGATAGGATGTCTCAAATCGTTAAGCACACTAATTTGCACTCCATTATCAACATTGTTTTTTACTCCTATTACTTATTATTACAAATTCTGCAGAGCTAAATATTCAATGTTGAAGCAGAGGTTGGAGGAAATAGATACAAAATTACGAGAGCTCAAAGCTGACAAGCATGAAAGTGAGCGGGATGCTCGATTTTCAGAAACAGTTAGGAGTCTAAAGCGGCTATTCCCTGGAGTCCATGGTCGCATGACAGAACTTTGTAGGCCTTCACAGAAGAAATATAATCTCGCTGTCACTGTTGCTATGGGGAAATTCATGGATGCAGTGGTTGTAGAAGATGAGAACACAGGAAAAGAATGCATTAAGGTACCTCCTTCATGACTTTGACTTAGCTGATTCTTTGATATTTTTTCTTATACTCCCTCCGTCCTTAAATACATAGCGTATTTCAATTGTACACTATCTACAGTACTTTACTTTGACCATTAATTCATTCAATAAGAAATTATAAAAAATATAAAATTTACATCATATGAAAACAAATTCAAATAAAAATCTAATGATGCCGCATGCATAACACTAAACATCAATAAACATCAATATGGTTAGTGTAACTATTAGTCAAAACTTTCAAATATTGACTTTACGGAAAACAAGAACGCCTTACATTAAAGGATGGAGGGAGTATCTGGAAGAGCTCAAAAAACAGAGGGAGAATTTGTGAATAGAGCCTTGATAGATCAATATCATTTATTGGGATTCTGTTAATTCGCATCCATTCAAACTACACCCATGCAAATCTCATAAAATATTTAGGGTTAATTGGATCCATGCCATTGCAACTTTAACGATCTAGAAATTTACCATTACTATTCGCGAAATACTGGAATTTACAAAATTAGAACCATGCCACTTTGTCACAGTTTCCATTAGCAGTGTGCCCACTTCCATCTCTTCCCCAATCCAAAAAAAAAAAAAAAAACCCCCCCCTGCCTATAAACACCAACACTTCCACTTCTCATCTACCTGACACTCTTCTCTTCCCCTCGACCCTTGACGGCAAGCAGCAGAGTGGATGCTGTGGTGGTCAAGGTTGAGGTCTAGCTAGTGCCGCCCATGCCTATCATCGTCGCCACAGCCTCAGAACGGCGGGTGGAGGACGGCGTGGTCATTGCTTCCACCTTTGCTCTCTTCCTCTCCGTGCAGATGAGACCATCATCGTCACTACCGCTCTCTCCTCGGCCCACGCTCCCTTCCCCTTCGAGTGCTGCTCGTTGGGTGCAGATCCCCTACGCCGCCGTTGATGGCCTATGCCATGGCTATCGCCGGCACCGTTTTGCTCCTCCTTCCCAACAGAAGAAGACGACGGAATGAAGAAGGAAGAAAGAAGGAAAAAGATGGAAAAGTAGGAGATAGATGGAAAATGACAGCAGTGGCACCATATAATTTTGTAAAGTTTCAATAGCACTCACCCGATTTTGTGAATAGTAATGGTAGATTTCTGAATCACCAAAGTTGCAATGTCATGGAACCAATTAACCCAAATATTTATAAGGAATTTTATAACCTCACTATACATACATGATCATGACAGCTGAAGGTATTAGATATTTAGATGTTGGATGAGTAGTAAAACAAAATACCTCCTCCAATCATAGTTATATGTTCTGTTACAACACGGTCCCAAAAACGCAGCTTAACTGGAGTTTCTGTTTTAGTATATTTTGGGAACCTCATAACCTTATAATATTATGGCAGTGCTGTTGATATTCAAAACGCATATGCACATAATTCTCATATGTCCATTCTGACTATTTACGAAGAAATTGTATTGTAAGTTTCAAAAGTTCGACTGCGTGTATGTGAAAACTATGTATTTGTGTCCGGAGGGAGTAGCTAGATAGGAAGGTTGAGCCATTGAGGTATATAAGAAGTCTTAATCAGACTTAATACAAATGCATGTATCAGCTATGGGACATTCATGCATCTGGCACTCAACAAATATTCGAAAGCCGGAATATGCATTTCATGGCTGCCATACAGGGCTGGCAAAAAGAATCTTTCAGCAGCAGTGCCCATAGCATTATGTATTACTGGAGCTTTAGCTGTGGACTACAGCATTAATGCACTATGAATGCCAGTACATGCATAACATAAACTTCACAGCAGCCATGGAAGATTGAGTTGACCCAGATATGAATGAGAATTAGCTTCTGAATGTAGTTAGTTTTGTTATTTGTTTTCAGGTAGTTATACTTTGGATCTATGGCTTCATTGCACATTTATGTTGGTTACCCTGTGATATTCTTGTGTAAGCTAGTTATTTGTTCTCTACTACATGATTTATTGGAAACCTTTTCTCTTCTGTGCAACTGCTACAGTACTTGAAGGAGCAACGGCTTCCTCCTCAGACATTTATTCCCTTGCAATCTGTCCGTGTGAAGCCAATAATCGAGAAGCTGCGAACACTTGGGGGATCTGCACAGCTGGTCTTTGATGTTATTCAATATCCTTTTTTCCTGTAAGTATGCAATGCTAGTGAAGCTTCCCCACACCCCCCCCACCACCACAAAAAAAAACTGTGTGTGTGCGGGCTTTTGTGTTTGGTACCTAGTGATCAGAACCTTGAGCATATTAGGAGAAGCCTTGGCGTGAGAATCATCAGCTTCTGCCACAGTGCTAGGTACCAAGGGAAACATTTGGCACTGGGAGCTTCTGCAATTGGTTGTCTTTTTCCTTTTTTTCACCTCTGCACATACTGTGCTACCTTGCTCTTTTTCCACCGCCTTCTGCCCTCTACTTACTTTTGCTACCAGCAACATTATTGCCTGCCATTCTTGCATCTGCTTAGCATGATGCCTCTGCCCTGTCCTGCTCTTAATAAAAATGTTGCTGACATTTTGTTCACCTCGCTTGATTTATTCGATCAAATATGCCATAATATTTTTTTCATCCTATGTATGTCCGCTTCATAAATGGATTTTGAATGCTACCTTTCACTTCAGTCTTGTTAGTATTGTTCACTTTTTTTCATGCTTTCTTGTTTTAACTTTTAGTTTTGCTAGAAACAGTTCATGATCAAGCAGTTGGTTCTGTATCAGTTATCCATGAACTATACTTAATAGAGATAATAGTCTTTGTTTTTCTTAACATTATACGTTTGACCGAGCGTTGGAGAAAGCAGTTCTGTATGCTGTTGGAAATACACTTGTATGTGATGAACTTGATGAAGCGAAAACCTTAAGTTGGAGTGGTGAAAGGTACAAGGGTAAGTGTTTGCTTCTGCATGTATAAAAATTATTTTTCTTTGATTCTTTATGCTAACCATTCTATCATATGTTTGTATTTAGTTGTTACTGTCGATGGGATTCTTCTCACTAAATCAGGCACAATGACTGGTGGAATAAGTGGTGGAATGGCAGCTAGATCGAATAAATGGGACGACAGCATAATAGAATGTACACATCTATTTTACCTTTTAACCAACCAACAGACATGTTCTGTTCTGTAGTTTGTCTTATTGACTCTTCATACAATTTGTGTTACAGCTTGGAAGAAGAAAAAAAACCAGTATGAATCTGAAATGTCAGAACTTGGGTCCCCCAGAGAGTTACAGAGAAAGGAGCTTGCTGTGTCTGAGAAAATAACTGGACTTGAGAAAAAGTTACATTACTTGAATGTTGAAGGGGTAGGTACATAAATTTGACTTTCAGTCATATTGATTAATGACTCCTTTTGTTCGTGAATGGATTGGCAGCAGATCTTGGTACATAAATTCGTCAACTAATGGTTGATGATTTCTGTGCTTATAAATGGATGGCTGCAGATCATTTGGTCTGCTTGCTCCAAAATGATGAGCCCCTGAAAGAGATGTCTTCAGTGACGGTCATACTGTTGCTGGGCTAATCCTTTTCTCTTCCACTCTTTGTTTTCCCTTTCTTGTACGATTTTGTTACTGTTTCTTTCTCCATTATGGCTATCTGCTACTGTTATTCTGTAACAAAAAAAAGTTATCTTCAATATAGTTTTAGGTCAAGATGGGTACAAAACATGACATAGAGTAATTGGTGATAATGCCAGAATCTTACGGACTGTTGTTTCCATTCCTTGTAGCTTCAAATATGGATCATATGCAAATACTAGTCACCTTTATTTTTTAGCTCCATGCTGTTTGATGTCTGCCCTTATGTTGTTATTGTGAATCCCAGCTTCCTGTTTAAGATATAAACAGTCAACACTAACATCTCCTTATACATTAATTTTCCTCAGTTTATTTCTGCGTTGTGTCCATTTGTTATTTTTCTTCATGCTTCACGTCTGACTTGTTATTTGTGGCCCATAAGAATATGTGGAGTGCATCTCTTTCACGTTTGTAATACTAAATCTTCTATGCAGAATAATCTCAAGGAGAAGCTGGACAGATTAGCATCTGAGAAGAGTAATATTGAGGAAGAGATCAATCGTCTTGAGCCAGTAAAGGAGGAGGTAATATATTTACATGTTTTCTTGTGTCGTTACCCAGGTTACACTTTGCTTTTGCATCAATAGCCTTTTATGTTCCTTTAGTTGGAGAGCCGTCTTGATAAAAAAGAACGGGAAGTAAGAGTTCTTGAGAAAAAAATAAATGAGATTGTGGACCGTATATACAAAGATTTTAGCAAGTCAGTTGGTGTGAAGAACATTCGTGAGTATGAAGAGAGGCAGATGAAAGATGCTCAAGCACTGCAGGAGAGGAAGCAAAGCCTGAGTAATCAGATGTCAAAATTGAAATACCAGTAAGTAACAGTTATTAAAGTGTCATCTCGGGAAGCAATGGGCCAAGCCTAAATTTGGAGCATAATAAACAACAATAATTTGTGCCGCAGGCTGGAATATGAACAGAAACGAGATATGCAGGCACCAATTTTGAAGTTGAAGGAAACACGCGACTCCCTAGAGAAGGAGCTTAAGAGCTTACAGGAGAGAGAGTCTGGAGCTAAGGCTGAAGCGGAACAAATTTCAAATCAGATGGAAGAGCTGAAAGCAGAGGCTGAAGGTATGCATTTAAAGCTTGCATTTTTTTTTCCTTTTCTGTTGACAATTCAAGATTATTTAAAGGAGCCAAACTAGGTGCCTCTTGCCTATTCATCCTTGTCACATTGAACATAACTAATTTGTTCATTTGCTTGTTAGCAAATTGAGCCGTGGGTACAAATACTTAGCAAGTGGGTGTATTTAGATAACTTGGAATTGAGTGTGCAACAACTTGGCAGGTGGGTGCTTTTGGGTATAACAACATGGATATTGAGTGTACCGGTGCAATAACTTGGCTATATGACCTTTATTGGTCAACTGTGGTGCCAGACTTTTTTTTTTCATTCGCCACATCGGTGGGCAACGTCAGCATGGAACATCAGTCTTCTGGAAATTAAATAATGAATCTTTCCTATCATGTCATGAGAATCATCAACGGACACCAGTAATCCCAATCTTTGCCACGGCCAATTCACAGGATGACATATCCATTCTGATGAGCAAGTGAATCAATCTCCTCTGCCACAACTTATATGGTTATGTCTGTGAGTGCTTAGTGGCCATAGGGACAGTTTTGACCAGATGTTTAATTAGCTCCATCTAAACATGTGAGACGGGGAAATGGAATGCAGACAATCGGGACAACTTCTGAAAGCACTTATGGCTTATTGCTTCATTTGTGGTCTAAGACCATCCATTGTGTGTTGACGAATAGCGATATCTCACAACACATGGCTATGCTTGCCTCTGAATGGCAGTCAGGTTTCCAGCTCGACCGACCTCATCTGTTTGGCCTTGACATGTTCATAGCTGCTGGCTGGAGGGATGAAATAATGCCATTTGGAGAAAAGAAGGCAAACAGATGCCAGGCTCCTGGCAGGGCACAGAAGTATCTAGTTGCTTTGAGATTAATTTTGCCACATGTCGATCACTGGATTGTGCATGATGTCCCATATGATCATAAATGCACCAACATAGCTAAGTTGTAGCACTGGCATGCTCGATTTCTAAGTTTGTGTACTCAAGTGCACCGATCTGTCAAGTTGTGGCACTGGGACGCTCAACTTTCAGTTCTACTAAGCACACTTGTCAAAATCATGTACACAGACCACAGTTTACTCTCTTTTTAAAAATTTACCCCTGGGAAGGGAATTTGCATTTGCCTTCTACTATTGACACCTTAAATGTGAGGACATTTTCTCTTATAACTCTATTATCTCTTTCTGCACTGAAGGTATACTTCTCTTATGCAATCCCTCTGTTTGAACTAACAGAACTTAGGAAAATATGTCACTAGCTTTTCATAAGAAGAAATTGGACTCAATAGCAAATACCAGACATGATATTAGCAACCTAAGAATTTATCAAAAAAAAATAGCAACCTAAGTTTTGAAGATATGTTTGGTTTGTTAACTAAGTGATGTTCTTTTTGTTGTGGTAACTAGTGAGAAAGAGATGGATGTGAGGGAGACAGCAGACGAAGATGGAAAAGGACAGCGAGAGTTATGTTGTCAGATCCTAGTCAGACCTCCACATGGGCAAAACTTGGTTGATTGGCTAGAGGGACAGATTTTGTCCGGTTTAGATAGTTGAGGGACAACCTTTACCTGGTTTTGTTGTTTGGGGTTGAAATTTTGTAAATAGTTGAGGGATGTAAAGTTGACTTGTTCCTAGTGTGTTAACAAAAATCAACTTTTCAAAATTCTAAATGTTTTATTGTTTATGTTTGAACTGACCAATGAAACTCTTTCCTGATGCAGACTGGAAATCCAAGTCTGATGAATGTGAAAAGGCTATTGATGAAATGAAGGAGAACAATGGTAGTGTTGCTGCGGCATTGGCAAAGCTGGATCGCCAAGTGAAGTCAAAGGTAGGTCTTTCTGATAGTAGCCCTTCCCATATCAACTCTTTAACAGTGGTATGGCTGAAGCATGTTCAAGGATTTCTTTTTTTTTTTTGGCATTATTATGAAACCATGACATGGACTTGTAGGAGGGGAAGCTTCTGCAGCTTAAATCACAGGAACGGGAAATTTATGAGAAGTGTGAACTGGAGCAACTGAAGCTTCCTACAGCTAATGATCCAATGGATACTGGATCATCTTCACAAGTACCTATCCTTGACTACAGCCAGCTTAGTGAAACCCTCCTGCAAGATATGCGGCTTTCTGAACGCGACAAACATGAGGTAGATTTCAAAAAAAGAATAGGGCAGAAAGTTGCTGATATTGAACACACTGCTCCAAACCTGAAAGCGCTGGACCAATATGAAACACTGCAAAGGAAGGAAAAGGAAGTTATGGAAAAATTTGAAGCAGCAAGGAAAGAAGAGCTGGAAATAGCTGACAAATATAATTCTGTCAAGCAACGAAGGTATTGCCCACACATTGTCTGTTGTACATATGACATAACACTTAATCTGTATTTTAAATACAATTGTGCATGTAATTCATTACCTGTTGAAGTTAGTATGCCCCCTTCTTTTTCCCTTGGATGCTTTTAGTTTTGTTGTAATTATCAGATTTAATCTCTGCTATGATTAGGATTATAGGCTAGCTAGAAGAATGTGATGTCGTTTTGTTGGTGTCTTGCAATACTTCATTACCACACATGCTAAGATTACAGTTCAATACTCCAGTAGACTCAGAAAGAGAGATTACAGTGCCTTTTTTTTTTAACCAAAACACTCCTTTTACAATTCCGATTACATACTGAACCAAACATCATGGATTTCGAAAGTGATTGGTCATTGATTTGCGGCATTTGCCTACTATGGGCTTTTCGAGGCATGTCCAAGTTGTACCTCAAACTCTCTTGTTGCTTGTGATATCGTATGGTCCTGTTTGATTCTTAAGTGGGTATTGCATTTATGATATTGTTGTTCAGGTATGAGCTGTTCATGGAAGCCTTTGATCACATATCTAAAGGCATAGATCAAATCTATAAGGAATTAACGAAAAGTCAAACACATCTACTTGGAGGAACAGCATATTTAAATCTTGAAAATGAAGACGAGCCATTTTTACATGGAATCAAGTACACAGCTATGCCGCCTACAAAACGCTTTAGAGATATGGAGCAGTTATCTGGTGGGGAGAAGACTGTTGCTGCCCTGGCATTGCTTTTTTCCATTCACAGGTAGATATTTCTTGTAAATCAAGTGCAAATTTTCCTTATCTGTTTCTCGTAATTCAAATGGCTGTCAGGTTCCTGCATTAGTAATACTCTAGCTGTTGTCTGTCGAGTACATTTGCAAGCATTACGCATTGCACTTAAGGGGTTATTTAGGTGCCAATTTCCATTATAATACTGATTTTAGTGTTTCTCATTCCACAAGCTTTATGAACTTGTTGGATCTGCCATGACCAATTTATGGGTCATTTATATTTATAAGCATAGCATAGAGAAACCACTATAGTACTGCAGAATACTTCTCTGCATTAGCGAAATCTGGACCATTCATCTCTGAATGGATGCCTCAGATTAGGCATTTGTTTGATTAAAAATATCGGCACTCAACTCCTCCTTTCTCTAGACTTCTTTACAGTTCCTTTGCTGACCATGACTTGTTATGTCGTCTGATGTTCCTCAGTTGACTCCTTTTTAATCGAGTCCTTTTAGTTGTGTAAGGCAAGGAGGGAGAATCAGAGAGCAAATTGCAATTTTAGTGTGCTAACCAAATACGCTGCACATGCATTTTACCTTCAATTGGATGGGGATTGTAGTACCATATAAAGTTATATACCCAACAGATCAGTGGATTGTTTGTGCATTGCAATACATGTCTTCTTCAGTTAGAGTGGAGAGCCAGGAGGAGAATTGGTGAAGGAAGAGAGCATGTCTACTGATTTATTTTAATTGAAGAGATAACAAAGAAGCATAGCCGTTAGATTCTGGGTGAATAGTCCGGATTCGTACTAATGAAGAGAAGTACCCCTCTGCAGTAGCAAAAGCTAATGCAGAGGATCCGAGTACTATAGTTTGGTAGAGCACATCAATATTTGAGAATGCTAAGCTTTTTTTTGTGTGTGCCTGTGTCATTTGGGCAGTTTATTTCAGTCAGTATCGTTTTTCCCGACCAACTTGATAAATTGTATGGTGATTCCTCAGTTTCAGGCCATCCCCATTCTTCATATTGGATGAAGTCGATGCTGCCCTGGATAATTTAAATGTTGCCAAGGTTGCTGGGTTTATCAGATCAAAGTCATGCCAGCGTGATGAAGAGCGAGATGGTGGAGGATGTGGATTTCAGAGCATCGTTATATCACTGAAGGACAGTTTCTATGACAAGGCTGAAGCGCTGGTTGGTGTTTATAGGGATTCAGAACTATGGTAATTAAAGTGCTCTTGTTTTACCTCTTAATCTTCTTTTTTTTGTTTATTTATATAGACCCTAACACCTCTCAAATATAATGTGCAGTTGCTCGAGAACCCTTACCTTCGACCTGACGAAGTACAGAGAATCATGAGTCTACTCACTTTGTCTGCATACTTCCTGTGCTTAATCAGTCTAATATTTTAACTTGTGTACATAAACTCAGTCGTAATGTCGCTTGTTCTCCAGTTTACGTAGATACCGAAATGCTATTATTGTAGTTTACTAATTTGTATATGATACAGCAAATCAGTAGTGCGTGCAGCTGCATATTTATTAAGAGACTAGCAAGCGTTGCAACGGGATATTGCAGAAAAATCCCACTAAGAGACTCTAGTTCATTTTTAAAAAAACGGTTGCAATGTGGTTTAGTATTTTGTATCTCGTATATTATTGGTGGTATAATATTTGAGATGCATTTAAAAATGATGAACTGCTTATCACCAAGAAAAGCTTCTTATAGATTGGGTTTTCCTCATTATGTACTTGGCACAAGCACAACCGATGTACATTTATAGCAATATCATTCAAGGCATCAGCAATATTCAGATTATATGATACAATAATGGCATTCCACAACTCCGAACGTCTTGTCAGCTCCACTTGTACTGTTGGCCGTGGCCAGTGACCCCATCCTAATTAATCGACCATGTCATCGTGGCCAACAGCAACACTGAGCAACGTAACCGCAACTTCTTCATGTTCACCGGATTCCACAACATGATCAACATGAACATGAGCATATGCATGCTGATGTCCGCCCAACACCAACTTCACGGTGACATGGACTACCGTGATGGAGTTCCCAGCACTCAATGGCTATAGCAGGTCGCACGGCATGGCGGCATGCATGTTCCAACCGGGCACCGTCAACCCACGAGTACCTGTCCAACGGAGGCATGTTCGGCTTGATCGCCATGCATGTTTATCTACGTACTGGTTTAACTCGGGGAGCTAAGCCGGCCATGGTTTGCATCTTTTCAAGCATTGTGACACGGTACATTAAGAAATGGCAGTACGTGTGAAAAAAGGAGAAAGATCTTATGGGCAAATATGGGATATGCCACGGACCTTTCCTGCTCGACGAATTTCATCAATTTTTAATCTGGTTTGGGCTGTTACATGCCCCTACCTCAAATTATGGAGCGCGTGCGGGAGTGGGAGACGGAGTTGGATGGAGATAACGGAGTAGCGCTGAACAATAGCGATCCGGAATACACAGCATATTTCTGCCGGCAAGATCGGACGCAAGAACGGGGAGTCAAATCAGACGTAGGATCGCGCGCACGATGCTGAACTGGTATGGACGAAAATTTTGGACCCGAAACACTATTAACTTTTACAATAGTAGAGATTTAGGATTTACTCTTTTGTCTACGAATACACTAGTAGTCAATTAATGAAGGTAATTTGTCTTTCATCTTTACACACGATGTTTCCGAAAAGAAGAACTCTATTTTACCGCCCTTGACTCTTCACTCAGTCTAAAACACACCCTCTAACTATAAAACCAGACAAATGACCCTCCTCAAGTATCAAAACCGTGCAAATAACCCCCTCTAATGTTTTTATCTGGTATTCGGCCCCATGTTGGTCCATTCAGATTTAAAAATGGTGGGGCCCACACGGTACTCCCCCTCTCTCTCTCCTAGATCGACAGATCGACAGAGGATGGGGGTGCGACGGCTGCGGCAGGGAGCACAACGACGGGGCCGCAGCGCCGCCTGAAGAGGCGATGTCGGCGAGGAGGCGTCGTGGCGCGGCAGCATCTGCGGCCGTGGAGCATGACGACGGGCCGCAGCGCCGCCCAAAGAGGCGATGTCGGCGAGGAGGCATCGTGGCGCGACGACATCTACGGCGAGGAGGTGTCGTGGCGCGGCGGCGCAGACGCCGCCGCTTCGTCGGATCTGCCCCTTGGGCTGGATCTGTCCGCCCGGTGCGACGAGGACGGCGAGCGCAGCGCGAAGAGGCGATGTTGGCGAGGAGGCGTCGGTGGGGCGACAGAGCTGGGCGTGGTGCGGCGGCGCAGACGGCGAGGACGCTCCGGATCTGGCTGCCGTTCCGCTGGATCCGCCCCCTGGGCTGGATCTGGTCGCTCGCGACGACGAGGAGGCGAGCTAGACGGCGGCGGCAAGTGAGGTGCGGCGATAGCGTTGGCAAGCTCACCGCGGCGGCGGCGCCCGGGACAGTGAGCACAGAGAGAAAGACGGTGTCGACTACTTCCCGTGGCGAGGGAGGCGCTGGGATGGGGAGGCAGGCGAGCTGGCAGAGGAGGCAGCGGCGCTCGGGGCGGTGGTCGCTGATGCAGTCACCAGAGGAAGAAGACGAGAGAGATGGGGAGGGAGCTGACAATTGGGCCCTATATCCCTCTCCTTTGACTGGCATGTGGGTCCCATTTGCCATGTCGATTGCCTCATAAACCACCTGTCTTTGAAATGAGAGGGGTTATTTGTACGGCCTTGATACTTGAGGGGTGTCATTTATCTAGTTTTGGAGTTAGAGGGTGTGTTTTAGACTACGTAAAAAGTTGAGGGGGTAAAGTAGACTTCTCTCTTTCTGAAAAAGGAAATAACACCTATGTTTGAGTATGCACATACACTAGTAGTGCCTGTTTGTTTTCATACTGACAGTATAAATAGTTTCACGTCTAATGCTTTATTTATTGAGCAGCCGCAGCGAACACAAGCCATTATTTATAGGATTGTGTTTGAAAGTGCACTAATCCATCCCTAGTGGGTTTTGGTGATAGTTGACAATATTAATTAAGGGACTAATGTTTGCTAATGAGTTGTGAAGCGTTGCAAGAAGACAAGTGACCCCCTAATTGGACGAGAATTCAAATGACGATGGTTAGGACGGCGAAGCGGCTCAAAGGATTAGATATAGGGTTGCATTTACATTTTGAGTCGTAGGAAAAGCCATACTATCAAGGGTGATCGGCTAGTTAGAACTTGGATCAACCTCTAAATGCTCTAAAGGATCAAGTCTACTGAGAGACACACTTGTAATGTACAACACTTGCACTTTCTGGTTCGGTACAGAGCGTCCAGAGTGTCTGGACTTTATGTCCGGAGTGTCCGGACATGGGGACCACCGTTCAAACGGCCAGTGAACGTCACCAGTTACATATCATGGTGTAACGGCTAGGAGGTCCGAACTGTCCGGACAAAGCGTCAGGAGTGTCCGGACCGCCTGTTTCCAACAGCTAGTGGGTAGGTGCGTGAGCTATTTAAGCCCATCCTCTCCCACTGAGCTAGGTTGGCTGCCACATTCATTTCCTACCACTGCTAGGGTTTTAGAGCACTTATTTCTCCTCACTTAGGTTTGGATTGATCTAGGGATTAGGTGAGAAGAGAGGGTGAGTTGTGAGAGTGTGTGAATTTGATCCTTAAAGAGCATTTGGAGCTTGGGCAAGATCTAGCTGGTTGGATTTGTTACTCTTGGAGATTTCATCTCCTAGACAGCTAAGTGTCGCCCGGAGCGCCAATCGACGTGTGGTTGCCCGAGAGAAGTTTGTATGGGATTTTCTCTCCCTAACGAGGTAAGTGAGTATAAAACTTAGCTTATCACATAGAAGTAGGGATTGATAGAGCAAAGGTGCTACTAGGGACTAGGACTCATAGCTTGGGACTTGATCATGGGATCGTCATGGGAGTAGCTAGTCCGAGAGCTCCTTGGAGATCGAGGCCAACTGTGCGTGATAGCTGGGTGAGGTTTGAGATCGTTCGATCTCGCTCCTTGGAGCGCCTCAACGTGGAGTAGGATCTTTGGGTCCGAACCACGGTAAAAACTCGCTGTGTCTTTGTCTCCTTTTCTGTATTGCTTCCTATACCTCCTGCATCCTCTGGAAATTCCCCTCAATGAATTTCGTGACTGTAGGTCCGGAGGCTCCGGTCACTTTTGCCGAAGTATCCGGACCCACCGGACTATCCGGACCATTGGACCGGACTGTCCGGAGAATTTGACTTCCGTTGTGTGTTTGCAGGAATATGTTTAGGTTGCGTTTATTCACACCCCCTCTAGACCGTTCAGTGTTGTTCCTACTCTTAGTTGCAATTATCATTTTACCCCTCTTTCTTAAGGTTTATAATTTGGGCCCTTATAATTTTGCCCCTACTTGTTTTGAAACCAATCTTCAGTTTGCCCCTATTTTTAGACTACCGTCAGTTGGACCTGATAAAAATAAGAGAACATGCACATACCCATACCTATGGCCAGACCGCTTTCAACGCCTGCCATCCTGCCCTCCCCATCCCCCGGATTCGTATCCTTTAACATTGCTCACTAATGTCACCGTGACATTCTTTTCATCCATGCCA
The DNA here is from genome assembly GCA_000325765.3 of Leersia perrieri. Lineage (NCBI taxonomy): Eukaryota > Viridiplantae > Streptophyta > Magnoliopsida > Poales > Poaceae > Leersia > Leersia perrieri. The sequence goes on along the minus strand of CM002486.1, from coordinate 20,141,691 downwards.
TTCATTCTTAAATCACCTTCATAAATTAACTAAATTGTAATTAATTAAAACTATTACTTAAATAGTCCTATAACTAACACTAATCTATATCTGTTGATTTAGAAATGGATAGCTCAGATGAGAAGAATGTCACGATGATATTAGTGTGCAGGATACGAATCCATCCATCCCCCCACACCCACCCCACACACACTAGGAGCATGCGGCGACGGCTAGCGTGCGTGAGCGTGACCGCGTGTGCAGTTAGAAGTGTAGGACATGCGCACACGACGGTAGGGCGCGCACAGGAGTGTTGCGCTCGACTCTGCCAATCGCCTTGCTGGGATGCTGACGCTGTGGGAATTGGGAAGTTGAGAGAAGCCACGAGATGACGAGATCAATGGGATTTGCTGTCGAGGAGCTCGAGCGCACACTCGCGTCGATGCAAAATGGTGGCAGCATACTCTCACGATTTGGACTATTTTATTGTAGTATTAAGAAAATCTATCATATACTACCATCGATTTTGCCACTCTTCATAATATACCAGGCACTTTATCTGTTGTTGTACGATATACCATTGGATCAAGGTTTTTTTTTCAAAAATATTCATAATACCCCTTATAAATATACAAGTTCAATCTTTGATTACTCCCTTTAGAAGCATAAAAAAATTAAAAAAATTTACTATAGTCTCCTCACACAATAGAAAAGTTTGTGTATAAGTGTTTAATTTGTTTTATTCTTGTAATTTTTTTACAATATATTATGTATATAAAGGGATGGATAGATCTATTTATACACAAAATTAGAAATGCAAAAATTTTAAAGCTTATACACAAACTTTCATACTATGTAAGGATGGTATAGTAAAGTTTCTATATATTTCTGAAAAATATGCTCGACCCAATGGCATATTGTAAAATAAAAGATAAAGTGGTGGTATATTATGGAGAGGGACAATGTCCATGATAGACAAAACCTAGACAGCACGGAGTAGATTCTCTCTTTAGTATTTTGTCAATCTTGCTGCTCAATTCATTCTTACAGAACTTGAAAAAGAATTCAGAAAAAAAAGCGTTCATCTCGGCTTATTAATAAAGTCCTCATCTTGTGTTTCTTCTTTCCGGTAATGACTCATGAGGAGATCTCGGGTGTGTAGTACGCAAGGGTATTTGCATTTCTTTATCACAAATTCAACACTGTCCACGTGACTCAGTAGAATAGTGGCAACCTGAAGCTTCATTTTAAAAAATGAGGATGAAAATCACAATCGCAACTTAAAGTAGAGGCAATTGCCCCTTGCTTATTTTATACCTGATGGGTGAGAGTTGCATCCTAAAATACACTCTTATCAGTCATTTTGGACTGTTTTTACATGCTTATTTATTGGTCAAATGAATCTGATTTTCTAAAAAAAAAATCAAGTGAGGCTATGGCTCGGCTGCACCTTTTTTTTTCACGCCGGAAAGAATCCGTATTTTTACCCGTGAGGGGGACCATCAGCCCATACGTAGCATGCCGGCCCGATTGAAAGAGGGTAAGATCCTGTTTGTTTTCAGGGACCTTTTTTTATAGTCCTGTCACATCGGATGTTTGGACACTAACTAAAAGTATTAAATATATACTATTAATAAAACAAATTCCGTACTTTGAACTATTTCATGAGACGAATCTGTTGAGCCTAATTAGTCCATGATTAGCGAATATGATGCTACAGTAAACATTTGCTAATCATGGATTAATTAGGCTTAAAAAACCGTCTCACGAATTAGCCTTTATTTATGCAATTAGATTTATATCAATTTATATTTAATACTTCTTATTTATTGATGTACAAATATTTGATGTGACAAGCACTTAAAAAAAATCTCTGGATGGCACTCTTTCCCAATTTCCCATTTGCGTTTGCGTGGAGGAAGCGGAAGGCGGAAACCCTAGCTAAAGCAGGCAGGAAAAGACTAAAGACCAAAAAAACCGACCCGAAAAGGGCGAGACCAAGAAATTCCTTGGGTCCCGCTCTCAGGCAAAGACTCGGATGACTGAACAGCCCAATTTTGGGGACAAAAAGGCCCAACAGGCAGCCGGCCCATAACGTTAACAGGTGACTAGGTGAGAGACTCAGAAAAACCTAGACTAAAGCATCCCGTATCCGTCCCCACGCGTGCAAATCCTCCGCCTAAAGCTCCCCAATTCATTGGATTTAGATTAGTTGCGTCGTGGAGCGGAAAGCATCTCGATCTTCATCCCTGAAGCCAGAAGAGAAGAGAAGGGGAGGCGATGTCGGCGGGCAGGGATGTTGGTAACCCTAATCCTCCTCCCGGATCATCGGCTCCGCCGTCGGGGTACTTCCCTCTTCCCTTCCATCTGCAGCAGCAGCAGCCGCCGCCGCCCATGGCGCAGATGGCGAGCACCTACCAGTACCAGCAGCTGCAGCAGGCGCAGCAGCTCTTCCAGCGCGACGCGCAGACCATCACACCCGAGGCACTCGAGAGCGTCAAGGCCGCCCTCGCCACTAGCGACGTTCTCGACCCCTCCAATTCCAGGGCCGCCGCCTCCTCCTCCTCCTCCGACCCCGCCGCCAAGAAGAAGGCCGTCCCCCGCCGTGCCGCCGGCCAATCGTGGGAGGATCCCACCCTCACCGACTGGCCCGACAGTATGCCACCCTTTCCCTTATTTATTCATTGCAGCAGTTTGCTCTCTTCTCATCTTGCTCCCTCTTCTTTGCAGATGACTATCGGTTGTTTTGTGGAGATCTGGGCAATGAAGTTAATGACGATGTCCTCTCTAAAGCTTTTTCACGGTTCCCCTCCTTCAACATGGCAAGGGTATGTTAATCTATCTACTTTTTTGATGTTTGATTTGTGTATAATGTATCCTTATTCATCTGATTCATAGGATGTGGTAAGTGCCTAAGAGCAACATCTATATCTACGTTTAATAGGATGTCCATTGTCCATAAGGATCTCGATAATTTTGCTGAACTATAACACCCTCCAGCTATATGATCTACTTCTGAAATATATGATCGGAGATGTATCTACCTCTTAAATATGTGACCAAATGTCATTGTGAATATTGGAGCATGTTTAACACCCTCCAACTATAATAATTAGCTCGACCCTTCACCTAAAATATTTCTTCCCTCCCTCCCGATGTTTTTTTAGCTTGTACATTTCTTGAGGCTACATGACCATACTTGTACACTTTCTTTCAGGTTGTTCGAGATAAGAGAACCGGCAAAACTAAAGGATATGGATTTGTGAGCTTTTCAAACCCTACAGACCTTGCTGCAGCGATAAAAGAAATGAATGGTTAGAAGTACCCAACTTGTTCGATTACTGCCATCGATCATTCGTTTGTTTTTGTACTGCTTCCTAATTACTTTTGACTCCATTTCAGGGAAATATGTTGGGAACCGCCCTATTAAATTGCGTAAGAGCAATTGGAAAGAGAGGACCGATGTTGATGCTCTAGAAAGACAAAAGGTTTGAATCATTTTTCTTTCTTCGAGCCAAATTTGTTGTTCCCTTTGTATGCTTACCTTTGTTGATACTTTTTTGTCTTTCAGAATCACATCCAGAAGAAACCCAAAATACCCAAGAAAAGTATCCTTCACAAGTAAAGTTATATTAGCCCTACTGAGGATCATCCCTGTGGATCGTAAGTTCCTCTTTCAATATACATGCTAACTTAACCTCTATTCTCTTACATTCTCTTAGCCATATAATGGATGCCAAATCACCTCTTCTGTCACGGGCTAGGATTATTTGGGACAAAATATAATAGATTGGATTATAATGGTAGGAGGTAACCGGGGATGGCCCTGAACCTCGACGGCGCGAAGGAGTCATACTCGACTCCGCACCGATGAGGCAGGGCTCTTGGGTACAATATTGATCAAATGCTTACCCTAATCTAGGGGGGCATCCCTCCTTATATAGGGCGAGCAACTAAGGACCTAACCCTATCCTATATGGGTCCTTGGTCTCTCGGCCCAATACCCATAATACAAGCGTTGATTGTATTCTTGCTTGTCTTTAGCTTTGTATCATGTAAAAAATACTGAGTTTGCTATCGTGTATGTTAACCTTGTGGAGGAAAATTAGAGAATACAAAACACATCATTAAATCGTGTAGTCCTTCTCCATATCTTCATCAGCAATTTCTCTTATCATGTACTCCCTCCGCCCTACTTTGCTTTCTTGGGGTGACTGGGATGTGGGCCCGGACTGATTGGGGTGATAATGAAGCCTAGGGGTACTGTGAGCATTTTATGGTACTGATAAAAGCCACCTTTTACAGGTGGTTGTAATATTTGGGATAAAATTTGAACTCTACAAATCACCTCCATCTTTTGACAATCAAAGTCCTGTAGTTTAAGCCAGAATTCAGATGGTCATTGGCTGGTTTCCATGAGTATGTTTTCTATTATATTTCCCTTCGCGTTACCCTTAGGTTGGTTTGACATATCTTGCATGATCATCAATTCCAGTTAGGAGTTAGGAAATATTGTAATCATTCATCGTGATTCCGTTGCTCTGATACAACACGTCATGCCTCTGTCTAATCCTTTGAGGCAGAGTTGAAAATGCTGGTTGTCTATTTGTAGTTGTTCGTGTATGGCATATTTTATGTCAACTTTAACCTTATACACTGCATAAGCTGCGTCATCTGAAGTATTGTGCAATTCAAGCTTTGTGCTTACCACTGCAATTGCTGATTGACGGGTTGTATTGTGCAGTCTTTGTTGGGCGGTGGGGCTTCTGAAAACTGCCGGTGAAATTACTCTTACTGCACAAGTTGCAGCCCAAGGAGGACATGCATATGACTGAAGTGGTCGCTTAGTAGAGTGGTGCCTCGCTAATAAGCAATGTTCTTTATGATAAACCGATGAACATCTGCAGGGAGTTTGTGAAAGCTGAAACTAGTTTTGCTGATGTTTACTGAGAATGACCCCTAGCATCGGAGGCTTTGCATAAGGTTTTAATCGTTTAGATATGGCGTTGGCATTGGAATGTTGTAATGAACGTATTGTAGTCTAAACATTTACTCCACAAAATGACATTTTCAGTACCGTTTCTGAATTTTGTACTTGATTCGTTCATGCACGAGAAGGAAAATAACATTTGAGAAAGTGTAGCAAGAGAAGAGGCAAAGAAAAGAAAAGCTAGCTAGGCTAGCTTGAGCCGAGGATGTACTGATAGATAACTGGATAGACTAAAACTCGCAATTAGTTATTGGACCCATATGGAATGGATGGATTAATAATCCATGGTAAGCTGATGTTGGAGCTTCTTGGTGGCAGGCCTACGTCCAGGCTGCGACAGGCTCTGGAAGCCGGAAGAACGGACGAAGCGGGGAGAATTAGGCTCCCAGGTGTGGTCGTCGGAGTCGGTGGTGGTCTTGATGCTGTGAAGTGCATGGTGCTGCTGCTGCTGCTGCAGGTGGAGGTGGTGGTGCATCATCCAGTCGTCGGCGACGGCGTCGTCGTCGTCGGCGGTGTAGGCGTCGAACTTCTTGTCGTGGCGATACATGAACATGGTGGGGCTACCGGAGGCGACGGACCAGGAGGTGGCGGAGTCGGTGGTGCGGGAGGAGGCAGAGGAGGGGGAGGAGGAATCGTCTACGTGGGGTCGGCGGGCGTCGCGGAGTCGGTCGGCGTCGGTGAGCAGGGCGAGGAGAGTGTCGCAGCGCCTCCGCATGCAGGCGCCCCAGTCGAAACCGGTGGTGTGGTCGACGTGGGTGAAGCCGCGGAGGTGGCGCAGCTGGGCCGCCATGTCCTCCATGCCCAGGTCGGCCTCCGGTGGTGGGCCGTGCGTGAGCAGGTACTCGAGCACCACCAGCGCCTTGTACACGGGCCTCCACTCCTTCCAGTCGCCGGCGCGGGCCATCCGCCGCCGCAGCACCCCCGCGATCCGCCAGTAGTCGTCCATGTCGAAGGCCGCCTCCGCTATGCACGCCAGCGTCCGCGCGTCCACCTCCTCACCGTCACAACTACTCGTCGCCTCCTGCACCAGCAGCTCCGCCGGCGTCACGTCCCCCAGCGCCAGCCTTGCCTGCTTGTATTTCTCCTGCACAAACCCCGACGCCTGCATCCCCAGCAGCTGCCACCGACCCCGACTCCTCGTCGTCGCCGCCATCCCTAAGCTGATTTAAGTTACGCTAGCTGCTTACTTCATTTCAACAAGCAACAGCATCAATCCAGGAGCCCGCCCTTCATTTGAAGAACAACAACAAGACACCATGCATGCCTTGCTATATATGGCATGCATGCATGCCAATTTAACCAACTGATCATCTCCATAGCAGGCAGGGGGCTTTACTGGTGGAGAGCGACAATCGGCGGCGGCATAAATCCCAACCCAAGGGCAAAGCACACGGAACTCGCTATTTCAGGATCGTCCATCCCCTGGCCCTGGGCCTTTGACCACTGCATGCATATGTATGCATCGCACACCCTTGTTGATGCCCTTCGCTTTCGCGCTCATGATCCCGACAATCTCATGCATTAGCTCAATTACGTATTGTATGCTTGACATCGGCAACACAACCAATTAATTCCACCAGTTTCAAACTCGGTAACAATTATCAGTGATAGCAACCAATTCCGCCCCTCTGCATTATTTACTTATTTATTTATAACAAAAAAAAACACGGGCACCAGTACAATTCACATATCGGAGTAAGGTTTTGCATTCCGTGCTGACCCACACAAAAGCAGCATTTTTATGTCAAACATATGTGGCCTACTACAAGGTTAAAACCATCCCATAAAAGCCACGCAGCGTGTGAAAATGAAACATTACAAAGATAAATGATCTCTCTTCCTCCTAGTTCCATCTAATCGATCTTCACATTTGAATACAGGAGGGTGTCCCTGGTAAGTGGCATATTCATAAGCAAGCAAACCTGCACAATCAGCACAGCAGAGTCTTCAGAAATACTTCATCACGGGGCTAAACTACTAATTGTACGGCGCTGCTCAAAATTATAGCCATTTAAAGTTTAGATGAATTATGCTCACCCCAATGAGAGTAGAGACGATAAGGATGATCCCTGTTATCCATGCCAAACTCTTTCTAACAAGTACCACAGAAGCTGTGGTAATGTTAAGTTGGCTTGTCTCTTCTAGCCATCTCGAAATGTGCAGTGAGGATGTTGGACTCACTAAGGATGGTGAAGCCTCCTTTGTGGATACTACCAACCCAACAATTTTTCCTGTATCAACACATTCAAGTTATCAAAACCAAACGTTTGCAAATGTAAATGTCACATCATAGTAAAAGCAATAATTACAATAATCTTTCAGAGAGGGAAAAAGAGTGAGGCTTGTTGGGTTTCCTAACACTCGGATAGGATCCATATTCACTCATGGCAGGGATATAGAGAGAGCAAGAGCACATAGTAGAGCAAAGAGCTACATTTTCATATGTTTTCACTAGCCAAGACTCTTAAGACATTACTTTACATAGGGCACAAGTCTTTATATAGAACTTGTAGGTCGGTGCTAAGCTCATATTACAACTCATAACTAGCTAAGCTTTTCTTGCTAGCTAAGCTACATATCAACTAGGTTGTGCTAGAATCTTCATGTAGCAACAAGACCACCAGTAGTCAAATCCAATTTGACTTTGTTATCTCAAGAAAACAAATTAATCTCTAACAAGGCTAGCACATTGATCTAGTAAGGAGCAACCAAAACCCTTATCTATGCACAATTCCAAAACTGCTTAAATCTTGATTCATTTCTCCAGACAAGAACAAATAAGAGCATTTTTCCCCCTTGATTCATGAGGAGGATTTAACTTAAACAAAATTAAGGGGTGGCATGTATATGCATGATATAACTGAAGAAATTTCGATCGATCTTACCATTATATGCTCCACGTAGTAAATCGAATGCTTTGGTGACAGCTGTCTGGACCACATCAGTTCCCTGTTTAACAATTTCTGTGGAGCCATATTCTTCTTCCAGAGCCTACATAACCCATTGATTCACAAGTTTATATTGTTACCATAGGATCATTTGATGGACCAAGGATACAGGGTTCAGGTAGACAGGATTCAAGGTGAGAAGGTTGGTTGGTATATTATATTTTTTGTAAACATTTGATCGAAACCAGCTACCGTCTTCAAACTGCTAACTAAAAAGTATGTTTGCAATTTACCTTAATGCCTGTGAAGTGGCATACTAATAACTCTGCAGGGCTCACGACACCTGAGAAATCTTCATGCACCTGAATACCCCTTTTTATAGTTTTACGAAGGGAGATCAAGCTGGATGCGAATTCCATGTCTGCTTCCTGTAAAGAAAAGCAAGTTCTTATAACAAAGTTTGGGACTTTGAGATGTCATAAATGAAAACATGTACACCCTCAGTTATTTATATACAGATAATTTTAATTGTGCACAAGCACTAGTATTTAGGGGAGATGAAGTAGAGAAAGTGCTATTAGAGGAAATAAGTCTTATTCTGATGGTGCACAAGTATTTAGGAGAGATAAAGTAGAGAAACTGTCACTAAAGGAAATTATGCAAGTACTTGTGACATTAACAGATAATACATGAGCTGGAGGAAACAAATAAGGGCATGGTTTTGTGTATGTGCACACACAGTGGGTAAAAGGGTGCTGACCTTGGCAATAAGCAAAGTAAGACTTTTTCCACTCTCCAAGGGAATGTTCAATTTGCCGTCAATCTTGTCATATGATCCACCAAACCAGTTTGCCTGTAAAATATATTATTATGGTTTGCTCTAAAATGCTATACATAATGCAAAATCCTCACTGAAGAAAGACAAACTTACCAAGTCAGTGAGTTCATTATCAAAATTATCTGAACCTGAATCAACAGCTGGAGATTCATCTGAATGAATGATAACTAAATCATCCTTACCTGCGAAGTATATGATAAATGAATAAGAACAAGAAGGCATAGCACCAGCAGTGTGCATTTGGAAGATAAGAAGTCAATAGATATTTCATTAAACCTGTAAGCCCTGTAGCAGAATTGCTTAGACCTTCGATTGTGGTTTTGAAGATGCTACCAGCTTCAGATGTGATGCTTTCAACGGGAGCTGCCATATGATCAAGAGATACATCATAAGCAGCTAGATCAGAACTATAAATGAATAAATGCAAATACTGAAAAACAATAAACAACATAGACATACCATGGAATCCATCTATTTGCAGCAAAAATAGAGCCCGTGGTCTGTCAAATGGGTTCGGGAGTAGCAATTCATTTATCTGATAATGAAGGCAACAAAGGTTGAAGGGGTTAAGTAGGATGGCAGAACAACATGTAAATGTTATAGGTGGCTCCAGGCCAGAGTAAAGGTTGAAATACCTTTGAAGAAGATTGTGTAGGTAGCGAGGCTGGTGGTGCAAAACCAAGCAAGACAGAAACAGCCGCATAAACTTCGTCTAGTGACATTGAAATGGCCTGCTGTAGAGTGATGAGGATACGCATATTAAGTGAGATGAAAAAAATATATATGACGATCCCATGTAAACAATGAACGAACAATCTTAGATGCAAGCAGTGCAGGAGCGATGGTGGAATTGGACAGTATGAGAATGAGATGGTGATGAGGGGGAAAAGGAGCGATTTCCTGGTTTTCTACCCAAGCGTGTGCTGCCATACAAACAGCGTACTCAATCTAGTGGATACTCAATAATAATAATAGGTCTCATGATGAAGGATCGATCAGAAACTAACAAACACTAGTAGTAGAAAGAATGGAGGGGGATGGATGTGACCTCTTGCTGATCCCGCAGGTAGCGGTGCGACGCGGAATCGACGAAGGCTCCCTGTGCCTGCTGCTACATGGAATGGATGTTAATTAGAGGAGGAAGGAATTGAAAGGGGAAGGGAAGGCAGGGAGTAGGAAGATTCGGAGGAGGTTACCGGAGCAGCAGCAGCGGAGGCGGAGGAGATGAGCAGCGCCGCCGCAAGGGGAAGAAGAAGAAGAATTGGAAGACAGCGAACCATGGTCGCCGTCCGTCTCATCGAGATCGTAGAGGCGCAGCACGGCAGCAGCAGCAGAAAGGATTGGATTTGGATCTCGTCTCGTCGGTCTCCTTCTCTCTCTCGCGGGGGCAGGGAAGAAAGAAGAAGCGAGTCGATCGGATTTGTGAATTTTTCTTCTCTTCTTGTGAAAGGAGAGAGAGACGAACGCGACACCACCACACGCCTGCCCCTTGTTTCTGTTGCCATTTGGCCCATGGGCTACATACACCACAATCTCGCGGTCAAGACCTTTCTCCAACCAACCTATCTATATCTAAAATTTAATGTATTTTTTTGCAAAGTATACTATTACATATTGAAATATTATTGTTTTATTGTTTTTCGTTGGTTAAAAATTCTGTAATATTTCGCTGTTTCATCTTTCATACAGCATATAATATATAATTACACATGTGTGACTGTAGTCATAGCTATAGATGTTTATATTTATGAAAGGTGTATATATAATTACATACTAGATGCATAGCTATAAATTCTTTTATTTATGAACGGAATGGGTATATAACAGTTTTACGATCATATTTATTCTGCCAATATCACTTTTAATTCATTAAACTATTTTCGGTCTATTTTCCCCCTAAACTATCATGGGTTCACTTTACCCTCCAGGGCCTGCTTGGAAGCCCAGTAATTAACCCAAAACGGGTGTAATTTATAGGCCCGGAAATTTTTAGCCCGTAAAACAAAAAATACTGCTTGGATGGCCCGTAATACATTAAATTTACGGTTGTTTTTGGCCCATTCCGACGGAAAAAAAAGTGTGGCCTATCGAGGCCACACTTTCTTTCCGACGAATGTCAGGCTTGGCCCGATGGGGACTCATCAGCCTCCGCTCAGCATCGCTCTTCGCTTCGCTCCCCTCCGCCGCCGTCATGATCCTGCGGCGACCCTCCTCCTTTCCCCCATCGCCATCACGCATCACTCCTCACCGCCGCCATGACCTTGCTCCTCTCCTCATCGCCATCCCGCGCTACTCGTCACCGCCGCCGCGTCCTTGCTCCTATCCACCCTCCTCGATTTGGTCTCAAGTGAGCCGCCGCCTCTGGGATCTGGAGGTCTCGACGCATGCTTCCGCATAAGATGCACATGGATCTAGAACTTGCTGTTCTTCGATGGCTCAATATCCATGGCAGACGTCGGGGTAAGAATCTGTGAGACCACTATGATGCCACCGTGAGACTAGCATTGTCAATGGAACATGGGGTCATGTGATCTGGAGTTTTATTGGCTTGCAAGCTCTTCTTTCTTGTAGTCTACTTTGATTGTTTTTTTCTGTGATTTCAATCACATTCGGTGGATTGATTTTGAACCTGTTGTTCCACATCTCACGGATTTAGCCCAGTATTTTTCTTTGTTTTAATTCTTCCAAATCATGGATGAAATGTTGGCAAATTTCTTCCTTGTTCCTGACAGAATACTCGTTAATCTGCCAAACAACAAAGAGTACCAGATGTTTTGATTTCACTGGTAAATTTGGGGAACCAAAAATTACAGGTGTATTCCTATTAAAGGAAAAAATATTCGATGCTCCCAAGCACGGCCCCAATGATATGTCACTTTTTCTTCTTTATGCAACATATATTTCAGGAAAAATGTTTGAGCAAGGATAGGTAGGTTATACATTATATTTGAAATTTTTATTAATATTTTCATATGCTAAAAGAACCTAGGATTTATTTAAAATTAGAATTACATACGAACTGCCATGAGAATATTTTTGTAACATAGGTTATATCGTCGATACATAGCTTTACGAATTTTCAAACTAAACTATTAATTATATAAGGGGGAGATATAATTATAGATAATTAAGTTGTCTTAAACAGCTCCGGAAAAAGGTTAAAAGGTAGTAGTAAGATGTATTTTCATTAAAAAAATCCTTTTAGCAAATTTATTCAACGGGCCCTGTATCATAGACAAATCAAATCAGCAAATATGTTCCCTTTACCGCACGCTTAAAAGATGGAGATCAATCATTAGTACATGGATGTGGGTTCACCAAAATTAAATTGACGCCTTTGAAGCTTAGAGATAGCTGCTATCAAACGATCAGCAAGGCGTCTAATCTCCAGTAAAGTGGTCCTCATACAAACACGGGCATATATAACATACCATGTATCACAAATTAAGCTAGTGCGTACAAACTAGTTGAATCCGCAGACTGAACGAGTGCCATCTAAGCCGAGCCACTTGAGTCTTGTTCATCTTTTGAGCATTGACCCGTAGAATGTCGGCAGCAAGTAGCATGCCCTGCTATCTTAATTTACTCCTTCTTACTAGTGGCAATGGACCTTGCTGCCTTCAGGTTCAGGAATACTGCCCTGTAATTGCGAATCCATACCAAGAATTACCAACCACTAACAGTTTTTCAAGCAAATTTTCGATGACAACACAGAAAAGAGAAATCAGGGCCTCACCAGCACGATGCAACCAAGCTGTGAAAAAGAACTCGGAGCTGGAGCGGCATGTATTCATAGTTGATCCAACTAACAATTGGCCAGAACTGCAGAGAGTAACACTCAAATTAATCATGTCACATATGAAATGTCCTGTTTTTAACCTTCCAACGATAAAATTACAAAATAATCCATATATATGACCATATGTAACTTGTTTTAGTTATGATACTTTTGGACATTGAACAACCATATAGATATAGTGTCAGATTATACCACAGTGTGTCAAGTATTTGGGAATTCACTATCCTTGGTTTGCAAGTTGCAACAATTTTCTACCATAACACAGGGACGGCATGGCCAGAAGGCTAAAGGTGATTGTCATACCTTCCAAGCTGTCAACTGGACAGATGCGTAATCTTTCTTGAGCTTGCTCTTCACCTGACTAAAAGGTCTCCCTGATATTCGTGAAATTTAGAGGGGAAATTATTTTCCATGTTGAGGAAAGTGTCTCTTTCCTAAGAGTGGAATGATAGAAAATTAAGCGTGCTCTTAAAATTTTCCATATCGATTTAATCAGAATGCACCCTCCACAATTCAGTTTCCATCCAAGAAATGGACGCTTACATGATATTTAGATACAATTTTGCCTTAATGTAAACGAAAACCATACCTTTGAGAAAGACTTAGATGGAAATAAGAACGCTGACAGAAAAAAGAATATACACTGAATTTTAAGTTTTTGTGGAAAATTGATATAGCACTTGATAAAAATATTTGAGTAAATTTTATAAAACTACAAGTATTTTAGACAATTTATCACAAAACTACAGATTGAAGAACTTGTTTCACAAACTACAGATTTAGTGTACTTGTGTATCACAAAACTACAGAATTAAGAATTTGTTTCACAAAACTACAGATTTAGTGTCTCTATTATCACAAAACTACAGATTTAGTGTCTCTATTATCACAAATCTACAAATTTAGTCTCTATTATCACAAAACTATAAATTTAGTGTTTTCATTATCACAAAACTACAAATTTAATGTTTCCATTATCACAAAATTACAGGTTTAAGCATTGCTAAAACATGTAGTTTTGTGATAATATATTGCTAAAACCTGTAGTTTTGTGATCATAGAGACATTAAATCTGTAGTTTTGTGATAATAGAGACATTAAACCTATGGTTTTGTGAAATAAATTCTTAAATCTGTAGTTTTGTGATACACAAAGACACTAAATATGTAGTTTTGTTAAACAAGTTCTTAAATCTGTAGTTTTGTGATAAATTGTCCAAAATACCTGTAGTTTTACGAAATTTACTCAAAATATTTTTGGGACACCGCTGGAATAATATACCTTCAACGACCAGACCATAGTACATCATAAACATCATGTTGTTCCACGGTGACGCAGTTAGTTGCTCCACTAAGACCTGCAGACAAAACAAATAAACAGTTGTAATAGAAATGTATTAGCAGACTAGGACGATTCAGAGAATAGAGAGAGAGAGAGAGAAAAAAAGAGAGGGATGCATGCCTTCTTGGCTGTAGTTTCTTTTCCTTTCTTTCCCTTGAAAAACCTGTCCATAAGCTTGTGGAGAAAATGGCCAAACGGTCCCGCATAAGCAAATCCATAGAGCTGTACATGGGGAAAATTTCGTTGGTAACTTAGTAGTAAGCAGAGTATGAATTTAGATGTGTGTGGAGGATTGGTTTGGTATACACTAATTCATCAATATGAAATCATCGTCAGATAGATAAGTTATGATCAGTGCGGTCAAATATAATGGTATGTATCCCCGCAAAAAAAATATATATATAATAGTATGTAAAGGAGGAGTTGACCTCCTTCCTTGAGTGCATGTCTGAATCATGAAACAGCAGAATTTGGTAGTTGGGGATGAAACGGATATTCTATTCATGGTGAAGGAAATCTCTGGATCAATTACAATTACAATTAGCAGGAAAGGAAATGAAGATCCGGAGGTTACCGACCATGATGAGGAGGAGCCTCCTGCGCTGGAGCTTGGTGACGCCGGAGATCTTCTGGGCGATGGCGTCGCTGCAGCCGGCGAGGACGCCGGAGGTGATGGCCTTGGTGCGCAGCGGGTGAGCTTGGAGCTGCCGCATGTACGCCTGCCCCGCCATAGCCACCACCTCAGACATTTCTTCTTCCTAGGCGATCGATCTTGGCTTCTTGGATACTTTTCTGATCTGCTCCTCTGACCTTGCAGTATCAACTACTGATACTAATAGCAGCTGGGTGGGTTGGGTAGGTGGCTGCATCGAATCATATTAAGCACGCAAATGGGACTATTTCTTCCCCCGTCCCGGTCGCCTTCCTTCTTTACTTTCTTCAGTCATCGAAGTAATCGACACACTTTGAATACACTAGCAACTTAGCAAGTAGCAATTGTACTAATTGAAAATTAGTTTTTCTACGATTAAATTAAACTAGACCGATATTAACCGGAACTGTTTTGTGCTCCTGCAGTCCCTTCTTCCTTGGAGTTTCTGTTTGCGCCTTTGCACAGTCGACGGAGTCAACTTAGGCCAGTCCAGTCACGCTGCGCTACTCATGCATTGAACTTTACCGTAAAAGTCTAAGAAACATGTTGCCAAACTGTGCGTAACTTCTGCTTGCCATATTCTCCTGCTCACTTTGTCTTTTATACGACACCGGCGACTTTAACATATACATTTGACAGTTCATCTAAATCCAAAATTATTTTACAAGTATAAAATATATATCATGCTTGAAGTTTTTTAATGATAAAAATAAATATTTCCTACTTCCATTTTATATATAACATGAACATAACAGCATTATGACCGTGTTCAACTGGCTGAAATTGGACGGGCGAAATGATTTTTTTCTATAAGAGTTGTCTGGGTTGAGCCAATTTTTCTTAAGTGCTGGCTGGGCTGACTCGAGCCCCAGCCAGCCAACCGAACAGGCCCCATATCTCTACTGCTTAGAAATAGAAAGTACCTCTCCACCATCCATGATTCCACCCCTCAGGCCCTCACATCACTTAAAAAAACCAAGAAAAATAGTTCTTTGAAAAAAATCAAACAAACCAGTAAAAAAATGGTTAAACAAAAATTATCGTCGCTTTGCACAAACTTAGACATCACCGTCTCATGAAAAAATTATGCCTAAGAACCAATGTTCTATGTACAACTCGCTCCCACAATCCACTTTACCATCGCCGCCACACAACCCCCACAAATCTCGCCATTGCTCCCATCGATCCCACCCTACTCATCGTTGTCATTTGTCGACCCCATCGCTTCACGACGTTGTAAACTAACTCCTATGCAGTTAAACCTTCTCCCTGCAAGCGACTTTATCCAGTAGATGAAGACCTCAAGAATAGGGTCAGATGCAGCGAATACTTCCAGTTGTCACACTACTCGGGAATGTCTTGATGGAGCGCGTAGCAAGGAAAATTCCCATCAGTTGAATTCTTCTCGAAACTCTAGAACTCTCCTCGGATTTTTTAATTCGATTACAGACCTTCTCAATTCAAAGCAAAAAATGACTTTCTCGGATATCAGTTACATGTATCATCCTGTTGTTTGATAATAGAAATGTCGACAATGTTATATTCTTTCAAGTGGGTTTTGAGGAATCATTCGTAATAGAGTTCAGAGGCTGCTATCATAATACTCGATATTGGGTACCACATATTGTTGTATATACGATAGCCACGTATAAGGATACCCTCACGACTACGGAGAGAGCTCCACCAAATAGTACACGTTTAGGAAAGGCCAGGGCAACTTTCTATGCTTCCAAATAGATTAAGTCTGATTCCTTGTTTGTCTGTCATACTTCCTGCTTGGACTTCTAGAGTCCAACTAGGTAACAACTTCCCTCGCAGGGGTATAGTGTACATACTCCTGGAGGGCTCAGGTTACATTCAATTGATTATGACGACTTACAATCCACTGGAGCACATCGAAGGCCCTTGGAAGCGCATCATTGACAATATCACCAGATCAACTAGCCCCACATATACACATATAGCCATATACCGACTATATGCTAGTCAAAATGTTAGACTAACCTTCTGTAGTTGCTCATTGTACTCAACGACACACCTAATATGTTGATTAAGAAAAACAGGTCACCCGACGGCAGTAGTAAGGCTATTACCCCGATTGGGGTCCGAACCTATATAAAAATCTGCTCTCTCTGTATTTGTTTTGCACAGGGACCAGTGTGTGAGAACTCTTGATGAAAATCTTATAATGTGGCTAGATTTGGAAGCATGTGCAGTGTCTTTTCTTAGTTGAAGGTGTCGCCTTAGACTTTGAAAATCTACTTCTAGATTCGGATGTTAGCCGATAAACAAGCGTCAATTTCTTCTTGAAACCATTGTTTTGAAGTAAGTTCATTTCTTGTGTCCATTTGGTTATACGTGAGTGAGTTTCTGTAAACAAGACATACCTGTTTGTTTTTATCTTATCTTCTTTTTTCTTTTGCTTTTTTGCCAAGTGCATTGAAGCAGAGGCCGGGTTTAATTTTTTTAGTTGTTGAAATTATTCTAATTATCTTTGATAAATAAAAATGGAGTGAATACATATTATCCTTTTGTTTATCATCTTCAGTGTGTTGTTT
This sequence comes from Leersia perrieri, assembly GCA_000325765.3. Classification (NCBI taxonomy): domain Eukaryota; kingdom Viridiplantae; phylum Streptophyta; class Magnoliopsida; order Poales; family Poaceae; genus Leersia; species Leersia perrieri. The sequence continues at coordinate 20,124,646 of CM002486.1, read as the reverse complement.
TAGTGATAGCTAGCACACACGTATGCAACTAAAAAAAGAAAAGAGTACGCTTTTCAAAAATAAAAAAGAACAGACAGTTTTGCTCTTTTATTAATGGTTCGCTGCACGAGCTTCATCTCATGACATATACTAGGAGTATTCCTTTCCACAATCAGGGGGGGAGAGAGAGAGAGAACACATGTAGAGTCGTGGACAAAATCTCATCAAACAACCATAAGAGACATCGTCCAAACGAGATTAACAAGGCATACAGGCTGGCCGGCCTTAATTTGATTGCGATGGCCGGCCGGCACAATCCACTGCTTTTTTTTTCGGACCTCCGGCAAAGAGCAGTGTAGCAGCTAGGTAGCTCAAATGCAGGAGCATAGGAAGCTCAGATAATCGAGCAGTCATATCAAGATCAATTAGTTCCCTAAAAAGAGAAGTTGGATTAAAAGGATTTAAGGATTACTGATTCGAGGCATCGTCGGTCAAGGAGCTAGGTCTCTGGCTCGCGCAGATGGCAGCGGAGGAGGAGGAGCTCAGCACCGGAACAGCTGCAGGGAGCTGGAGATCATCCAGTAGCAGCAGCAGAAGCAGCTCCCCGAGCCATCAGGACCTCCAATCCATGACTGCAAAGGTCTCTTTCTCTCCCTCTCTGATTACAAATGGTACTGTCTCCAACATGCACATATGCTGATTAATAAATATTTCAAATGTCCATTGATTAAAATCATGCAAAACATTGTTTGTCAAGCGGGACATAATTTTTCTACATTTTTCCTTCCCTCATCCTAACATATATTCATGTACAATTCCTATGTTTTTTCAATCATCTGTTTTACATGTGTATTTCTATCTATTCCTGTGTTTTCGTATATATGTTTCACAATCCCGCATTCTAAAGGAGACCTTAGTAACATTTGGTTGGTCTAAATATTTTATGTCCAGGGTAAGATTTCTCTTTTGCTGTAAGAGTAGCTCATGACCAGGTTTTGCTCCAAACTATTTGTAAGGTTCCAAAATTTATACAAGCTTGTGGAGTTGTGATTAGAAAGTGGAGTTTATTTGACTGAAAATTGAGGTTGTTGGAATGAATTTCAGTGCACTCTCGTCGTTTATAGGAGAATCATTAATTGATACTCCCCTGTCCCAAAATATATAGCTACTTTGAATGGAGATGAGACATTTCTTAGTCTAATATATTTGAAATGGGATACTGTCAAGATACATTGGAAAAATAAATATTATATCCAGTTCAAGATAGCTATATTTTAAGATGGTGGTAGTATTTGATAATTGAAAGAAGAAATACAATTAGTAATTGATGTTTGTAGGGCATACAACACTTGTGCTCGGAGCTACTGGAAATAAAAAAGGCTTCAGAGGAAGACTTGCGGAGAAATGTGTATAGAAGCTATGTGTCATTTGTAAGGTACTTCTTCCATCTTTTTTTTGTTTAACGATGCCATATATTGGTGAATGGAGGGAGTAGTAGAAAGAATGTGAGTCTTTTACCCTATGTCATTAAAAAAGATGATGGTTACGTATGTGCCATAAAAAGTTTGGAGCATCTGTGTGCCATGAGCCCAACTTTCGTTCACCCGTGTGCCATTCCGTCCACTTCTGTTAGAAAATAAGCTCTGGTATGTGGGGCCACGTATGAAAAAGACTAATTTGCCCCTGAAGCATTTTCATCTTTTCTCCTCTCCTGTTCCCTCTCCAGTGTGATACTCCCTCCCCGTGCGCCACCGCCGCCTCTTTAGTCACCGCCGCCCGGCTTCTCCTGATCCTTGCCTCGCCGGACCCGTCGCCGCCACCGCCGCTAGTCTGGTCGGAGAAGAAGAAGATAAAAGGAGAAGAAGATAAAGGAAAAAGAAAAAAAAATAAAAGGATAAGAATGAGACACTGACTAGCAGGTCCCACCCCAAGGGCAAAACAGTCTATTTACACATCCGTCAGCCTCCGTTAGACCTCGTTCCATCTAAATGGCATAGAAGTAAAAGGAAGATGGTGTCGGCACACAGATGTCTAGAAACTTTTTTATGCACACACGTAAACACCATCTTTTTTAATGGCATGGGGTAAAAGACTCGAAGAATGTATGCACGTGTAAAGATTTGTAGTACGCAAGTAATAAAGGCGGTGATGGAGCTTGAAAAATGAATTGAATTGCAGGATGTTCGGAGAAGGAAAAGAAGGTGGTTGTTTGGGAGAAGTGATGAGCGATGTGAAGCAGCATGGCATGGTGCAGAGGAGGCTGATAGAGGAAGTGAGGAACAGCTTGTACTACTCGTCGGCTGCGATGGCGGTAGAGGAGTCGGAGGAGGACATGAATAGTGATGGGGAGATTGTGGCTTCGTGGACGACGTCAGAGTTGGTGGAGGAGCTGGTGCTGGAGAAACGGATGGAGGAGGCGGTGGAGGTGGCGGTGGAGCAGGGAAATTCAAGCATGGTGGGCGAGTGGGTGGCGTCCATGGCAGAGAACCCGAGGACACCGCGGGCGGAGGTCCTCCGCGCGGTGGCGTTGCTGTGCAAGCTCGGAGAGGTGGCACGAGCCAACCAGCTGCTACTGGGATTCTACCGGGCAACCCTCCGCCGGCGAGTGGAAGAGCTGCGGATGATGAGGAGGCAGCGGGAGGTAGTGAGCAGCTGCTACAAGTACATGAAGGAGGTGGTGCGCGCGGTGCTTTCCACCATCGTGGAAGCGTACAGCAGCGATGTGGAGGCCGACGTGGGGGTGGGGCGGTGGGCGAGGGAGGAGATGGACAGCTGCCTGCGGCTGGGCGACTTGTCCTCCTCGTTGGCTGATCCGGCAGACCAGCTGGCCCTGGCGGTGGAAGCAGCAAGATGCGCGCTGTGTTACTACGGCGCTCTGCAAGATGCGGGTGGCGAGCAGTTGGCGGAATATCTGAGGGAGCTGGTGGCGCGCTTCATGGAGGAGGCGCTGGCCATGTACAAATCCCGCCTCGCGGAGGTCGTCGGCCGCCTGCTGCTGCCTGCTGCAGACGGCGTGCTGCTGGGCCGCTTCCTCCTGTCGGGAGTGCTCAGGACGCCGCCGCCGCAACAAAATGAGATGGTCAGCTGGTGCCTGCTTACCACCAGCGGGAGGAAGATGGCAACGCTGATGCAGGAGGTGGTGGACGACGTCTCTCCCTTACTACACCTCCATCTCCGCCTCACCTCCTCCGCCCTGCTGCACCTTCTCGCCCACCTATTGCAACACTACATGCTGCACCAGCTGCAAGCAGCCGCCGCCGATGATGACCACATGGTCACCGTGCTTATCAACTGCACCACGCTGCTCTCCCTCTTCCCGCTCATCGCGCGCCGCATCTTTGAAACTCCTGCTAGGGCCGGGGCCGGGGGCGAGCTCGATATCCTCGTCATGTCCATCAAACAAGCCGCAGGCCAAGTATGGACCAGTTTCTGCCACCACTTCATACGCCACACCATCACCCGTCTCCTCCTGCCCAATACGCCACACTGCACCACTAGCATTGGCCTTGCCGACGCCATGCCTTCCCCTGCTTTTCAGGTGCGTCCGTGCGTGCTTGTGACATTCTCATCATATCAATCTACTTACTACCCATCGTACTCGATCATTAATTTCAGGTGTTGTTCCTACGGTTGAGGCAGCTGGATAGCCTGTACGGTGCCATCTTAACCGGTGAAGATGGCACAATGAAAAAACTGTTGCAGGAGTTGATGGAGACTATCATACTCTGCCTCTCTGACAACCTAGACTCTTGGATCCATCAACCCTCTCATGTCCCACAGCCGGATGCACTCCTTCACCAGGTTTTTTCATCTCGTCTAATCTAATCTGATCTGATGATTTACTTACTAGTACAAGTGTTAATTGTTGACCCTCATTGATCTGCAGATCCAGCTAGACGTCCATTTTCTGCTACAACTTGCACAGCTTGGTGGATTCTCCTCCGACGATTTCACGAATAATGCACTGGGCTTGCTTAAGAAAGCACAAGAGAAGATGCCATCTGTGGAAGTGGAGCAGCACCAGGATGAGTTGTGGGCTGCCGATGCTGCAAGGAATGCAATGCAAGTGCTGATGATGAGATCTCAGCTGGCTGATCAGGAAAGCAACACCGGCTCACTGCAGAAATACGAAGCAGCAGCAGCAGCAGCAGCTGATGATGAGATGCAGCCGGATGCTTCGGCGGAGCATCAAGTCGGAGCTTGCAGTGATGGCAAGTCCAGCGACGAGTTCGTCAGCATCGAGGATGAATTGGCCATTGATTCAGAGAATGAGGCCGGAGCAGATGCTGCTGCTGCTGCTGCCGCACAAGTCATCATCGAAGCAACAAGTTTACAGGCCGAGGAGGAGGACAGCAGTTGGTCACCTGAATCGTTGCAGGATGACCACGGTAGCAATAATAGCAGATCAACCCCTTCCCCTACCACCTCTGCTCCTATCGGTGCAGGCACCACTACTACTCGTGCTGCACCAGCAGAGAAATCAGGCAGTAGCAGAAGAAAGAAGCCGAGAGAGGCCGCCGTGGGCATCACTAGGCCAAGATGGCAGTGACCGGCCGGCCGGAGAACAGTACAACACACAGCAATATACTACACCATATATATGCATTCAGAAACTAGTAACATTAATCTTTTATAGATGTTATGGTACCATTCAGATTGAGTGAGAGATCCAATTAGCACTGGACGGAAATGATGACTTGGTAGTAATGGACTGTCAATTAATTGGCTACGGTCTCATACATATACATATACTATGGTACATGCTAGCCAGGGCACACACACGCGCATCATACAATTCACTCATTCATGCATGCGCGTATTACTGAATGCACACCATACCATGGAACCATGGATTTTGCAAGTGAATACGTACATGTTCATAAGCATTTAGGATGGACACGCATGCATGCAGACGCTAGCTAGCTAGCCAGGAAAATTCAGGGAGGCAGGCGATCAATGAAATGAGCTGCTAGGTAGGAGGAGGAAGGCATGTGGAGTAGGTAGTAGTAGTATCGAAAGCATATGATCAGGCAAGGAAGCCGAGTTTCTCGCCGTTCTTCTTGGCGAGGCGGATCAAGCCCTGCCTCTGTTTGGCGTCGGCGCCGATGGTCTTGCAGAATTCCGTGATGACCTGCACCAAATGGATAAAATGAGTTGAGTGATGGCCTGCCTGCAGCAGGTGATCGAGGTAGCAATATGAATGAATGATACCTGGGAGTGCAGGGCGATGGCCTTTCCCCTGAGCTGATTGAAGCGCTTGCGGCCGACGATGTTGCGCACCACCACCACCAGAGGCGCGAAGATGCCCTTGCCCTCGTTCACGTTCCCCATCCTCGCCGGCGCCCGCGTTGGCCGACCCGACCGCGACATGGGCGCCCACGACCTTACCCAGTGCGAGTCGCCGCCGGACACGGAGCTGGACCACGTCGGCAGAGCCCTCGCCCCGGACAGGGATACACCAGCCATAGCTACAGCTAGCGCGGTGGTCGATCGATCGAGCTGAATTTTTTCACCGATGCCGCCGCCGCCGCTAAGGATGGGGAGGAGAAGAAAGTATGAGAAATTCTAACAATCCAGTGGTGGATTCCGTGGAGCGAATGAGTCGAGGCAGTAGCCCAGAATTTGGTTGAGGACGCCAGTCAGCCACATGTCCTCCTCTCAAGAGATGACGAGTTTCTGGGCACAAATGCACCACCTATGCCCTCCTGCCATCTCAACTAGCCTCTTTCCTTACCCTCTCCCTTTCCATGCCACGCTGTCCTCTCTCTCTCTCTCTCCCACACACAAAAAAAAAAACTACTTTATGTTTCTGCCTGTGCATCAAGGCAGGCAGGGTTAAGAATGCAGCTAGAAATTCTGATGATTTCAAGAATCTACAACACCCCAGTGCCTAATTAAGCAGCAGAAGCAGGTCCACCCATTTCTGGACTAGGTAGCAGTCTGTCACGTAGATTAGATAGACCCCCACCCATTTCTGGACTAACCAGCAGGCACCACTTGCTACCTCTGTACACAAACGCTGAATCTGAAACACCCACTCTTCTTCAACCTAAAGCAACTTGCTTCAGCAAATTCCCTTCCAGTATCAAGCACCTTCTCCCTCCTTCCTAGTTTGGTCTTGCAGCTGCTTTACACCTTCTCCCTGCAAAAATGTATGAAAGTTCACACGGCATTATTTCAAATGCTTGTGGAAACTAAGTATGCAGCAGGGAAGAGCCACATCCACTGTCCCATGGCCAATAAGCTCTGACAACAAAATACATAATCCAGCAGTAAAAAGGGCATCATACTTGAATTAGTTACATCACGGCAGTATCTGCTTCCACACATGCATCGAAATGCTTTCTCAGGGCAGTCCGTACCATCAAAATCAATGCCATAATCCTGAAATCAGAATTCCAACCAAAAGTCATTGGAAGAAAAATAAAAGCCATACCAAAGGTGCCAAAATGAGATTAGGCTGCTGAAATATGTGAGATAGTTCCAAAGAAACATCAACAGCTGAATCTGACCAAAGATATCAGGCAGACGTTATTTGCTAAACCTGATAATCCCATAACAATCTCAAATTACAGACTATGAAATCAACATACTCCAACCTCGATTTTTTTTTTTTTTTACAAATGTGTTGAATCGACCGGTACCCAGGGCAGACCTTTGGCTGTCAGTTCTTTTATGATATGTTGTTGATAAACTACAAGACCATGGCCATGTGAAAGTTATTTTAAGTATTGAGCCTGCAGTATCAATTCTGTGGCACTAAACATATGCCCTACCTATAGACTAATCACTAGTCAAACATTACAATGAATGGATTTTGGAATTCACCTTACAAAAATAACTCTATACCATGGAGTATTTCAATGTACAGCGATCAAAAATCAAAAAACTTAAGGCATTTACAGATATACATGTAAATGCCACACGTGAATATGTCAGAGATATTTTCAAATGGTGGGTTCTGACTGTAATTGTTATGCATCAGAATTCAGAAAATTACACACATGCACGCATTTACCCATGTTAGCTCCTCAAACGCCTCCACTTTCTTGGCTGTGAAAAGAGCAAGCTGCATTAAAAGGGGGAAAGAACATTAGCAGAACCATTAACATGCAGCGCTTAAATACTTATGCTCCTCTGATACGGTTATGGACAGTTCAAATCACTTACATGATAATAACAGTGGTCAGGTGTCTCAACTTCAACAGGTATCAGAATTAAATTTGCATCACAACATCTAAATGGCAAAGCATTATTATCAGAAGCAAATGGGTGCACAATACAGGTCATGACATTATTAGCATAAGGTCAACAAAGAACTTATAAACGAACAAATGAATATACCCAAGCATACCTATGGTTGACGAATCGCCCAACATTCCCATAAAATGTTGCATCGATACATAAAGCCTCGTCATCCCTCAACTCCCGTTCAGAACCCCAATCAGCATCTAGGAGCACTTGATGCAAATGCTTAGCATTTCGTGCATTTTCAACTTTTCTTTCACATAGTTCTGTACTTGTTAAAATCTCTCCAGCATATTCACAGATAAAGGAACCTTTTGGCAGATCATCAAGTGTGCGCAGTCCCCAGCCCTTTCCTTCACGCGTGAAAAACACCTGAAGCATGAATAAAGTGACAAATTCATTTCCATGCCAAAAGTTGCAGTAACAAATAAATGATGCTTCAACGTGCATGTTTTCAGAAAGAATGGAGGTGGATACGGTTAAAGTGTAAAGCTAACAATGGAAGACATAATAAGGAAATGGCTGGTCCTCATCGATTGACATATATTGCACACTGAGAATTATTGATGGCAATCATTAAAAAAGGAACGCCATAAAAGAGCAACAATGTCACTAATCTGTAAATTTACAAAAGAGTACCTGCAAATTGCATGTTATCCCCCGCTGAACCACACGATTTCCACATTGCATATTACAGCCACATTTGCTCCAGCATTCTTTGATGAACTTTTTGACAGGATGACCTTTACATTGACCTGGTGAGCCGTGATTCTTGGCTCTTTCAAGAGGGCAAATTTTACAGTACATTTTGTTATGCTTTTCCCGGAAGTGATTAACAGACATGCACTGATCAAGGAATGTTTCCCGAATTAGACCTTCTGGTGTGTATGCGAATTCACCTCCGGATGCTCTTGCACAGGCACATGGAATTGATGATGATAAGCAATTGCCAGAACAGTCAGCACAACAGTCCTCGTCTCCAATCCTTGCTATCGAGATGATGACATAAGCATTTTGGTAGACAAGGTTTTTTTGTATGTAATTGAAGAATGGAAGAGAACTCTCATCGCCAAACTCATTTACAACAGATATTCTTACTCGTTCTTCCCCTTTAGATATGTCAGAAACATCATGAATTGTTCTTTGTTTAGAAAGTGCCAACTTGGTCTGCCATGCTACAGTTGAGCTCTGCAAAGTAGTTCCTGAGGAATCAAGTACTGACAATCCTCCAGCAGCTTTGTTTCCATCTATAGCATTCATACAAGAAATTGGCTTTACAAGAGGAAAGTCAGTGTCCACAGCCTCCTTTTGCAAGTTGCCAGAATTCACGGAACCCAACTGCGCAACACATTGGCATACGTCATTCATCAGCTTGCTAACAGAAAAGGCAGGAGGTAGGATCTTGTATGAATGGATATATTTATCCTCAACCATTTTGAAAACCTTGTCTAAACTAACAGAGGAGTTGGAAGGGTCAAAATTGCATTTCAGTGACATCTTCACCTCACCCATAGTGGATGAAGCTACATCAAGTTCTACAAAAGGTGTGTCCTGAGTATCTTGAACAGAAGATCCTAACTCATTCTTGCAACCTCTGACTGCATGGAGACCGCTGTCATATATTCGAACTCTTTTAGCTGCACTGCCACCAGCATCAGGAACTGAAGGAAACAATAAATCAAATCAGAACAAATCAGGTAGGTAAGTAAAACTGATGGCACAGTGGAACCATTAACATGCACACTATAATGAGGAAATCAGGAATAGGTACTAAACGAATTGATAGTTCTGCTTGTTTATTTGATTCCCATAGCTCACATAATGGAAACATCTATGCGGACGGTATCTTCATCTAGGAACATCAACAAACACACGGGTTCTATAGAAAAACAAGATTTTGAGCAGCTCTAGCTTTGCATAATACTGAAGAAGTCAAATACCTGAAGAGGCAGTGATGGCCTTGTTGGCATGTGGATGAGATGGAGCACGAGGGGAGGCGGCAAGCCCGATAACGATTTGAGGTTCAGGCTTTGGCTCTTTGAAGACGAGAGCGCCTTTGGGGATTTGAGGTTCAGGCTTTGGCTCTTTCAAGACAAGAGCGCCTTTGGGGTCTTGAAGCAATGGAGCTTTGCCCTTGTTATTGCAGTTGACAATAGCTGAAGTGTCAGATAGTGTGGATGCACTAGGTTGGGGCGAATGAGTTGAACCAAAATCGATCCTGGGTCTCTTGATGAGGGGGGAGTCGTCGTAGTCATCACCGCGGGTAGGGGAAGCAGAACAAGGGATGGGAGCGCAGTCGTCGTCAACAACGGCAGCAGCATCATCGAGGACGGCATCAACGAGGGTGCGGTAGCACTCGTCCTCGATGAGCTCCCAGTTGTAGTCGTATAGCTTGAGGAGCTTCTTAAGGACGGAGGTGACCTGCTTCCTTGGGAAACCCATCTGCTTCATCGCCTCCAGCGCCTTCTTCGCCCTCTCCGAATTGGAAGAAGCCATCTGCAGAAAAAAAAAAAGTTGATTTTTTTCACATATAACAGAATCGCAAGTAGCCATTTTCTCATCGAACAAAACCCTTTCTTTTGCGATTAGGGGGAAGGGAATTGGAGGGAGGGAAAGAGAGAGATGAAAAGCAAATCTGCAATTAGAGGGAGCAGAAGAGTGACAGCGGCGAGACGAACCTAACTCCCTCTCCCTTGGAGAACAATGTGGGTGGCCAGGTGGGTTTATGGTTCTCCCTCTTCGATTCGATTAGGTATCTCCCTCACTCGCAATCTCCGCTTCGGCGCAACGCTCTCCACAAACAGAAATGTTTTTCGTTTCGTGTCGTGTGTTTGGTTGGGTTGGAGAAGAAGGGAACTGACCGCAGTCAGTCTGTCAGAGTTGAAAATGGGCCGTCACAGGCCGTTTCTCCGCTCGACCCGGCCCACCCACCTAGTATAGAACCTCTCGAAAAATAAGGCTGGAACCCCATCCGTCAGATCGGAAACCCTAGCAAGCAGCGAAGCGAAGAGGAGAGGAAAAAGAGAAGAGAAGAGCATGGCTTCCCTGAGCAAGCGCGGCGGCGGCGGCGGCGAGGGGGAGGGCATCCTGGCGAACTTCTCGCGGTCGTCGGTGGCGGCGCATGGGCGGGAGGCGGCGACCATGGCGAAGAAGCTGCTGCGGAGCACGGGGAAGGCGGCCTGGATCGCGGGGACCACCTTCATCATCCTCGTCGTCCCGCTCATCATCGAGATGGATCGCGAGCAGCAGCTCAACGACATCGAGCTCCAGCAGAACGCGCTCCTCGGGGTGCCCCCGCCTCCTCCTGCCAAATGATCCAATCTCCAATCCCCTTCTCCATACCTAGTTTTCTTTTGCTTGCGTGCCTTAGTAGTGTCTTGTCGAATCAAACCATATGCATATGCATGGATGATGCTGCAACTTGTTGTTTTGATTTCTCGGTCGGTTGATCTATCTATGCTGCTGTCATGAGATGTCGTCGTCGCCATTCCTGCTGCTACTTTCGTCCTCGTCTTTATCATGCCAAATAATTCAATCAGACTATATATTTCATTTCTGCTCATCTGCTGTCTGCGCTAGAATCAATCTACTCGATTTTTATTCTGATGATGGTACTGTGTGCCGTTTATTTTATTTTATTTTCTGTTTGTATTCTGCGGATCTCGATTTGCATCACCAGGTTCTAAAATTCTTGTGGGTTTACATCACTAGGAATTTTTGGATGAATTTGCATCACCAGTTTGATGAACATACGCTGCTTTAGTGGTTTCTCTAATAAACTAGACGATATTGTACTAGATCACAAATGGGAACTCAAACATGATTTGTATTCTGTAAGACTGTCTTTAGTAGGGGCATTGAGGTTACAGGACAATGTAACCTCAATTTCTTTAGACGATATTTGCTCAATTCTCGAAGCCTTGGCAACCAAAGTGTGTTACAGCAGCATTAACGTGTCATGTGTGGTATAGCAACCAAACAACGATCATTTTGATACAACCAACTCTACTGCATCGGGTGTTTAATAATTAACCGTTTAATATTTGGTCTCCCTGTACTAACCAGATGCCGATCACTTTGATACAAACAACTATACTTCATCGGGTATGCTTATCTAACCAAACAACACTACTTGATAGCCGTATTTTGGTTCGTCAATAAATCCAAAAAAAAAAGGAAAAACTACCCCTGCTGTTGTTTTGCCAAATGATTTTTCTAGGATGCACTTTGGATTCGTCAATATAAAAAAAAATTACTGCTGCCTTGCCAAACAAAAAAATTAGGATCCAAACAAATTGTCACAATCTTCACAGCCTTGCTAGCTTGTGGCACTAAATTTTGTGCCAGTATTAGCAACTGGGCAGCGACTGATTCTCTTGATTACACACCCTCAGTTTTTCCAGCGAAGTTAAAACTGAGGATTCACCCCCCTAATCACAGGAATTCTACGACCCTTCATGTCATTGGCACAAGAGGATCAATCCCTCAGAATCCCGAGTTTCCGATCTGGGTATATGATCATTTCGATTGAGCCAAACCAATCTGCGTACCTCGACCAAGCCTACGCAGACAATCAGCATCAGCAAAGCTAATTATAACGCAAGAGGAGCTGAGGTGCTCCTCTCAATGCAGGCACAACACATTAAGGATGGGCATTAGCATCATAATAAAGCGTCTAAGCCAAAGTTGGTAAAACACATTCTTCATCAACAAACTGCTGCTGCAGCAAAACCGAAAACCAAAAAAAAAGCAACCTAACGGAACGGAGCACAACCCAGTAGTTTTTAGTTATGGATCTCTCCCTCCCTTTTCACGGATCAAAACCTCATGCTCGCAGCATCTGCATATCCCAACAGGCCATGGGATTCACATCAGTTTCTTGCGCCCAATATGCCCCTCTCGTGGTGGGGGACACGCTGGTAGCCATTTGACGACCTGCCACGGTTGCCCACATACTCGTCACCTCCCCCTCTAGCATAACCTCGGCCGCCTCCACTGAAACGGCCTCTGCCTCCCCTTCCTGCCGATGCCAACAAAAGCTCATGTTCATATTGTACTTGTGCAAAATATATGTTACCATACTGTAAACCATGAAACTGTCTATAATATGCAGGCAAATTTGCATAGATGCTGAAAAAAGAAAATAGCAACTTACTTCCACCTCTGATGCCGCTGTTAGGCTTCCGCTCCTCAACATATATCTGCCGTCCATTTATTTCAATTGGTGAAGCCTGAAATAGGACAACAGTTTTAGCATCCAACAACACTGCCAACTATCAAGTAGAGCATGCCAAAATAGTGGTTGAAATAATAGCAATAAAAGAAGGAAAGCTGACAACCAACTAAGCAGCATGATAATGATATAAAAGGACAAATTAATTTGCATCAATGTTTACTAACAAGGATTATGCACACAAAAGTTCAAAAAGGTAACGTGTAAAAGTTTAAGCTCCACTGAACGGTTAGCACCTTCAATGCATTGTGAACACCACTAAGCTCTTCGAATTCCACAAATGCATAGTAGCCCCCAGTCTCCTGCCAATGTAACAAAACACCCGTCAAAAGAAAAGTATATCACATTGTAGGACGTAACCAAAAGTATATATAAGGAAAAAACCTTGCGGCTTCTGATAGCAACACCATCAGGAATGAGACGGCCAAACTTCTTGAACTCATTCTCAAGATCAGCCTCAGTTACAGAAGATGGCACATTGCCAACGTAGACCGATTTGCTCTCTACTTGTATCAATAGAAATATTAAGAGTCAGTGAGCAATGTGCAACTGTAATCAGAAAAAGGATTCTGATGCTAGCTTGAAATAAAGGACAACCTTCATCGTCGTGGACACCAACTTCACCATAAAACTCGGTTTTTGGCTTCTCAGCTGTCATAGACGATTGCTGGGTAGCTGCATGTGTTGTCTGGTTTGCCTCAGTTGCCTGGTGAGAAGGCTTAGTCACGGATGGCTGGGCCACAGGGAAAACCGGTGGAGCTTTCGCGGTTCTTAGCTGCATAAGTTATACCATCAAGGTTTAAAGATGCATGAGATGATATTGCAAAAAATGTATGATCAAGCAAGTGAGAGTGCAACATACAATGGATGCATAGGTCTTCTTTACTGGTTCGCCAACAGGTTCCTCTACATGTGGCGGCGGCACCGGCGGAGGTTGCACTGGCTCCTCTGGTGCCAATGACATTCCATTTGTAAAGGAAGAAATTGGTTCTTCAGGAAGAGGCTCGTCTCCCCAATTGTCCGACTGAGAAACTACTTGCTGTGGTGGCTCAGAGTAAGTATAATTCTCAACAGCGTCACTTTCTTCAGATGTTATTGGGACAGCACTTTGATTTTCCTCTTCGTGAATGTACTCCGGAACTAGAGGTAGAAAAATGTCTAGTTAAGCTCTGATAGAACTAAGACTATAAGCAGTGGCAAAACTAGAACAGCAACTGTTGTATTCATACATCAAAAGTTTTTTTTTCTAGCAATATTCCAATTTGGAACAGGCAGTAACCTACTAATTCCTATACAGACCTTACTTTTTGTCGGAACTCATATATAGCAAACAAACAGCATGCTGGCAGATATGGCATACTTTGGAACATGCTAACACATGGAACAACACTTTTAATAGAATGGTGACAGGTAAAATAAGAAATATGCCTCGCAAAAAAAAAAGGAAAATAAGAAGCGTGGCTAAACAGTTGAAAAGTAAATTGCAGCAGATTATGAATCTTAAAAGAAAAATACCAGCTTCAACGGCTGTGTTAGATGCCATGTTGCTCTCAAAGTTGTCCTGGGCAATCACAGGTGCGGGCTGCACTTGCTCTTGGTCAACGAAATGGAAATAATCATTGAGAACAAAGTAGCCTTTCTCTTGGGGAGCAAGGAAAAACATTTGGATGAATTTCCTTTGATGGCTGTACTCCTTAGTCTGTACGAGACCAGATACCATAACTAGCACACCATCACCCCACGAGTTGATAAAGTTGGCTGTCTTGATCTCAATTTGGGTGAAATTCAAGGACATGATGAGGGAGTGTATATCCTGCAGCAGTTAGCACCCATTTAGAAAAGGTTGTAGAGGAAATATCTATGGACAAGCGTAAACTAGGCCTAGTGGGGAGGTAGATAAATTCAAGTCTAAGTCAATGAGGAAGGCAAACAAGATACAGAGATGCAATGCAAGATGCAAGTAAAAGCCGTGGATAAGCTAGTAATAGTAATGAAAGTAACAAGAGTAGGTCGTTCGATAAAGCAAAGGGGGATCCTATTACAGTTTATACTAGTGACTTGACTAGTGATGATGTGAAACCCGGGGATACAACAAATAGTAACAAAATAGTTATAAATCACGGATGGGAGGGGGAGATGGGGGAAGTAGCGAAGTCACTCACCATCATGGAGTTGGCGGTGGTGTTGGTTCCGGCGAGGTCGTCGACGCGGACCATGGTGCTGGCGTCGTTGTAGAACTGGTGGACGACATCGGGGCTCTGCTGGAGAAGGTTGTAGTAGTTGCGAAGGAAGTAGGTGCCGACCTTGACAGATACAGAGACGAGATCGATGAGCTAGGGTTTAGGAGGGGACAAGGGAAGGGAAGGGAAGGGAAGGGCGAGGAGCGCTTACCTGAGACGTCGCCGCCGCCGCGGAAGCCATGGGATGGGGATTGGTGGAGTGGACAGGAAAACCCTAGATCTAGGCGCGCTCGTTCTCGTCTCGTCTCCTGCGGGCAAGATCTACACGAGACGACTCGCTGGACCGACCCAAGAGAAGAGAAGGCCAGAAGGGAAGAGACGATCACGAGCCTGCGGATGCGGATGGACTGGATTGCTTCCCTTCCCTTTCTTTTCTTTCCCCTTTTTTTTCTCTCTCTCTCTCTCTCTGCTTTGCTGCTTCGTGTCGGCTCCGCTTCGCTTATTATGCTACACGGGCCACCATCCCTAATACTTGACGCTTCTGATATACCCCCTCCATCTAAAATATCTATTTGGACTCGGACGAAAAGTGCAACAAATCTAAACATCATTCCTGATGTGTCAAATGCTTATATATTTAAAAAATTGAATATAAGGAGAGAAATGTCAACAGTGCAATCAGCTAGTTATTGATTCCAAGCATCTACACGGCATTCATTTTATTGTTAACATTAAAACCAATATATACAATAGATTTATGTATAAATCAAGAATTAGTTATACATAGCATGGGTGAATCCGTAATATAAGCCCAATCCAAAAGAAAGTGTATTTGGGTTATTTTTCCATGTCGAATGAGTAACCAAAACCGGCAGCTATGTCAATGGACCTAGACGAGAATTATCTCATTGCTCTTCTGGGTGATCATTCAGCTCCGCAAGTGCAACTATTGGTCCTTAGCATTCTCAAAGATGTGCTAGTTTCCCTCGCGAGCTTCCCGCACTTGATTTGAAGTCGCTAGTCTGTTCCTGTCGCTGCTTTGAAACAGACAATTTGTCCGTACTAGATACATGCATGCTCTAGTAGCCACATATGATATTCTCTCACTATAAATTTATCGCTCCATTTACTTTTCTCTATTTTCTCCACGTAGAAATACGATGGCATGAAACTTTTGGAGTTTTCTATGTATTTTATGTTATAAAAGTTAGTTGGTATAGCGGAACCACGACTAACCTCTTCAAGATCACTTCAATCACTTATCCGATTAGACACGCCAAATGTTGATAAAGTAGTCCAACTGCATCTAATACAACTCCAAGTTCAACTCGTATAGCTAATAGTACTAGTGTATTACACCTATTATAACATTTTACCTGCTCTAATAGCCCTCGGCTGACACCTGTTCTAACATTTTGCCTTGATTTCTTACGCTCTGCATTTGGTAAAATGTCACTTTGTGCCAGTCATCAGATGCCGAACCTGACAGTGTTTGATTGGGCAATGTTTTTAACATGAAAGTGTTTACCTGAGCAGCAGATTCAGGCATATACAAAATCAACAGCCCACGACCAATCACTGATGCCGGGGCTTTGCAGCAGCAGCAGCAAACAACACACCAATCTGGACTTATTACAAAATGCAGCTCTAGGCAGGAGTATGTTTGATTAAGCCAGGGAACATCAACCATAAATAACAACAATCACCGTTTACAACTATATGACTGATTTCAATTGCAGTCGACCTTCTTGTTGCTCCAGGTTCCACATGGAATGAGAATGATTAGTCTTTCGAATCCCCAATCAATCCAACAGATTTGATGATGATCAATAGGCAGCCAATCGAGGGTCTGTGCGATGGGGAAGACCAGTCCGAGCCCCTAAAGCCCTGCACCCGCAAGCAGCCTGCAAAGGGCAAACATATCATATCATTGCCACTTCTCTTCAGTTTCAAGTTAGGCATCCACCTACGGCCATATCGATACCAATGCAATTACTGGCTGCAATTCGCCCCTCCCTCCCTCAATTTTACTTATACAAAGAAAAAAAAAAGAGAGGGAGAGAAACCATTTAGCAGCAACTCCTGGGCTAAGTGTTTTAACGTTGTGTGTAGGTGAGCCTCCTCTGTCGTATAGCAGCTAAATGATGATGTGGTGTGTGGTATAAGTTGTTGTGCTTAGCAGATGTGCTTTCATAGCTCCTGCCATCCGTTTCAAAAAATTACAAATGCAGTAGTCAAGTGCAATATTACTAGATCTCTTACCACTTGTGCTGCAAAAGGCAGCATCTTCTCAGCCGGCATGCCAGAGCATAACCCTAGATCAGAGAACAGGCAACAATTAGCTGATGCCACCTCAGATAATGACGATAGGTCCAAAGCTATTGCAGCAGTCATAATAATCCACAAAAGAGAAGCAGCATTTACAGTTTAAATTGCAATGTGACTTTCATGGGGAGTTATCCACCTCACAGGCCATTACAGGATGTGTTCAATACGTCGTTTGTACTGAGACTGCATATGTTTTTGTGCTACAACATTATGCAGTCGGACTATCAACAACTTCAGTAGATAAGTTTTCAATATAATAGATGAAAGCTTGAAGCATACTATTGCTCTTTTACCCAACTAATTTCATAGAATAAAATTTACTTGGTCCAATCTCCTAACAAAAGCTATGTAAACTAGCATAAAACTAAGTAACTAACTATTTTTAGCATGAAAAGTTGGAATTACGTACTAACCATAGAGAACTGCTCCAATGAATGCATCGCCTGCACCAGTTGTATCTACGAGCTCTTCAGAGGGTATAGTTTCAGCAGTGCATAAAAGTAACCTGCCACTAATGGACCCTACTCCATCTGCACTTATTCTCAAATTTGACTGGAACAAGCAGAAACAAATAGATTAGGGAAATATTAAATTGAAAAAAACGCAAATATATATTAAAAAAAGGAAACTCTGTCACTAACTTACAAAAGAGAGGAATATACCCCCACAACTAATTAGACTATAAATAAAATAGGTAAAGAGAGGGGGGGGGGTAGCTATGGATCTTTAAGTGCTAAGATAGCAGGGGTACACACCAAATAATCCAGATGCAAGAAAAAAGCACATCCAAGAAATGCCATACCTTGGAGGCAATGCATTTTGGCATTCTTGAACTCAAATCAATTTTCTGCTCTAGTGATTCCAGAAGACTCTCTACATCTACTTCCTCTGCCTCAGAAGCATCTGCAAGTTGAGCTGCATGTTATAGTTATGTAAAACAAAAGGAGAACCATAAAAAATTAATAAAAATGGATATCTCAGTCTATGGTTCTCTTTGTTTGGCTCAGGCTTTTTGGCTTATACTTTTTTATAAACCGGTGGCTTTTAAGCCTTAAATATAATGGTAGAGTCCTACATTCACTTCAATAAGCCAACCCTAAGGGAGCACAACCTCTCGGATAGCTGTGGTTGGTAGCTGGTTAGGCCCTGGGCTTCATGGGCCAAGCACTGTTGTGACAGTGCGGCTATAGAATGGCAGGACGATGGGAGATAAAGGGAGATATAAGAATAACGTCACGCTTGATAATTCACAAGATGACAAGCCTCCTTTGAATAACTTCCTAACGATCATTTATAATATCTAGCCTCTGTATTGTTAAGCACTCAGTAAATAAGTGAATCACTATCTCTAATTTTCTTGTTCAGAGGATTCTGAGACCAGTGAACCAGCATAACAGGGTCTGTTGGTATAGTGATTCCGTCATATGGCAGTCCATGTATAATCAAGCTTCACTAAAATTGGCATGCCGCAGTACAGTAAACTCACCTGTTGTGCTTCTTTCAAGCATTATGCATCCCTTTTCTCCGAGGGTTACAATAATAAACTTGATATTAGGTAATCTTAAAAGCATGGACACCAAAGCAACTGGTGTTGATGAGACTCCTGCCCAAGCCTGCACCATTCAGTATTCCCATTAAAACACGTAGTTAAGAACCAATCTGAGGTTCTAAACAAATTTATTTGGTGTTTAAATAGAGAAGGAATATTTCTATGCAGTATGATGGGAATTTTGTTTTAAATTCTCCTAATCCAACAGCGCTAAGAAATAACTATCCAATAGCAAATACCAACATACAGCTTCCCCTAATTAAACACAAGGTGATGACACAGCCTCTCAGCACAAAACTTTGCATGCCATCACCATCCATTGCAACAATGGTAGTGACATAGCATATAGGTAAACTGGATCAAAGCCAAGTTAAGTGTCCCTTCATGTTCCAAAATAACTAAGGCCAGAATCATGGGGAAATAAAGTGTGGATGCAACTCCTTGACTCACAGATGCGGAACATACACGCGTCTCAGTTTTAGAACTGAAAGTTAGATCAGGTTAACTTTTTGAGGGAGAAAAATCCAAATTAGAGCGAAAGTTTCTTGCTGAATACAAATATGGTTTGGCAGTAAAATCATTTTGCCATAGAATCAGTTACCTGAGGAAATTTTGCAGAGCATACGACATAAGATGCATAATTGAGAAGCTCATCCAATCCATCCCTTTTTCTTTCGGCATCAATCAAAATAGGAAGTTTTCTTTGGCTTGCCTGCACTGGATTGTTCCAAAAACAAAGGTCAATTTCACTACTAGCATATCCTGGACAAAATAAGAAATGCTACTGATGTATAGAAGAAAAGGCTTCTGTATGGGATTGACACCACAGGCTTAGTGTATTGATAAAGTGGACAAATGATAGCTTTCCTATTCATAGTGATATTGCCAAATTTAAATAGCTATTCACAGTCATAAATGTAGAAAGAGTGGAATTTCGAATAGGAAAAACTTAGCACTCTTGTCTATGGTATCTAGTTTTCCATTGATTCGTATAGAGGCAAAGTAAACTGTTAGTAAGTAACCAATCATGCGCTAAGCAAACTGTTAATGCAAATAGGAAATGTGAGTGCCAGTACCCAAAAAGAGAAGTTAAAAAAAGAAACAGAGAGTCGGCATTTATATAAGCTAAATTATCTATAAGAAGATGAAATTTTGTGCCAGGAAAGTATTACCTCTTCAGCAACAACCAAAGCAGTTTCATGCAGTCTCACATCAAAATATACAATGTCAGCACCATCTAAAGCGGCAAACAAGTTTGCCTCTGTGAGGTCCTCAGGCACCATAGGAGGATAGCCAGGAGTGTGAATACAAGTACGAGTTTTCCTGGAATGAAAAGGGAATATGACAGTAATTAGAAGGGGTTGAATATTTTAAGAATTAGAGAGGTGCTTTTGTATGACCATCGGACTGGAAAATGAAATGGTAAGATTTTTAAACAAACTTTAACAACAGGGCATCAACCACAAGTTACATAAAATCTGGAGCATAACCACGAATAAATAATGTGTAAATGCATATAAGATGGTAAGCGCGATCAGAAGGGTGTGATGTTGCTTCTTTTAAGAATGTGGTAGTTGGTTGTGAACTATATATGATTTCTTATGCATTGTAATGCATGGGTATTTAGCTAGTTGAACAAACAACCATGAGGATATATTGAAACTTGTGGGTAAATGAATAAAAAGAAGGAAAAGAGTCTCTCACGTCTGGTTGTCAACAATTATATATGTGAAGGGTGAATTCCCCTCCTCTGCTACCTGAAAAGCATTCAGGGTAATTAGGGGGAAAAAAGGCATAGTAGTAGTAGGTAGGATACGAGGGGCAGGTTGCAAGTGAGGGAGTAAATTTGTTTACGATGATATAGGAGGTGTCGACCCCATCAGCTTGTAGTTCCTTGAGGATGTTTCTTCCTTGTGGGTCGTTGGCTACCTGGTAGGGTGGGGTGTTCCAGGAGTAGCAGAGCAGTGAGTGTCCCCATGATACTAACAAGTAGCAATCCAAGTGGAATTGAAGGTGGAGCGAGTAATATAACCTTGGATATGATTCTGGGGCTGAGACCCAAGCGAGCGGCGGCGGTCAAGGCATTGGCGGTGTTGCCGCCTCCCTGGACCTTGAGCGTGAGGCTCCGGATCTTGTCGTCGGGGTTGGGGAAGGAGGCGACGGTGGCGAGGTAGTCAGCGGAGATGCCGCCGCAGCCAAGCTGTGAGGGAGGGAGGGCATGCATATAAGATAGTTGAAGGCAGGATGATTGGGGCAGGAAGGAAGGAGAGGCATACGTACCACGACGGGAGGTTTGGGTGCGTTGGAGGAGGAAGCGGCGGAGGCCATGGGCGGCCGGCGGCGGCGATGGCGAGGAGGTCGTCTTGGTGGCGGCGACAGTAGTGGTGTTGGTGGGGATTGAACTGGACTTGGGCCCATACACCGTGCCATCGTCATGCTCCTTCCTTCACCTCACCTGAGTTGTCACCCACAAAGGAGGAGGGCCAAACAAACAAATCCATGGCCATGCCAATCACTGCACCGAATCACAGCCCACCCACCTCCGGCCTCTGGATTGCTACGGTGCGATCACTGCTGTGCGTTGCGGATAAGGCGACGCCTTTTGGATTCCTTCTCACAAACTTATTTCATAAATCTTTATCTATTAAAAGGTAACAATTGCAAATTAATAATTGGTTTAAATCATTATTGGCACTATAAAATTTCCAAAATACCACCAAAAATGACGTTTGAGTGGCATTCTTGCAAAATAAAAAAAATGGTGGCAAACTAAAATGCCCCTTATAAAAATTTATATCGATTCTAGTCTTTCAAGAGAGAAAATCCTATTTCCTTCCAGACACGAGTATGCACGCGACATAAGACTGGATCTAACTTGTGTTGTTTCTTCCCATTATTACTAGATCAAACTCTTCCAACAAGTTAAATGAGAACTAGATCGTACGAAAAAATGTATACAAATCTAGAAATCTCCAAAACCCCATAAAATCATCACATAACAATGGGCATCTGTCTTCAAAGTGGAGTGAGAATTAAATTCAGAGGATTTAGTATAGATGGAGGTGTGCAATTACTACTTTGATAGACCACGAATTTCAACACCTATATTGTATAGTTGACTTGAGTATATGCATAAGCGGCAGTTTTAATTCCTAAAGCACTATGATGGCATACACATAGTGGTAAACCCATCTATGTCATCAAGCATTCCCAACAAAGAGTATTTCTTAATTATTGATAATATTTTACAAAAATATTCACTAGTCAATTATGAGATCCGGCACAACGAAACCCGGTGGCCACCCAACCAGCCGAGAGCTAGCTTTTCCACATGCAATGCAAACCTTAAGAGCCTCCTAATTTTGGGGATCTTCTAGCATTTTCAGCTGCTCTCTCAATCTTAATCTAAAGCTCCCCCAAGTAGTACAACTTTTAATCTAGATTTTGAAAAACAGACATTGCAAAAAAAAATCTAGAAGCTAGATTCTCACACACTATTCCACCTGTTGGATTATCGTAGTGTAAAGCTCTCCTAAAGAAACCTTTAAATGTTTAGGTTGTTCTTACTAGATCAATAAGCAAAAGTTGGGTTTTGCAAGAAAATTAGAGTGAGACATGGCAATAAGCAACACTTCTTACCTCCATCACGTGTGTACTCCTACCACCATATGACCAAAACCATGATCAAATGGTAGGAGGGACTATTTTCATTTGGTTTCGAAAGACATCGGTTGAATTGTCTAAATGCAACAAGAGTTGAGGGGGGGGAGGGGTTAAAGTAGCAGTGCATTTCACTTAATGAATGACAATGCTATCATTATTCAAATTTGACACTAAGAAAGAATATAGTCAAAATGATGTCATTTTGGATGGTCTGGGATAATGCTTCTAATAGGATACGAAGCAAGTCCAAATAGGGAAAACAAGGGTGTTTGAAATGAGGCCAGGTCGATTTTGGCATGTGTTGAGTGATTTTGTTATGGTGCTGGTTAAAAAGGCAACAACACATGCCTTTTTGTTTAGCAATGGAAGCATCAAGGACGAAGTTTGTTTTGTAAATCAAGAATGAAACAGCGGGCACCGGGGCAAAAAACTCAAGGCTCGCAAGCAACTCAAGCTTGGCCTCTACTAGAGCTCTATTCAAACGTGGCTTGAGCTCCAACTGAGTCGAGCCCTTGCATAAGGCCAAGCTCACGAGCTTTATCGAGCCGAGCTCGAGTTTCTAACGACATTAACTAACTATATGATTTTTATTGTCTGTTCAATAACATTAGTAGACTAAACATGTCATTTGGTTATATCCACATTGTACTTGTATAACCTTTCTCTTTAATAATAATACTAATATGTTGTTTAAATTTGGAAATTCTAAGGAATGATATAGAGAAGTTTTCTGGTTGCTTTATTTTGTTATTCACTGTTTGTTATTATAGGCATGTCTCAGTGTAGGTCTTGCTGGAATTTTATAAACTAAACAGAAAAATATGACTATGTGAGTTTCTCTCTCTAAAAAAAGACTATTGTGAGGTACCACTTTTCATCTATGCTACCATAGTCCCCAACTATGGGGCCTGTTCAGCTGGCTGATTCAACCCAGCCAGCCAACCACCTTCCATCAAAACAGCTCTTATATAAAACCATTCAGCCCCAGCCATTTTCAGCCGTTTTCAGCCAGCTGCGCGAACAGGGCCATGATTTTTTTTCATGTAATTTAGTGTTACATCTGAGTGTAAAATCATTTGTTTGAAAATTTTATTT
Organism: Leersia perrieri; assembly: GCA_000325765.3. Taxonomy (NCBI): domain Eukaryota; kingdom Viridiplantae; phylum Streptophyta; class Magnoliopsida; order Poales; family Poaceae; genus Leersia; species Leersia perrieri. Next base: position 20,101,371 of record CM002486.1, on the reverse strand, counting down.
AGTTCACCCTACACCGCTTGGTTATCACTCATTAACCATCTTTGCAAAGCTACATGATATATAACATGCATATAGCCGTATGCATTTTGCATTAGTAAAAATGATGAAGTAAAACATATTTTAAAGAATATCTTGCTGAAATTCAACCGTGAAAAATTTTATTACCAACTTAAATGGTCATTGAACAGCTAAGCTTAGTAAATTTACTTTGGCATCACTGCCAACATACCGCTCAAATAGTCATATTAGTTGTCATCATACAACAGAGCAATCCATCGATCAGATTCCCCTCCATAATATTGGCCTCTTCCTTCCCTTTTTCAATAGAAGCTTCCAGATTGATGTTATTTGCTTCCACCGATTTCTTCCTCTTTCTTCTTCATCGAACGGCCAAGATTAATTCACACTATTTTGTCTTGTAGTGAATCTGATGGCTGATATATTGTAGATGCCGTGGCACATCCTGAGAATATTTTGCGATTCACCTTTCAAATAGAAAGATTAGTAGACTAAACATGTCATTTGGTTATATCCATATTGTTTATTATTATATGTTGGCATCATATATTTATTATATATGTTGTTACTCTTTTCTTAATATGCTTAAGGAGAAATTAATTTTTTTAAAAAGAGATTACATTTAAAATATATATTATTTTGGTTACATGTCAAGCTCGGCAATCGAGATCAGGCTCGAATCGAGCCTGGTTGAAAGCTTGAAGGTTTCAAACTCGAAGCCATAGGTACTTCCTCTGTTTTTCTTACAATGTTTAGAAAAACGAGCTAGCTAACCTCATGAAAAATGAGATACCCACGTTGTATAACTCGCGAGGTGACCGTTACAGCTAGAAATAGACATCGATCGAGTGACTGTGACTGGGCTATGAACATGCTCGATCAGTTTCTGAAAAGTGGAGTAAAAACTGGTGGAACAGTGGTAATAAAATCCGGTAGCTAGCGAAGGAGGGCGATGGATTGATGAGCGGTAGTCAGGTTGATGCAGGGCACCTGCACAGCACAGGCACGAAAGAGACGATGGTGGATGCGGCGGTAGCTGAAATTGAAAAAGATCCATGGACACAACGTACATGATTGAATTTTTGCGCGGACCATATGTGCAAAAGTTTTACCACGATGATGATGCGTGGCTACTTGCGACTGTTACTGATCCAAGCTAAGATAGATATAGGTACAGCAAGCAATGCAAAGCTGTGGTGTGGTCTGGTCTGGGCCTGCATGTCTGAGCTGAATTGAATGTATACTAGTAGCAGCAGTAGGAAGGAGGAGGTAAATGCGCGGCTCGGCGCGGTAGGTGATGAGAATCAATGAGATGCTCGCTGCGGCCATGGCTGAACGCTTCAGCATCATCTACTCATTGCATTGCAAGCACTCCAATGCAAATATGCAATGCACTTGCTGCTGATCTTTTTCGTTAGATCGATCGATTGATTGGATTTGTCAAGACATATATACTCGGATCGATCGAGCTAATATACTTAATTGGTTCGTACTCCAGTTTAGGAGATGGCGAGAAGGGAAGACGCTCGAGGGAGGCCTTTGAGCGAACAGTAGAGTGGACGGTACTGTGATGTCTGGCTAGCTCCCCCGCAATAAATAGGCAGCCAGCTGAGAGCGATATGAGGTCAGGTCAGTGGCAGCAAAGCAATCACAAGCAGCATTCAGCCAGCCTATCTCTCACTCTCACTCACAACAAGAGCTGCTTGTCGATCTCCCCTGTTTCATGCCCATGCCCATGCCAATGCCTATGCTGGCTAGCTGCTAATCCCCATCCTTCCTATCCCAACGGGCTGGAGCTTCTTATAGCAGCGAGCTGACTCGATCGAGAGCTTCTTCTTAATTTGGTCGATCGATCTCTCTTCTCTATCTACATATATGGCGAAGCGGCGGCGGCGGCGGTGGCGGCATCGGTCGAACGCCCCGCCTCTAGGAGTATTGCCGGCACTCGCTGCTGCGCTGCTCCTCCTCCTCCTTGTGGTTACTGCTCCGGTGGACGCAGCTGGCGCAGCAGGCGTGCAGAGGCATCTGGAAAGGATGAACAAGCCGGGCGTGCGGTCCATCGAGAGTGCGGACGGCGACATCATCGACTGCGTGCCTCGCCACAAGCAGCGCGCCCTCGACCATCCCCTCCTCGCCAACCACACCGTCCAGACGCCGCCCTCCCACATGCCGGCCTCACTCCTCGTCCGCCAACAATCAACCAAATCAGCAACGGCGCGTGCGTGGCAGACGTGGCACCACGCGGGACACTGCCCCAGGGGCACGGTCGCCGTCCGAAGGACCACCGCCGCCGACGTGCTGCGCGCTCGCTCGCTCGCCCTCTTCGGCCGCAAGGACGCCAAGCAGCAGAGGACGAGAAGGAGGAGGCCGATGCCGCCCGACGTCGTCACCGGCAACGGCCACGAGGTGCGTGCGTGCCTTCCCTACATCGATCAATTCAACAATCGATGTGATACCATAACCAAATTAACGATGTGGTGCAGCACGCGATCGCGTACACGTCGTCGCCAGAGGGCGTGTACGGGGCTCGGGCAACCATCAGCGTGTGGTCTCCGGCGATCGAGGAGGCCAACGGCTTCAGCCTCTCCCAGCTCTGGATCCTCTCCGGCTCCTTCAATGGCTCCGACCTCAATAGCATCGAGGCCGGATGGCAGGTCTCCCATTCCCTTCCTTCCTTCCTACCTTGATTTGCTTGCTCCATCCATCATTAAGTATTTTTTGACTTCCTTCCTTCGTTAATTAGTTTGCTCATCGATCCATCTGTAGTTAATTAATTAATCAATCAACTTGCAGTTAATCGCTCGCTCGCTGGCTCTCACTCACACCTATGCATTCTCTCATTGCATTTGCATCTGCGCTCGCGACACTCACTAGTGCAGAGAGTATAGTAATTCGCGGTGGTCAACACCCTCTGCTCGATCCGCATGCATCAGTAGATCGAGTAGTAATTAATCAGCGGAGGCACATGTCCTCATAAATGCATGCCCCTCCCCCATCATCATCATACTACTCCATCATCATTTACTTACTGTTTACTGTGCTAGTCTTTCATGGTTTACTGCATTCCAGTACTGAGGGTTGATCAGGCTGTTTTCTTCTCCGGCCGGTAAACCCCGGGTAACTCGTTCACACCGATCCAGTTACCGTGCTACTGTGCATATGCATCAGCAACAGTGGTCTCCGTTCACTGTAAGCTAGCTCATTCAGGTCGTCAAAGAACAGAGAGGATGGCCTTGACTTTTCAAAGTCTCCTTACTAGATACAACTTTGACCGACCGATCCAGAAGTAATAATACATGTATGTACTTCATGGTTCATGCGTGAACGTACCCGTTCATATAACGTACGTACAATTAGTTTGTTCATCCACTAGTAGTATAAGTATAATAACAGTAATCATGCATAGCGAGCACGCATGCTAGAGTGTCATCATAAAAACCGATCATGATGTAGCCAGCTAGCTCGATCGAGTAGTAGAAATTACGCCAAAATTAACAATATTGCAATATATGCATACATATATAATTCCTGTCAACATGCATGGTAAAACTGGAGGTAGGTAGCATATTCATATCGAGCACGACGAGCAAGCAGAGAGCACGCATATACTAAAAATCTGAATGAATCTGAAGCTTTGCATGGTTTCTTTCTAGTCAGGTCAGCCCTGAGCTGTACGGGGACAGCAGGCCGAGGCTCTTCACCTACTGGACAGTAAGATTATTCATTCATCTGATATATAGGTTTTTTTTTGCGGGGATCTGATATATAGTTAATCAAGGTAGCAAATCAATTAATCTAAGAATATACTATGTGGTGCGCGCATGCAGAGCGACGCATATGAGGCGACGGGGTGCTACAACGCGCTGTGCCCGGGGTTCGTGCAGACGAGCTCGCGGATCGCGATCGGAGCGTCCATCTCGCCGGTGTCGTCGGTGGGGGGGCCGCAGTACGACATGACGCTGCTGGTGTGGAAGGACCCGAAGCTGGGCAACTGGTGGCTCAGCTACGGAGAGGGCGCGGGCGGCCTGGTGGGCTACTGGCCCGCGGAGCTCTTCACACACCTGTCGGACCACGCCAACATGGTGGAGTGGGGAGGCGAGGTGGTCAACACGCACCCCGACGGCGCCCACACCGCCACCCAGATGGGCTCCGGACACTTCGCCTCCGAGGGCTTCGGCCGCGCCGCCTACTTCCGCAACCTCGAGATTGTCGACGCCGACAACAGCCTCTCCGCCGTGCCCCTCGACGCCATCCAGACGCTGGCCGAGGACGCCGGCTGCTACGACATCCGCAAGGCCTACGACGGCGGATGGGGCGCCCACTTCTACTACGGCGGCCCGGGCCACAACTCCGCCTCTTGCCCCTAGCTAGCTAGCCAACCATCAACGCGTACCAGGCAGCCGCACCCACCTGTGATATCCCTCGTGCGCGCAATGCCATGTACTATCCTCATGACCATTTATCCATGCAAGCAAAATGCACGCACCTGCCTCTTCTTGGAAAAATGATAGATCGAATACGAGATTCGTGATACCGCCGGATCCACACACTAATAACTATAACTCTCAATGAACATAGAGAGAGACAAGATTTTTATATATATTCAAGAACCCGTCAAGTAATAGCCCTACGCTATATCGGCTGTCAGGCTTGTTTTTCTTTGTCATTAAATAAGGCTTGCCGTTGAGTATAATGAGCCCTAGCACAAGGTTATATATGGGTATATGTATTGTGTGTATGCGTATATGTGAGGCTAGTTGAAGTTACGAGATTGTCGATGAGACGCTTCCGTAGGTCTTTGATGTTCTTTGACGGATTTGGTTGTCTTTATACTTCATTAAACTTTTTTAGCCCTCAGGAGCATGTAGAATTATACCTTTGAGGCATAACATGACCTAGTTGGATTCAGGAGTTCCAAATAGAAAATACGACAACATAAGAAAAGAATGATGGTTATGCTATCTGGATTATATATATCTTCTTCCAATATAAAAGGTTTACTTATGTTTTATGAATCATATCAAATTTTGGTAGGTCTCTCTCCGTACTCGTATATGTATCTAAAATACGCGGTTATTGTATATACAACAATATGAGGTCGAGGTCCAGGCACAACTCAATGTTGAGGGCGTAGACACATGCCCGACAATGGCCGCCCACATACTGAGGTCGAGATTTAGGCCCAGCCCAATGGTCAGGCCGTACCGGCACATGCCCGAGAATGGCCGGGTTACGCCGTGTTTTGGCCAGGCCGAAACTACGCTCTTGGGCCGGGCTGTCAGGCCTGGGCCATAACGGGGAAACTAGGCGGATCCACGGGGGAAACAATCGTCAAACCGATGGATGTTGGAGTGGAAGGGATAGAGGAAGCTTCCTCTTCTCAACCTTTTGTTTGGTTGGTGTGGTGTGGTGTCTGGTTGGTTGGGTCCGGTCCGTGTCGCTCCCCCGATACCACACTAGCTAGTGTTGTGTCCGTGTCTCACAGCTGGGTGCGGTGCGGTGCGGTCAGAGGCCGGCGGCCGGCTTCTTCTCCGTTCTCCGTCTTGGTCTCGTCTCGTCTCGTCTCCATCGCCGGCGTCGGCGCCGCCTCCTTTCTCGTCGTTCTATGCGCCTCCTCCGCCGTCTCCTCTACCTCCGCCTCCCCTGCCGACCCACCTCCACCTCTTCCTCTCCTTCTCCTTGCTCAACAACAACCACAACCCCAGCACCAGGAAGGCCCAACCACCCCATCCCAATCCTCAGGCGCATGTCGACGTCCTGCTCTTCTGCTGCCGCCGCGGCCGTCGTCGCCGAGGGCTCTGCCGCCCGCCGCTTCTGGATCGCCGCTTCCTCGCGGGAGGCCGCCTTCGCCGCCTACACGCCCTTCCTCGTCTCCCTCGCCGCCGGCGCCCTCCGCCTTGACTCCTTCCGCCAATACATCGCCCAGGATGCCCACTTCCTCCACGCCTTCGCCCGCGCGTACGTACTCCTCTCCTCTCTTCCTCTCCACCAAGGATTCCCTTTTGCGCCCCATGGATCTGGGCTCTCCTAATCCAATTGGTTGATTCATTCATTCATTCATGGTTGATCGACCAGCTATGAGATGGCCGAGGAGTGCGCCGATGACGATGACGACAAGGCCACCATCACCGTCCTCAGGAACGCCATCCTCCGCGAGCTCAACCTCCACGCTTCTGTCCTTCAGGTCCTGTGGCATTCTCCACCATCGATCCTTTCATCCCCACCCACCACAAACTCACTTATTGATTCCCTGATTCAATTGTTCTTACCACTGGATTTGTTAGTTTGTGTATTCACCACGGAAGCTCATAGCTCATCGTTATAGAGTTGCTACTTTTGTTTATGGATATGACCCATGGATTTCTACCAAGCTAGCATTGCTAATTGTAACTTATTGAAATCATAGTACATCATCCACCCTATGTCATCCTTATTCGAAGTACAGTTTGTCTGTTGTTTTTTCTACGCCTGCTTTTGATTTTTAAAATAAAAACACTTTTGAGACTAGCATCGTGATGTGCATATTGCGGCTATATTCCTGGCTTTCATTAACTAGTAATCTTTACTGAGGATCTCGAATATGCATCCCTGAGGATCTCAAATATGTCAATTATACAATTACTTGTCTTGAGTGCACCTCATAGTCATACATCTACAACCAAAGTGCTACCAAGCACATTATCATTTCAATTGAGGACTTGTGGCACCTCGAGATGAATCACAAATTTGCTACATGCTGCGCAATGAAATCTGCATGTATGTAGTCCTTTGTTTGTCACACTAACCATTAGCTTTTTCCTTCCAACTAGCAAATTTCCTTTTACTTGGGAGCTTTCGTCACTCATGTCAGTTGCCTTACCTATATAATTTTCAGAAATGGGGACTTGATCCCAGAAAAGAGATCCCTTCAAGCCCAGCCACAACTAAGTACACTGATTTCTTACTTGCAACCGCTACTGGAAAGGTTGATGGTGGGAAAGGTTCTGATAAAATGGTCACACCATTCGAGAAGACAAAAATCGCTGCATATACCGTTGGGGCCATGACTCCATGCATGAGGCTTTATGCGTATCTGGGCAAAGAACTCACGGTTTTCTTGAAACAAGATGAAAACCACCCATACAAGAAATGGATTGAGACTTATGCATCCAGTGATTTTGAGGTATGGAATTGGAAGTTCGTATCGTTTTATATATAATTATCGATTCTACTGGCTTTTGCTTCAGTGCAGCTGGTTCATGCACTGAAAATTTATCCGTTCCCCTCTTTTAAACAGGGTAATGCACTCCAAATAGAAGAATTGCTTGATAAACTAAGTGTCTCGCTAACTGGTGAGGAGCTTGAGATTATTGGGAAGCTCTACCAGCAAGCTATGAGACTGGAAGTTGAGTTCTTCTCTTCCCAGACAGTAGACCAACCTGTTGTAATTCCACTTTCAAGATATTGTGATCCCAAAGACAAGCTCTTGATCTTTTGTGATTTTGATTTGACATGCACTGTTGTTGATTCATCTGCCGTTTTGGCGGAGATTGCAATCTTGTCTCACCAAAAGGCTAGTCAAGGTGGGGCTGATAGTTCCCTTGATCGTACGAAATCAGCGGACTTGAGAAATTCATGGAATATGCTCTCAAATCAATACACAGAAGAGTACGAGCAATGCATAGCAAGCTTACTTCCTCCAGAAGAAGGTCGGCTAATCATATCCGCTTGTTTCTGCTGAAAATTACAATTCACCAACTATGCATAAATCATGCTTGCAAAGACCTTCTGATGATTTAGGTGTTTTGCTTTGTTTAATTCCAGCAAGGTCAGTGGACTATGATCAACTGTACAAAAGTTTGGGGGTGCTATCGGAGTTTGAGAAACTTGCAAACTCTAGGGTGGTTGATTCTGGCGTCCTGAGGGGAATGAATTTAGATGACATCCGAAAAGCTGGAGAGCGGCTTATTCTGCAAGATGGATGTAAAAATTTCTATCAAAAGATTGGCAAAACAAGGGAGAACCTCAATTTAGATGTACATATTCTTTCTTATTGCTGGTGTGCAGAACTTATAAGGTCAGCATTTTCATCAGGTAAGACTAAAAACCCTTGTTCTTTATGACCAACATCTTGGTATTGTTATTGGTAGAAATGTTTTAGATATCTTTTACTGTTTTGGTCATTGGGCTATCACTATGACCCTTGTGACCATTCAAATATGGAGTTTGGAGCTTGGCCGGTTATGTTTACCATGATAATGTTTGATCACCATTATATGTAAAACTGGAGGCATAAACCGACAATAAGTTTTCGTTTATTCTGATGATTGTTCACAGTTGGTTGTCTAAACGGGCTGAACATACATTCAAATGAGTTTGCTTTTGAGGGATCTGTTTCAACCGGTCATATTAACAGACAAATGGAGTCTCCTCTGGACAAAGTTGAAAAGTTCAAGAGCATCAAAAGCGACATGGGCGCTACAGCGCCATTATTGTCAGTTTATATTGGGGACTCGATTGGAGATTTGCTTTGCTTGTTGGAGGCAGATATTGGTATTGTTGTTGGATCAAGCATAACCTTGCGGAGAGTGGGCAAACAGTTTGGTGTTTCATTTGTTCCTCTGTTCCCTGGGTTGGTGGAGAAGCAGAGGCAAATAGAAAAGGAAGAGTCAACCATCTTCAAGGCACGGTCTGGAACTCTTTATACGGTTTCTAGCTGGTCGGAGATACATGCTTTCATCCTGGGAAATGATTTCAGCTGATTGGTGATGTCCTTGTGAACCTTTTTCCTTCACAAACAAGACTGGTGCCAATTGATGGATGGACTTTGATACATAAACACCCCTCTTATATGTGGCCATTTTAAAAAGCCGCATGCCAACTCTCTTCCTGTTCGAATGAATGAATACCTTTGTGTTGTGCGTTGGTTTTGTATGATCAATGTGTCATTGATTACACTCGACCCCTTTTTCATTTGGGATCATTTTTCGTTCTTTTTTATTTCGTGGAGTGGTTTCTGGCATTGGCAAGATAGTGATACACCCAAGTGTAACTGTAGAGATGGTATTTGTAGCAATAAAAAGTTGATTGCTATGCTTGTTTGGCTGCAAACATTGTTATATTTTAGTTGCACAATAATATATAGCTAGTCCCTTTTTGCATGCATATATATAGTGCATTGCTGGGGGGATTACATTTATTGATTATCAATCAAGTAGTAGTACGTAGGTAGCTAAGGTCGAACACAAGATCTATATATATGTGTTTTGGTTCATGGCTCTGTTGCTGCTGCGTCCATGGCGAGGATGGTGGAGAGGTTGAAGGGGTGCATGTAGTCGGGGGAGCCTGACATGAACTGGCTGACGATGATGCGGTTGGCCCTCTCGGTAGGGTGGAAATTGTCCCAGAAGACGTAGAGCGATCGGTCGGGGCAGATGCTGGACCGCGCGGTGCACAGCCCCACGCCGTTGTACGGCCCCTGGCCGCAGCACGCCACCTTGGAGGTGGCGAAGCCGTACGCCGCCGGGTCGGACACGAAGTCCATGTGCATCCTGTACGCGTTGACGGCGACGAACACGTCGGCGCCGAGCTCCGCGTTGAGGTCCCGCGTCATCCGCACCAGCTGCGGGTTGTAGAGCGCGGCGGCGCGCTGCAGCTCGGCGTCGCATTGGCCGGTGGCGCTGCGTGTGGCGAGCTCGGCCGGCGCGCAGCCGAGCGGGCCTGAGCCGGTGACGAGGACGCGGCGGGCGCCCAGGTCGTAGAGCTCCCTGAGCACCTTGCTGTACTCGCCGATGATGTAGCGCACGTAGTCCGGCAGCGAGAACTCCCGTGACCTCGCCGAGAAGGGCACAAGGTAGTAGTTGTTCACGAAGTCGTTGCCTCCCAGCGTGATGAGCACCAGCGCGCCCTCCACCAGCCTCCGTGTCGCCTCGCCGCCGACCAGCCACCGCACCCTGTCCTGGTACTGCGCGAAGTAGCGCAGCTGCTTCTCGATGCGGATGATGTTGGCGAACTGGATGCCGGTGTCGTTGAGGATGCCAACGCCGGCGGATGCGAAGTTGGCGCCGCCCAGAAGCTTGGCGCCGTCGAGGTGGGGGCTGAGGTAGGGAAGCACGGGGTCGGCGCCGAGGTACTCGCTGATGATGTCGGGCACGTTGAGGCCATTGGAGAAGCGGCCCGTGGGTCGGTGGGTTGGGTAGTCGAGGCCGTAGGGTGGCGAGTCGGCACGCGCCGTCGTGAAGAGGTAGTTGTTGTTGCCGCTGTCCACAAGTGAGTCGCCGAACACAAAGAATGCACGCGGAGCTCCTGCGTTCGCCGCCTCGCCGCCGCAGACCATCATCGCCATCACCACCATCCCCATGCCATATCGATGGACGTCGCGGCGCAGCGTCATCATCCCCATTTGTGTACGTAATACTATATCTCAACTGATAGTATGTACCGGGTATATGTGTGTACGTAGCTGCGAGCAATTTCTCTTGGCTGCCGGATACATTGCTGCCATGCTGCTGGGGGTATTTATAGGGAGCGCTTCAGATCTGACATGTATGATCGATGGATCCATGCAGCAGATCAAATGTACCGTGCAGCGCCCATCTCACCACTCGGGCAAGTGAAGTGTAACTATCTCAACCCGAATGAATGAATACTACTACTCCACAGCATACATACAACAAGTGTGTTAGAGTAAGAGTGTTCTGTCCCTACGTAACAAACTACACCGAATTTTTCCGGCCATTCAATCCTTCCCTTGCTGCCGCTACAGATGTCGGTGAATAAATTGTTCGTTTTTTTTGACTGAATAAACTGTTCCTTCGTTCGTTCCTCTAACCCCTGTTTACGGTACGCTCGTCCGTATGGTCAGCTAAATCAGAAATGAGCGAAATCAAATCAAGACAATTTTTGTCAACAATCCTCTTATCAACCCCTTTTTGCTCCAAGCACAGCCTACATACCAACAGCCATTTCACATAGTGTGTGATAGCAAACCTCTTTTCTCAGTCACATCATATCATGAATCCACGCACAGCCAAGGTAATAATGCTACTCTCTATTTCAGATTGTAAAGCGTCTTACTAGAGAGGTAGGACGCCTTACAATCTGAAATCTGAAACGGAGAGAGTATGTCGCTATAATCAAGACATAACAAGAAAAAGCAAGTTTTTGGGTTCGCAATTTTTCTCATGTCCCAAGTTCACTGGTGGATACACATTAGTCAAAATTCCCTGGCTGGTCAAGGGAAGTGGTTACATAAATGTGCACGCAACATCGATTTTAATTAGTAAACATGGCTAACAAATCTCATTATATGACTGCTCAAGCCACTAAAACCTCAAATGTCCAGTATAGCAAACCATCTTCAATGTTGTAATGACTCATGAGTTGTTGACGTTGATATCCAGCTCTGACAGCATGGTAGCTAGTTCCCCTTTGCGATGAAGCTTCACAGTATCTACAGTACAAGGAGAACACCAGCGTGAGCAATAGGGTAGTATTTTCTGCAGCGGCAGAGCGCAGTGCATTGGCCGCTAAAGAAATGCATGTCCTGGTTTCTACAATTTTCCACTTACAACAAAATGTTAAGGCATCACAACGTGGAAGACAACGCATGGTACATGTCAAGTACTCAAAAAAAAAAAATTCTAGGGCTTGTTTCTATTGTTCTCAATTTTTGCCCTACCACTATCAGTGCCATCCTGGAGAACTCTATGTACCTATTATCTGTATTGTGGTAGAGCTGATCCTCCTACCAACAGCAAGCACTTATCATTGCAAAAAAGAAAAAAGAAAAAAAATAGATGATTTTCCAAGTGACCTATCTTGTAATGCAGATGGACAACAAGTAACAGAATGGTCTAACTGAGTTACTCCTTCCGTCTCAAAATATAACTACTTTTAGCTATGAACCTAATATAACTACTTTTAGCTATGAACCTAGACAAGAAACATGTCCAGGTTCATAGCTTCAAGTAGTTATATTTTGAGATGGAGGTAGTAGTGTGTACGGGGAAAAAGTCAGTGGTCTGGTCAAAGAGCATAAATTCATCATAACCTAGTCGATCTCTCTATTTCTGTGATTTAAAAGTTAAACAACATGCATCTACAGCTGAGCCAATTGCAACCACAAGAAACAAAAGAAGCTTTGTCCCTCAATCAAAACAATCATAATAGTAAGGGAGCATTGTTACATATCACAACTATCTACTATTGGTGATGGTGTTATAGAAGAAACGTGGCTAATGATTATTCAAAAAAGAGAACAAAGGTAGACGTACCTGTACAGCCACCAATGTGCTTTCCACCTGAAATGAAAAGAAAGCAATCAGGTAAGTGAATATGGCACGGAAATATATTGCAATATACAAAGGGTGGACATATGTATGTGTATTGTGCACATATGAAGAAAACATAGAGACGTCTGCCAATGAAGTCATGGACAAAGGGGGAAATCTGGATAAAGCTCGAATAACAAGAAAATGAGGTACCTATAAAAACATTAGGAACAGTGGACTGTCCAGTCAGCCGCTCTAGCACCTTTTGCAATTGTGGTCCCTGTGGGCCTGAAAATAGATGGACAGTTAGTTAGAGGCATATGAGAAGGCACACATTGGTATGCAAAGCAATCATTCTTGTAAAGAAAAATTACAGTGTCCAAACTTCCAATGTCCGGACACGATAAACTGGTTGTAGCCTTGTAGGCATAAAAACCCTCCATATTACTATGTTATAGTGTTGGCATGTTACATTTTCAAGCGGAATATACACAGCAGAGAAGCGAGTTAACTTTTGAGAGATGGAAGATGAAGTTCACATCAGAGGATCATTGATTTGTAAGTAACATGCATACTGATAAGGTGTGGTGCACAAACAGATGGGCAAAGTTAAAGGAATATGAGAAGGCACGCATTAGTATGCAAAGTCACCATCCTTGTAAAAAAAACTAGAGTGTTCTTTCCCCTTGTGGAAGATTGGCTTGAAAAGAGACATGCAACTTTGAAAGGCATACGCAGCTACATGTTTGTTCCGAACATCCAATGTGTAGCCTTGTAGGCATACAAACTCTCCATATGACATATAGTGCTGGTGTGTTAAAATTTGCAAGCGGAATATCACATGGCAGAGAAGCGAATTAACTTGTGAGAGCTGGAAGATGGCGCTCATAGCAGAGGGTTGTTGATTTATAACATGCATACGAATAATGTGTGGTATCCATAGGCTGTAAATCACATGGAAGAAGCTTTTGTCATAGGATTAGTGCAAGGTGATTTTTTTTTTTTACTAAACTTGCTGCAGTATATAGCTCTCTATCTACTAGTTTGCTTTATCAGCTTGCAGCTCAAAGTTGCAATATTGAAATAAAATTTAGCCAGATACATGTCAATGTGATTGGAATGATTTCCAATATAGAAAAATTGAAACACTCTGACAAGAATAAGCAAGATAGAAAGGGACCTAGTTGGTCGAGCTCGATGACGTGGGGCTGGACGCCGATTCGTTTGAAGAGTGCCTTGACCTCCATGGAGTATCTGCAGTGAGGAGAAGACGAAATAAGTTTGTAATAAATCAGTGGATTCCTTAATCGTCAGCAGATAGCAGCAAGGAAGGAATTGGGGATAGATGTCTTACGAGCACCAGGACTTGGAGTAGATGACGACGGGGTTGTCAGCGAGCGTCCTCTTGACAGAGTCCTCCATCCGCGAGCCGAAGGATGAGTCGGGAGAGGAGGAGGCGGCCCTGGCGGCGAGCGACCTGGCGCGGCGTGCAGCGAGGGGGAGGCGGAGGCGAGGCATGGAGCAAGAAGAAGAGAAGGGGAGGTTAAGGGCGGCGGCCACCGGAAGGCGGCAGAGGGAGAGGCTCCGCGGAGGCATTGCTGGCGGTGGAATCTCTCGGCGGCGGCGGCGATGGATTGAGGGATGGATCGATCTCCTCCCTCCGCCTCCGGCTGCAACGAAGAAAAGGAGAATTTTTTCTCCCTGTCTCTCTCTCCACCGCAAGCACGCCGGCCGCAATCCCCTTTTCTGTTTCCCTACTCCTCCAACCCATCCCTTCCTGGGCCGGGCTCATTTTGTATTTAGGCCCGTGAAGGAATGGCCCAACCACAGAAGATGCAACCTTTTGTGTCGTGCCAAGGTTGCCCCCAGTGCGACGTGCAACACACACAAAACCACCACTCAACTCCTTGTACACGGCAGGCACGGGTCGGTGGTCTCCTTTTGATGCGCGGACCGGACGGACACGACCCTCCTGAATTGACGCCTCACACTCGACTGCTGTCCCTCTCACTCACACACGCTAATTCCCCACCAAACCCTCACCTCGTCTCACCACCAAACCAATGGCGTCTCCTCCTCCGCCGCCGCCGCCGCCGCGCCTCCTCATCCCCAAGCCCGAGCCGGAAACCGACGCCGCCCTACCGCCGCTCCCTGTCCCTTACCCCCCGGGGCCGGAGCTGTTCCATCTCCTCCGCCGGGAGCTGGGCCTGCCCCGATCCCCTCCTCCACCCAAAACCCACTCGATCGACGGCAAGACGACGACGACGAAGAAGCGGGGGCGTCCGACGCAGCAGGAAATGGTACGGATCACCAACCTGAGCATCGGCGACCACCTCCACTACCGCGCCCAGGTGCGCCGCGCCCGCCTCACCTTCGAGGCCCTCCGCGGCATCTACCAGCGCCAGGACTCCTCCACCACCCGCGTCCGCAACCGCTTCGACCTCCGCGCTTCCAGCACCATGCTCTCCAACGCCCTCTGGATGCACCGCGACGTCCGCATCGTGGGGGCCATCCCGGGCATCCTCGTCGGCGACGCCTTCTTCTACCGCGCCGAGCTCTGCGTCGTCGGCCTCCACACCGCCCCGCAGGCCGGCATCGGCTACATCCCGGCCAGCATCGTCAGCGAGGGCCACCCCGTCGCCACCAGCATCGTCTCCTCCGGTGGCTACCTCGACGACGAGGACAGCGGCGACGTCCTCGTCTACACCGGCAGCGGCGGCCGCCCCCGCAACCGCGTCGACCACAGCACCGACCAGACGCTCGAGCGCGGCAACCTCGCGCTCCACTACAGCTGCCACTACGGCATCGAGGTGCGCGTCATCCGTGGCCACGCCTGCGACACCACCCCCAGCCGCAAGGTCTATGTCTATGACGGCCTCTACAGGGTTGTCACCTCCACCTACGGCCCCGGCAAGTCCGGCCGCGACGTCTGCAAGTTCAAGCTCGTCCGCCTCCCTGGCCAGGATGACCTCGGCAGCAAGACCTGGCTCGCTGCCAGGGAGCTCAAGGAGACCATGGACGCCAAGATTCGCCCGCCCAAGTATGTTTCCCTCGACATCGCCAAGGGCAAGGAACACTTCCGTGTGCCCGTCTTCAACAAGATCGACGACGACAGGACACCGCTCTTCTATGAATACATTGCCCGTCCCGAGTTCCCCAGGCAGCAGCAGCAGCAGTTGGTGAAGCGGCAGAGGGGCTGCCACTGCGCCGACGTGTGTGGCTCAAGGTGCAGCTGCGAGAGGAAGAACAGGGGTGCGCCCGGCGGCACCGTCTACAACTTGGATGGCACCCTCTTCAGGGGACGCCCTGTGGTGTATGAGTGCGGACCTCTGTGTGGTTGCCCCATGAGCTGCCCCAACCGGGTCACTCAGCAGGGCATGAAGCACCGCCTTGAGGTGTTCCGCTCCAATGAGACTGGCTGGGGTGTCAGGACTTTGGACTTGATACAGCCTGGAGCCTTCGTATGCGAGTACACCGGCGATGTGATCTCCTTGGACAGCTACTCAGGCAAGGCCCCTCCGCCTCCAGTGGAGGATGGGAGCTCGGTTATCGACCCCCGCAAGTTCCCTGAGAGATGGAGGGAGTGGGGAGATGCATCCGCGGTGTACCCAGACAAGGGACCCCTGTTCCCCCCATTTGCAGGGGCACGCTACCGACTCGACGTGTCCAAGAGGAGGAACGTGGCTTGCTACATTAGCCACAGCTGCACCCCAAATGTCTTCCTCCAGTTTGTACTTCGTGGCAATGAGGATGAATCTTACCCTCACATGATGGTGTTTGCCATGGAGACCATCCCACCGATGCGCGATCTGAGCATCGACTATGGCTTGGACTAGGATCCATGAGAAGGAAGGAGGGATCAATCATCAATGGCTGTAGGCTGGTTTTGGGTGGGTTGAAGCAACATTCAGAAGCTGCAGATGGCTCCACACAGACTACTGGCTCGTCTTTTTGGATATTTTGTCGGTGAGCAGGTATCTCATTTTGAGCAGCCATACTGCTCTCGTTTTGGGAGTAACAAGCAGACATTTGATGTTCTAGGTTTGTCGTGAAGAACTTTGCTAGGCAGCAAAAAAGGTGCACCGATACTAATCTGGAATGAACTAAACAAAATTGTTAGTCAATGAGCTTTGTATCTGCATGCTTATTTATGAGTTGACAACACATTTTTTTAGCTCGATTTGCTTATACATTTCACTCATTATCATTTTATTTTGATGTGCAAAGTTCATGAGATCATTCTATTCTGCATGATGTGGTGTTTTTTTAGGATTCAGCCAATTAAAAAATGTTGATGGTGATAGGCTTATAGCAGATAACCGTAGAACAATGTAGGTATGGCCCTACTTTTTTATTGGACCTTGAGGTCAAATGTTTCAGGTAATGCCTCTAGCGTTAACCAAATATTCAACTGCAGTAGAGATTTGGAGCTGGTTTACGGTTTGTTTTTTTTCCCCAACCACAGCATAAATAAATGGCGCAGTTCATTCATATAATGACTACTACCTCTGTCCCAGAATATAACAACCTTAGCATGAATTTGGCATTTCCTAATACTATGAATCTGGACAGACCGCATGTCTGATTCGTAGTACTAGGAATAGTCTAATCCAGGCTAATGTTTCTATATGTTGGGACAAAGGGAGTACTAAATACTACTCCCTCCATTTCATAATGTAAGAGTTTTGACTTTTTGCTTGCGACGTTTGACCATTCGTATTATTCGAAAAGCATGACTTATCCTTTTCTTTATATATGCACTAAATTTTTTAATAAGACAAATGGTCAAACATTGCAAGCAAAAAGTCAAAACTCTTACATTATGAAACAGACGGAGTAGTTTATATGAGGATAGCTAATTTGAATGTGAACCCCCATTTTTTGGACTTACTGTGTTGCTTGGAGTGATGGTGTCCGTTGATTGCTTAAAATCTACTCCGTAACTGTCTATAATAGATGATAGGAGGTACACATAAAAAGGAATTAAAATTGTGAGCCAGGTATTAACTTGATGTGTAGGTGCAAGGTTAGATAAGTAATTTTGTGATCATAAGATTTACGAGGATGCATATGCAAGAACTAACTACTGGTGAGAGATGTGGCCTAGCAATTCATTATGTGTGAGAATCGGTTATCAGACTTGAGACCACCCTGCATTTAAACAAAATAAGAAACTTATCTCAAAGCTGTATCAAAACCCTGTAATTGACTCCTGTAGGCTGTAACAGTTACTGATGATTTTGAAAGGTTAAACAAGGAAGATCCAGAGGTCTATGCTCATCATCTATTTGTATCATTGTATGTATGGATCAATGAGGATTGTAGATGTTTCTTGAGACCCCAAATTTAGATGACAACCAGAACATGAAGCATAAATTTGGGTTGACTGCCAGGATTTAGGAGAAATCAATGGCTGTAGGCTAGTTTTGGCCAGCCTGAAGCAACATTTAGAAGCTGCATATGGCTCCACAGATAGTTGACTCGTCTTTTTGGATATTTTGTAGGTGAAATGCGTCTCTTTTGAGTAGTCATAACGCTCTCATCTTACGGTAACTAGGGGACACTTGATCAGTTTGTTCTAGGTTTGACATGGAGAGCTTTGCCAGGTAGCAAAAGGGGTGCACCGATACTATTCTGTTATGAACTAAAACAAAATTATTAGACAATGAACTTTGCATATGTATGCTTTTTTATGAGTTGACAATATGAAACACATTTTTCTATCTTGAATTGGTTGTGCATTTCACACAATTATCATTTTATTTTGCTATGCAGAGTTCATGACAGCATTCTATTCTGCATGGTACGATGCTTTTCTCGGACCCAACTCCTTAAAAGGAAAAAAGTAAATGAAACACTAATTGTTGATGGTTATAGCTGATAACTGTCGAACAATATAGGTCTGCACTTACTTTTCTTTTTAGCACTCGAGGTCAAAAGTTTCAGGTAATGCATCTAATGTTAACCAAGTGTTCAACTTTAGTAGGTGATTTGGGGCTGATCTACAACTTGTTGTTTTCCCGATGACGGCATGAGTATACAGTGTAGTTTATAACTTCATATAATGAGTACTAAATAGTTTTAATTTGGGTTGACTGCGGATTTAGGAGAAATCAATGGCTGTAGGCTGATTTTGGCCAGCCTGAAGCAACATTCAGAAGGTGCAGATGGCTCCACAGACAGTTGACTTGTCTTTTTGGATATTTGTAAGTGAAAGGCATCTGTTTCGAGTAGTCATAGCGCTCTCATCTTAGGGTACCTAGGGGACACTTCATCAGTTTATTATAGGTTTGGCATGAAGAACTTTGCGCAATAGCAGAAAAGGTGCACCTATTCTGGAATGAACTAAACAAAATTATTAGTCAATAACTTTGCATATGTACGCTCTTGAATTGGTTGTACATTTCACTCATTATCATTTTATTTTGATATGCAAAGTTCATCAGAGCATTCTATTCTGCATGGTATGATGCTTTTTTTAGGATCCAACCCCTTATTAAAAGGAAAAAAATAAATGAAACACTAAATGTTGATAACTGTCGAACAATGTATGTCTGCCCTTACTTCTCTTATTAGCACTCCAGGTCAAAAGTAAAAGGTGATGCATGTAGTGTTAACCAAATGCTCAACCATAGTAGGTGATTTGGAGCTGACTTACGGTTTGTTCTTTTCCCAATGATGGCATGAATATACGGTGTAGTTCACATAATGAGTAATAAATGGTTCATTATGAGGATAGCTAATTTGAATGTTTGACCCACATTTTTATTGTGTGTATGTGTGCTGATCATTCTTCTATAATGGAAGCAAGGATTAACTTTTCTAACCATGCTTTTCATAGGAAATCGGATGAAGTTATTTCAGGCAAATGTGTGAAGCCAATATTATCACCTAAAATAATGTCAACATGCTTGCCTTGGTCAAGGACTCAAGGTAAACCTTTCTCTCGCACACACTATGCATCCTTCACTCTGCTTTTGTCGCTAGCTAATTTTTCTTGTTCCCCTCCCCCTATTAACTTATATAAGCATATGGTTGAAGATGCAGATATCTATCATCTCTTCTGACATGAACTTGGAATTATTCGATCCAAAGCATTTTTACCTTATCCGTTTTCTTGGGAATCTGAAATATGTTAGATAATATTTAAGTTTTATCTATAAGGAATCAAAATTAGTGTTAGACTATTCAACCTACAAAATCAGATTTTACTTAATGTCCCAGTGGATAGAAAATCCATTCCAAAAGCTGACAATTGTATGCTATAGCTAAGAACGTTGAACTATGATGGCATGGTTGTTGATACATTCTCTCTCTTCATGAGTAAATTCTTATTTGAAACCTCACATTTTAATGTTTTTTCTTTTCATAGGCAGCTGTCTGTCAATTGCATGGTGTTTATCTTGCCTAACTGTTGCTATATTTCAACCGGTGACATTTTGGTGTATCTCACAGAGTCACAATAATCCAATACAGCCTTTTTTAGATCAGTATCTCAGTTTGGGGGAAAAAATGTGCTCAGGTCAATCTGAGGTAACTGCTAACTATATCATCAATCTTGAAATTTGTAATTACTGCTCTGCATGGAAGATATATTAGAGCTTTGGCTTACTGTAAACATTCACAGTGGACAATTGTACTTGTGAAGGAATTGATAAGTTTTTGAAGGTTGCAAGAACTGAACCAAGGACTGCTCTGCATTATACAAGACTATAAGGTGAACCAGTAGCCATTTTTTCCCTTATTAAGGCATAGTGTCATATGTGCTATGTAAATAAATGGAAATATCACTTAGAAATCAATAGTACAACAAGTAGTTTAGGATATATAGGATATGTAATGTTACCATGCCATTGCTTTCCCAATTTTAATGTGATAGTGTTGTATGATTGAGGGTATTTGCAGGTTCACTTGAAGCATTTGGATTGGCATATTGAAGAGGCAACTCTACCTTTTTTTTGTCTGTTCTCGTGCATAATTGGTTCTTGTAAAATTTGCTTCTACTACCTAATTTAACACAAGTTATCTATTTTTGCCTGCCAGCACAGGAGTAGTTTGTTTTATTGGTCTGTTGTGCTACATGTAATTTTGATCTGCTGCACAGTCGTAGAGATTCTTTTCCAAAATCTGAATGCATCATTCAAAACAAGCTTATGTTCTTACTAGTACCACATCCTACAGCTGTTTTGACTACACAAATGTCCTGGCAATAAAGTTCCCATCATTTTAAATTTGAATATTTAGTCTTGATACAGTATGTTGGAAGGATCTATATTCTACACGGTAGTCTAGCTGAAGCTTATGTATTGATGGTGAGCTGAAAAGCTTACTTAACTCAAGAGGGGTACATGTCCTTTTAAAGGATTTTAAGTCGGTGCTACAGTACGCTACAGTAACCGACATACTGTTTATCTTGTTGTTTGCTGTTTACTGCTAAAGTAAAATCAAACTTTACTACTACTACCAGCTGTTAAGCAGCTGTGTTTCTTGCTAGCTAAGTAATCTAATATGCAAGGATTATATTTAACACAGTAGACAATCATATTTTGGAAAGGAACCGTCTGTTTCTGTCTGCAATGTTCCTTATTCTCATTGCCTCTTCCTAATACCTTACAAAGTCAACTTAGGGCTACGCTAGTGCATTTTGCATACATTTGTCTGTGTCCTCAATTTTTCTTTCAAGATTTTGCAGTGTAATTTTAGGCTTAAGACTAGGCCGCAGCTCAACTGCCCCCACCCCTACTTCCGCCCCTGTACGTGCATCCTTTGTATGTCCGAGGATGCAGAAACAAGAAATCTTCTAACTATCAGGTTTTAGAAGAGAAGCAACATGTTTCCATCACAGCAAATGTTACAAACATTTCTGAATTTGCAGAAGAAATGATGTAAGAAACATTATGTTTGTTTGTGCTTTTTACATTTTCAAAGTCCAAATGGCAATTGCATTTCTTGGTTGGGTTTTGTGTGGGTGGATGGATTCTTGCAGGTTTTGTGTTGGCCACCTGAACTTTAACACTTTTAGTTTTAAGATTTTTTAGTGGAAAATACTAGATGTCTGAGTGTGACAAGTTGAGATTGTGGAAAAGAAACAACACCTTTTGTTCATTTCCATTTCAGGATGGATGAAAGAATTTTTGTTCTGTTTTCTGCTAGAGCCAAGGAAACAATTCATGTAGTATTTCTAATTTTCATAGATTTCTCTAAATGTTTGATAAAACATTTGCAACTCTGAATGTGTTGATGATAAATATGCATTCAGAGATATTGCCATAGTATGTCTGAACATTCAGAACTCTGAATGTGTTGTTTGTGATTTATAGTGTGATCATGAATTATATGAAATCATATTAGATACAAACTGAGATATTACTGGAATGCTTTTGCATGCTTTCATTAGTTGTGAATATTTTCGGGGTGTAATTGAATTTCTTAATGAAAAGCAGGGTTTCTGAACCCTGTAACGAGTAGCGACACAGTTCGGAACTTGTAAAGCAATATTTTATTTTATTTTTTTTGCCGAGACGACTGAATGGTTTTATCCTTCTGTTTTTGCGTGTTCAAATGTTCAATGATTTTTAGTACTCCTGCCTGCACAGCTACATTATTGAGATGTACAAGTTGAGGCCACGGTGCTTGCTTGCTACATTCATGTATTGTTTGTATATTACAACAAACTATGGTGCTACAAATTGTACAGCGTATTGCAGTTTTCCATCGTCAACAATTTGGAACAGCACACAGACGAAGGCGAGGGGTGAAGCAGATTATAGCTTTGGTTGGATTCAGATGAGGGGGGAGCAGATGATGACCAAAGAGAAGGCATACAAGGAAACAGGTCCGCATTGTGTCATTCTGCTGATTTGCTTGTTCTTCTGTCTTCGATCTCATGTATTGTTTGTTGATCTGCTTGATTTGTCCTCAATGTTTTCCTGGTTTCTTCTTCCATCGATCTTTTTTTCTTTTGCTATCATCTTTGCTACAGTTTTGCTCATGCCCAGGTGTGTCGCGTGTGGGGTTCTTTGATTTGGTGTTTTTTTTTCCTCTGTGATTCCTCTAAAATAAATAGGCCCTAATAGAGGTTGGAGGATATGGGTATGGGTGCTTCTTTTGAAGGAAGCAGTTTGACTCGAAAGCCCAATTCCAATGAAGCCTAGGCCAACTTATTCCGAAGGGAAAAGGTCCACTTTAGGTCTCTCAACTTGTCGATAAGTTTACAAAGTCATTAAATCACAGTACCAACTATAACACGTTATTTAGGTCCCAAGACAGTATAACTCCCGATTTTTATTGATGCGGCATTATGAATTAGAAAAAAAAAAACTACTAGTGTGGCCTACATTTCAGTGATACACTCTCTCTTCATTTCTCTTCACTGCTGTTGAGCCAACCACGACATCGACACCACCTTCATCATCACCAGCAACCACTCGAGGTATCACCCCCTCCACTGTGGCCACGCGGTGGCCATGGACCTCGGCGCAAGTACACATCCACCTTGCTATATACCATTGTTGCACGTCGCTATTGACCACCACCTCGTTCTCCCTACCTCCAGATTTGGCAAGGGGATTCATGCGGTCGATGGCGGCCCGGGACTATGGGAGCTCGACGTGACCTGAAGCACATTGCCCTGTTTCCGCCCCACCACTCATCAGCTCACCTCTGCCCTCGTAGATCTGGCTGACGTTGCCGCCCTCGTCCTCTTCACCGCCATTCACAGCAAGACCGTGGCAAGCATCAGCCAGCATGGAGGGTCACCTTGCCGTCGACCATTGAATCCATCGACGACCAAAGAAAGGGGGAGAGGCAACACTGAGGAGGAGAGGACGCAGAGCTTCAGAGATTGTGCACTACACAACAGGCAACGAGGATGCCGAGGTCGCATTCGATGGGTCACATGCTGTGCACACTGCCCGTGCGCACGTCGCCATCACCGGCGGAAGATCAATCCGCAAGGGGCGGCGGTGATAGAGATGGAGAGGACGTTGAGCGACGATGCAATGAGTAGAGGCACTAGAGAGAGGGGAGAGAGGGTTGTAGGCCGCACGCCTCTCCACGCCGCCTTCTTCCCACCACCCTTCTTGCCGCCGGGTGCCGCCCTTCTTCCGACCAGCTCCTCTCCCGTTGGCCCGTTCACCACCCTTCTCCTAGCTGGCCACTGCCCTTTTCCTCGTCGCCGCCCATCGCGCCGTCCTTCCTGTTGGCCGTCACCGTAGAGCGGGAAAGGAGAGAGAGGGAGGGTAAGAGAGAGAAGGGGGAGAGAGGAGGAAGAAAGTGCTTAGCCATTGATACGAGGGGTCCATTTGGGTCACACGCTGACTCAGCTTGTTACATCAGCCAAAACAATACATAATATTGCCTAGTACCTCGAGTGATCTAGCTTTGTAAATTAAGGGGCTCGTTATATTTGATATTTCTTATTAGGGACGAATCTTAGATTCAACAACAAAGACGAGGTACCTCAAGTGAATTTTTTTTCTTATTCTGAATTTCTACGGGATAAACAACGGAAGAAAAACCCGTAGGTTAGTGTTTACTCTCTGTTCCATGATCCATGATATAAGAGTTTTGACCTTGTTTTTTTATAATGTTTGACATTCATTTTATTAAAATATTGGTGCAAAGATAATAAAGAATAATACTTTTGATGGTAAGTAAATCTCAAACAAAATAAATGTTACATCTATAATTTTTAAAATAAGATGAATGATTGAACAATACATGCAAAACGTAAGAAATTGGGGGAGCCCAGCCCATACGAGCATGGAGTACATGTCTATCACAAAGGCCATATGTAGTCGATCCGTCAATTCACTTGTAATCTATCGTGGTCAGTTCTTCCTGTTCTATCGGGCCCCGGCGGGCGGCGGTAATATTTGGAGGCTCGCGGATCGAGGCGGAGGGGACGTTGGGCCACGTGGGGCGGAGGAGAGGCATCGTGGAGCCCACAGACGCGCCCATGTGTCAGGGCCAGCGTTCGTGTCGAGCGCGCTGTCTTGTTACTTGGCGCGCACACGCCACGTTCACAAAAGCTTACCTAGGACGTGCACACGCAGACGCAGTCAAGCCGCAGTCCTCGTCCATGCATGCCTCTTCTCCATAATATCTGCCAGCCGTCCTCTCCTCCCCTGCCTTGCCTATATATACCACTAGTGCAAGCAGGCCGGGCTCGATCAACTGGAGATCGAGTAGATAGAGATCGTTGGTTAATTTTCCTCTGTATGGAGTCGTCGTTGGTGAATAATAACAAGGGGAAGGTGGTGGGGGAGAATTGCTGCAGCAGCAGACGGAAGCAGGCGTCGGGGAGCAGGAAGTGCTGCCCGCTGCGGCGGTCGCGGAAGGGGTGCATGAAGGGGAAGGGCGGGCCGGAGAACCAGCGGTGCCCCTTCCGCGGGGTGCGGCAGCGCACTTGGGGCAAGTGGGTGGCGGAGATCCGCGAGCCCAACCGCGGCGCCCGCCTCTGGCTCGGCACCTTCAACTCCGCCCTCGACGCCGCCCGCGCTTACGACTCCGCAGCCAGGGCTCTCTACGGCGACTGCGCCCGCCTCAACCTCACTAACCTCGCTACTACTGCCGCCGCTGCTTCTGCTTGCACCACTTCCACCGACGACTCCAACGACAACTCCACGCCGCCGCCGCCGCTGCAGCTCGACGACAGCTACATATCGCAGACGACGAGGCAGGATCAGGAGGAAGTGGACTTCGAGACGTACGTGACGCGGCTGCCCAAGGCGGAGGACTTTGGGCTGGACGGCTTCCATGAGGTGGCCGCCCTCGACGATGAAGCCGGCATTAGCATATGGGACCTCTCCATCTGCCCCGCCGACTTCATGGCCACCACTACCGCCGCCGCCGCCAAATAATCGGTCCCCCACAACGTCGACGCGCGATTATATATACAGCAAAGCTAGCTAGCGGCCGATCGATCGAGAGCTTGCGTGCGTCCATCGTCAGCATGCAGCTTCCATCCTATATTAGTCAGGCAATCGAGCTGTGCTTGCTTATCAAATATATACACCATATATTGATGGATATATAGTGGGGCGAGTGTTTAATTAGTCTTGTGATGATCTCAGACGCAGCCCGGCCGCTTGCGCGGTTGCAGCTAGGACACAACTGTTTAATTAATCTGGTTAATTAGTTAGCGACTTACCAGCTGAATAAGCTCGCTAGTTGTACTTGCGTGTGTACAGCGCCATGGGTGCATGTGTATATATACTCAGCTCTACTCATTAAATTGATTAGTACTAAACTGTGCCAAATTAAATCAGCTGTGAAGTATATATGTGCGATCGACGGCTTTGTTAATCATATATTTTCAATGAATGAATTAAGAAGATGAAAGGACGAGGTTGAGGAGTGCTATACGTACTACGTATACACGTGCACGTCTTGTTGACATATGTATGTTGTGCTGTCCGTCGATGGCCAGGGGGCGTTTCCTCCACCTGCTGCCCCTGCATCTACTCCAGCTATTTTGCTGCTGCTCATGTATATATGTACAACTCTATCGATCCGGCCGGCCCGCCATCAGTCACGCATGCATGCTCGCGCGTGTCACCATGCATGCAACGCACATGTACGTAGTTGTGCTTATGCATATGTTGGATGTTGCACCTCGATCATGCATTATCTAAGCAGGTTAATAATACTAATTCTGTGTAGTCAATCCAATATAAAATGTTGAGATGGCCCAGTTGGTCTAAGGCGCCAGATTAAGGTTCTGGTCCGAATGGGCGTGGGTTCAAATCCCACTCTCAGCATTCTTTCTCTTTTTATTTGCCGCCGGTTCTCACCTTCTTATTTCCTATACCGGTCCTTGTTGAAGGCTTGGCAATAAAATTATGCCAAAAACATCACATTAAATTTTTCAACACATATATTTGCCGCCGGTTCTCACCTTTTTTCCTATACCGGGTCCTTGTTGAAGGCTTGGCAAAAAAAATTGCCAAAAAACATCACATTAAAGCTTTCAACACATATATTAAGCTTTAAATATTGATTAAAAAACTAATTACACAGTTTACATTAAAATCGCGAGACGAATCTTTTGAGCCTAATTAGTCCAACATTAAACTTAATAGATACGTCTCGCGGTTTTTTAGGCGAGTTATGAAATTAGTTTTTTTATTCGTGTCCGAAAAACCCTTCCGACATCCGGTCAAATGTCCGATGTGACAGTCAAAAATTTTCTTTCCGCGAACTAAACAGGGCCAAATTTACACTTTAATATCTGCCTTTTAATTTGAGTAAATTTCACAAAACTACAGGTATTTTGGATATTCTATCGCAAAACTACAGATTTAAGAACTTGTTTCATAATACTACAGATTTAGTGTCCTTATGTATCACAAAATTACAGATTTAAGAATTTGTTTCACAAAACTACAGATTTAGTATCTCTATTATCACAAAACTACAAGTTTAGTGTCTCAATTATCACAAAACTACAGGTTTAAACAATACATTATCACAAAACTGTAGGTTTAAGCAATGATTAAACCTGTAGTTTTGTGATAATGTATTGCTAAAAACTGTAGTTTTGTGATAATTAAGACACTAAATCTGTAGTTTTATGAAATAAATTATATTCTTAAATCCATAGTTTTGTGATACAAAAGGACACTAAATCTGTAGTTTTGTAAAATAAGTCTTTAAATCTGTAGTTTTGTGATAGATTGTCCAAAATATCTGTAGTTTTGTGAAATTTACTCTTTTAATTTCATGCTCATGTCAAAGGCCAAAACAATCAATTCCCCATTTTCCCTATGTGTTCGTTTTGACTACGAAATTATTTAATCACTTCAATTTCATGTCAAAACTTAAATTAAAAGCTTAACTTGGAGTTGCTCTTGGAGTTTTGCTTCACATATACTTTCTAACATGGGTTTTTAAAACCGTTGATAAATAGATATAAAGTTAATCCATTGTTTGCTTATATGTTGTTTTAAGGCTCGTCGGTTATAGGCTAATTTTAGTTTTGGATCTCTGCCTTTTAAAATAATCATTTGAAAGGATAGAATAGTTATTCCCCTATTCCTTGTACATTAAAATTTGACTGAAACTAATCACTTGAAACATGTACAATTAAAAAGGCAAATAAAATACAAATATAGAAACCATGAGATGGTTTCATGTTCTTGGAGATAGAGATGATTTTTCGACTTGCGTTCGTGTGTGAGTCAGGTTTACAAAGTCAATACCAGAGAGAAAACTGCTCACCAGCGTTATCTATTTTTTTTGGCAAAAACTTGTGGTAAACTGATGCAATCTGGATGAATTTCATCGAAAGAAATTAAAATCTAGTTCATTTTTTTAAGTTGGCCAAAAAAACTGGTCAGTTTGCGTGTTTCGAGCCTTGTCGAAACCTTGGTTTTTCGTGAAATTCGACTGGATTTTGCTAGCTTTATAAACCTGGGTGCGAGTAGTAGTCATGTCAACAAAAGTAACCTGAATTTGCCTTGCCGAGCACTCATGAATTTACACTAAATTTGGAAGTTGTTCTTAGGCTGCGTTCAGAAGGGAGAAAAAAAACAGTGCTTGGTGAAGGGAAAAAAGAATAGTGTCGCACGCAAAACGAGAAACGTCATTAGCACGTGATTATGTTGACGCGAAATTCTGCCACCGGCCGCTGAGCGTTATCGTCGGGTGCGTTGGCCGATGGAGCTCTTCGCGCTCGGACACATGAAGGCCTGAGAGATCTGCTTGGCTCCAGTGCAGGTCCTAAACGTTGGGATGCGGGCGTACCAGTCAGTTTGATCCTGCAACTGACAAGATGGTGTATATTGATCGCCAAGGAATTGATCGGCTGTCAAGCCGATGCGTTGTAGCGCCTCCGATTGATGTTGGCGATGATGATCCGGAAGCTGATCGGCTCTCAAGCCGATCTGATGCGCTGCAAGCCGATTGTAGATAGAGCGCTGATGGCAATCGGCTGTATGTTAGACATAGATCCAAGTAATCAAATAGATAAACATGATTAATAA
>CM002486.1:20020561-20063501 GCA_000325765.3 Leersia perrieri | reverse complement strand
TCTTCTATACATACACACACAGGAATTTGGTATGAAGCTGCTACAAAAATGTACGAGAGGTCCTAATTGATTGCATGCCTTTTTGTTTCTTGAGACAACTAGAACGAATTTGACATTGCATTTTTTTTTGTTAATCTTGTGTGTAACAGACTTTTTTTTTTTTGTTAATCTTTTAATTTGTTGAAATATGGAGGCAATAATGGCGACACAGGTAACCAAATAACACAATAACTGTATCTTTTGCGGATAAAGATGGGACTCAACTTGATACAATTACGCACATGCATGTTTATTTAAAACAGGGTATTCTTTGTGAATGTGGACTTTTTTTATTTGAGATGGATGTGAATGTTGACTTTGGGAATGTACGTTTGTAAAGAAAAAAAAACAGTGCCAGCAACTCCACACAGTATTTTTCCCTCTTTTTCCTTGTGCACGCTTCCCAAACTACCAAACGGTGTGTTTTTTTGAAAAACATTTATACGCGAAAGTTGTTTAAAAAAATCAAACTAATCCATTTTTCAAGTTCAAAATAGCTAATACCCATTTAATCACGTGTTAATGACATTTCTCGTTTTGCGTGCACTACTATTCTAATTTGCCAAAACTTCCAACAGACACAAACGAACACGCCCTTTGTAGCATATTGTATGTAGATGTAATAGGATATGATGCAATTTGTAACCCTTCTTTCTTGAACTTGTAAGTTCAATTGTCACTTTGTTTTCTATCTGGGTATTATAGTTATTTCTATCTGATTCCTATGCATGTGCAATAACTACTTGAACAATCTTACCCATGTCAAATTTGTTTCTTAAACAACAGGCCTTGGTTTACTGAATGTTTACTTCTCCATTTGTTTATAGCTTTGTTACAAATTTCATGTGTTTTTTTCTTGTGACCACAGTTGAAGAATTTGAAGGACCACTATTTAGCAGAATTAAATGATTTGTACAATAAGATCTCTTTGAAGCTACAGCATGTTGATAACATGGCTACACCTCAAAAGCAAACAGACCAGTATGAAAAGATGAAGAGTTTCAAAGGGATGTTGGAGCGTATTATGAGTACTCTGCAAATGAACAAGGGTAGCATTCAGCATGGCCTTAGGGAGAAAATTCCTGTATATGAGAGGCAAATTATCAATATCCTAAATTCACAAAAGAGACCAAGGTCACAAGGCCAGACACAATTCCAACAATCTGCTGGGCAAGGTCCTACCTCTAACATTGCACAACAACCTTCCCAAGGTTTGCAGCAGCATGATAACCATACTAATCAGATACCTCAAGCAAGCATGCAAAGTATGAGCACTGGATTACAATCTTCAGGCGCAGCTGGTATCCAACATTTACCTGCATCCCCAGCAACAAACTTTGGTGTTCCAACACAACAAAATGTTACAAATGCACCACAGGCTGCATCAAATTTGGAGGTTACTCAAGGAAGCAATTATAATTCTTTGCAGCATGGCTCAATGAGTGGTGCTTTGCAACAGGGAAGCACTGGGTCCATGCAGGGTACGTTAAATGCACAACAACAGGCCAGTGGCAGCATGTTATCTCACAACTCAGTAGGCACAATGCAGGCTAATGCCAATTCCATGCAAGCCAACGCAAATTCATTACAACAGCTGAAGCAGCAACAGCAGGAGCATCATATGATGCAGAGTCAGCAAATGAAGCGTCAAATCTTTCAGCAGTTCCAGCAAAAACATATGCTTCAGCAGCAACTCCCAGCACAGCAACAATTGCAGAAACCGCAGCAATCACAGATGCAGGTTCCACAGAATCATTCTGGTAATGATGCGAACGAGCTAAAGGTTAGACAAGGAGCTGCATTGAAACCTGGGATCTATCAACAGCACTTGGCCCAGCGCAATAACTTTTATAATCAGCAAATAAAACAGGGTAGTGCTTTCCCAATTTCATCACCACAAAACCTCCAAGCATCATCCCCACAAATTTCACATCACTCTCCTCAGGTTGATCAGCACAATCTCT
This sequence comes from Leersia perrieri, assembly GCA_000325765.3. Lineage (NCBI taxonomy): Eukaryota > Viridiplantae > Streptophyta > Magnoliopsida > Poales > Poaceae > Leersia > Leersia perrieri. Next base: position 20,061,498 of record CM002486.1, on the reverse strand, counting down.
TGCCATCTCAAGTGAAGACCGGGACACCGTTGCAGTCAGCTAACTCACCGTATATGCCATCTCCATCGCCACCTGTTGCCCCGTCTCCTATACCAGTTGATTCAGAGAAACCACTCTCCAATTTATCATCATCACTTACTAATACTGGTCAGGCTACTCATCAGCACACATCCATGGTTCCTCAGACACAATCAATCGCTGTTAACACTCCAGGGATCTCGGCCTCGCCCTTGCTGGCAGAATTTACTAGTGTTGATGGAAATCAGGCTAACATGCCAACCCAAGTTCTAACCAAATCAAGTGCAGCAGAAAGGCCTTTAGACCGCTTACTTAAAGCGGTCAGTAACTTTGCCAACTTTTTATTTACTGTCTTCATTTCCGTAGTGCAAAATCAATTTATCATTTAATCAGTGTTCTGAATATATTTTAGAGCGTAATTTTAACTATAACATAAAGAACAACACGAGGCTCAATTAGCATATTTAGTTTTAGGAGTTAGATATGACATGCCTTTTGCTTGTAACCCCACGCACCTACCTTGCTAAAATTAATACAAACATTACCCTGTTTCAACAGCTAGTTGATCAAATGATTACTAGAATAATGCCCATTGGCCAAATGTTGCAGCAGAACTCAGATAAACATCACAAATTCTAAACTTGATTAAAAAAATGCTAAAAAGGGGGACTATGCTAAAATCCCTATGCAAAAGATGCACTCCTTTACTGAGGATCCTGCAAATAACACACATGTTAGATCTGTACAGAAATATTTTGAAGTCAAGGGAATGAATGCAAAGGGCCCACACCATCGTGCCTGGCCATTTCACTTTACTCCTTAACTATTGACATCTAAAGAATTTGATAGGTTTAGCATTGAACTTTTTTTATTTATTTCTCCTCATTATTTCTCTGATAGCCTTTTTCGCTGGTGTGATAATAAAAGATAAAGAAACCATTGCACTTTTTGTTCCCCTCAAATTAGCTTGGTTAACTGAAATTTGATCATATAGACATATGCCATCTCTTTAGAATTAAATTGAGGATTTACCTTCCTGCTCCTTTACCTTTAGAATGGTTTATGTTCTTCTGTCCTTTTTTGCATGATTCATGTCCATTGTTTTCTGTATGGCAGTTGCGGACAACACAGCGCGAGTCTCTGAGTGCTGCGGTAAGTGACATAGGTTCTGTTGTCAGCATGATTGATCGGATTGCTGGGTCTGCACCTGGTAATGGTTCTAGAGCTGCTGTTGGTGAAGATTTAGTTGCTATGACGAAGTGTCGGCTGCAAGCCAGGAATTTCATAACACATGATGGGGCTGGTACATCAAAGAAAATGAAGCGTGACACCAGTGCTATGCCTCTTAATGTGTCATCAGCTGGAAGTGTTAATGACAGCTTCAAGCAAACATACAGCATGGGTACACCTGAACTGCAGTCAACTGCAACCTCACGTGTGAAGTGGCAAAAAACCGAGGTATGCTCTTTATTATTTTTCATAGGGATCAATCCATTCTATGCCTCAGTCAGCTTCACAATGAGTGTCGTAGTTGTTGGTATAGACGAAAGTGAAATTTAGTGGCATGATCAGTAGAACTATAAATGTCATGATTATCCAGCTGTTTTGGTTCCGGAATGATTTCCATATGTGGGCCTGGAGAAGGGGAAGTATAGTTAAATTGATGGGAGCTACTCTAAACTTTTGGCTACATTGTATATTGAGCTTGTCTCTGGTACACCGCAGATAAACCATGCCCTTATGGAGGAGATACATGAGATAAACCAACAGCTCATAGATACAGAGCTTCATGTTTGCGAGGATGATGCCGAGTCATTCGGTGCTACATCAGAAGGGGCAGAAGGGACAGTCATTAAATGCACATTTACTGCTGTGGCTGTTAGTCCCAGCTTGAAGTCCATGTTTGCATCAGCACAGATGGTAAGCTTCTGAACTCATGATCTGAGGTCTTGGCTTTTATTGCTCACTGATATTCCATGCTAAAAACGTGTGGCAGAGTCCAATTTTGCCATTGAGGGTGCTTGTTCCCGCGAGCTACCCTAAGTGCTCCCCGGTTCTCCTAGACAAGTTCCCAGATGAACAAAGGTCAGTAGCTTCCAATGTTTTATCAAATTCCACGCCAGCTACCCTAAGTGCTAACATTTCTGCATTGTTGTACTTGTGAATCTGCTGCAGAAACTCGGATGACCTGTCGACCAAAGCGAGGTCGAAGTTCAGCATATTGCTTAGGGGTCTAGCTGAGCCGATGTCGTTGAGAGAAATTGCGAGGACATGGGACGCTTGTGCCCGCAAAGTGATTGCTGAGTATGCTCAGCAAACTGGTGGAGGCAGTTTCAGTTCAAGCTATGGTTGTTGGGAAAGTTGCGTGGGTGCTTGATCATGCATGATCTGATGATTCAGTCCTGCTCTGTGCTGGCAGGCGGCTGCACTCTCATAACTGGTGCGGTTCATCGCTCTATATATATATACACACACCTTAATCAACAAGTTCCAGCAAACATGCAATTGCTACTTGTGTCTACTTATTTATTGTGTATGGCTGTAACAAACTTTTGGAAATCCTCATTGTTAGCTGGATTTGTTAGCGTCCCCTTTGTACAGAACAGTCAACATAAATCTCCAGCTTAGTTTGGTTTCATCACAGCTCGTAATATATACTGGCATGTTTTAACGGTTGAAGGACATCACTTTGTGAGAATTAAGCTGAGACCAGTTGCATCGTCATTTTTCTTTCCCTTTTTCTTGTGTGTTCCTTTTTATGTGGAATTTTTCCAACGCTCATCACACGCAGAATTTGTGGTAGATTAAAGCGTTTGAGCGGCATGAATGTACAATTAGCAGAGTTGTAAGAGATGTATAGCTACTCCTACTATAGGTAAAGTATTTGAATTTTTTTCAGCGCGGGAGCTAATTATGATCCCGAAAGCGTGTGACATTTTAGATATGGCAGCAGCTGCTACCGTATCTCATGAAGCTCTTTGCAGCTTAGTGAAGTAGATTTGTCCATCGATCGCATAGTTTGTGTTTCTGCTTGAAAGAAGTGACAGCGCATGTACGTACCACATGCTATATAGCACGCAGAGAATCACATTACAATTACCCTTCGCTCAGGAACAGCGAGAGAACATTCTTAAGAAGTTATACGTGCATATTAATACAACACCACTCAGTATAGCTGAGGAGGATTCAGTGCAGTATAATACTGTCAACAATACAAGAGCTGCTTGGGTATGCGATGTTGGCCTGCGAGACAGTGAACAACATGTAAGGATGGATGGGGTACTGGAATGTAGTCCTGCTGTATGTATTAACAAGACATAATTAAGCAGGAAAGGCAGCTGATTATTAAGCTAGCTAGCCTTGATAAAGCAGTGAAGTGGGATCAAAGTATGACCGAGTGTTAATATCGATCCTAGTAAGTTTGTAGAATGGGGGGAAAGGGTACCGATGATGGATGGGATAGAGTTGAGAGAGTGAAAGAGATCAGGCGAGGTCTTGGTCGTCGAAGTCGTCGGGGAAGGAGTTGAAGAAGTCGGCGTCGATGGGGGGAAGGGAGGAGGGAGGTTGGCGGTCGTCGGCGGCGGCGTCCACCTCCATCATCCCCATCCCCATCCCCACCGTCTCCGACTCCATCTCCCCAGCTGATGACTCCTCCCACTCGTTCACCCCGCCCGGCGAGTTCATCCTCCCCGCCCTCTCCCTGCTTCCAATAGCTAATCAATCCCCTTCCTCCCTCGACTGGATTTCTCAGATCTCCTCCTCGATCGCCTGCTTTGCTTTTGCTCCTGCCTCCGCTATCTCAATCAACAAAGTAGGTGAGGTGGTACTGTGTGGTAGGAGGATTTTCTTTTCTTTCTTTGAGATCCATATACCATTATATCAAGTCAAGTGGACTGGAGGCCCATTTGCTTGCCAGGCCCATAAAAGGATTCACTACCGGATATCTTGTGTCACTCACTGCATGCGTGTTGACAAGTCCGGCAGCAAGAAATGTTGACCACTGGAAAGCTTCAATCTCTCCTCACTGGACCTCACCTCACCAGCTTACATTACAGCCTCACTTCAGCAGGTTAATTACAACTCATATGCACTTTTTAGCACTTTAATGTAAGTTGCCTCCTCTTGTGAGTAATTTGGTCTTGTTTGGATTGGAGCCAAAATTTATCCTACCAAAATTTTAGTTACTTTAATAGTGTTAGAAACACTATTAAAGTAAATGGGCTGTCTCAAAAGGCTAGTATTAGAAGTAAGTGGGTTGAATCTCAAGCAATTTAGGTCGATAGAGACGGAAACTAATCCTAGGTCAAGGATTTGATGAATATGCATGTGTCCTAAATAGTTACAGAAAAAAAGTTTTTAAAAAACTAGTTAGATTGATTGTAATAAAGTAGTACAGAAATATACAGCTTAAAATTTAATTGATACTTGGAGAAAAAAATGAATTTTAACACTGCGGAATGTAAACATAATTTGTTGTTTTTATTTCTTCAAATGTAGATCAAATTTAAACTTGCATGTCTGTGAATCAACATATATTATTTAACTATTTACACCACATACACACCCTAGGCTGTGTAAATAAGGCCTTCCCAAAATCTTTTTTCTAAAAACATCACGTCAAATCTTTAGACTTATACATAAAGCATTAAATATAGATAAAAAAATAAAACTAATTGCACAGTTGAGTTGTAAACGACGAGACAAATCTTTTGAGACTAATTATGACATGATTAGCCATAAATACAACAGCAACCCACATGTGTTAATGATAGATTAATTAGGCTCAAAAAATTCGTCTCGTGGTTTCCAGTCTAGCCATAAAATTAGTTTTTTCATTCATGTCCAAAAATACCTCCCGACATCTGGTCAAACGTCTGATGTGACACCTAATCCTAAAAATTTTTAGGAACTAAATGTGGCCTAAGCCTTAGATTCGAAAAAGACATTCTCTTGTCCTGTCTTACCATAACAATCAAATCACATACAATACAATTTATCTAGTTTAACACTACTGCGTTTGTGTTTGTTGGCGGAAAGAGGGAAAAAGAATAGTACCACACATAAAACGAGAAAACATCGTTAGTACATGATTAATTGACTGTTAGCTATTTTAAACTTTAAAATAGATTGATTTGATTTTTTAAATAACTTTCGTGTGAAAATTTTTCAAAAAAATACACCATTTGGTAATTTGGAAAACGTGTACACGAAAAAGAAAAAAAAATACTATTTAGAGTTGCCGATACTGTTTTAAGTAGCTACAAATAAACACAGCCTAAATGCTAGCACTACTTACTTACCGGTGGTTTTTATTTCCAATTAAGATCCAAACAACACGGCACTGTTGGTCGTGTCCCGACTACAACAAACAAACAAGTGGATGTGCCATGTGTGTGTGGGGCAGCACAGCAGAAGCAGAGACATACCGCCTACAACATTCCCCATGAGAAGAGAAGCGTACAGTAGAGAGATGGAGTGGTTTTGACTTGACGACGACATACACAGTAGTTAGTGTCATACTGCGTTGTTATTATCGGGATACCAAGATAATTTTTCGCAAAGTAGTAACGATCGGGATAATGTTAGTATCGGGATACTATCAAACTTTTTAAAAAGTACACATATTATATATTTTTTATTTTTTATGTATGATTTGTAATATTTAGTATAAGATAAAGCCTATAATATTGCTTTTGCTTAATTTAATTAATTTTATATAACTTTTGAGTAGATTTATTGACATAATTTTCAATCCAACGTATTATTTGCTTAATTTAATATACTTTTGAGTGGGATCGTATGGATCGTAGTATCGGGATACACCTAAGATCTGATAGGATCGTAAGGAAATGAATAGTAGGATCGAGATACTATGAAAATTAGGATACTACGTAGGATCGGTATCGTTTCGAGATACTATGAAAATTAGGATACTACGTAGGATCGGTATCATTTCGGCTTGGTAGGATCGTAGTATCGTAAAATACTAGGATACGACGTATCGAAATACTGACAACCTTGCTGTTGTATACTCCTACTATATTGGTTGGTTGGTTCATGGTTGGACACTTGGACTATCTCTGTGTACGTACTTCATGTCTGCATGCATATGCCGTACTTTTAGGACACCTTTGATTTATTTGAAAACCATAGAAATTTAAAAGATTTAAATTTTATGAAAAATAATCCTACAGGGGCATGGAAATAAAGGAAAGGAGTTCACCAAATCCTATAAATTTTATTATGAATGACTCAATACACTTGAATTTTAAAGAAAATTTTTCAAGAGCTTTAACCTCTTGGCAATTTTTCTTTGAGTCTATTTGTATGCTTGTTTTACTTTACCAAACTTTTATAGCTAAGTTTGGTAAATTGTGGCTATAAAATCCTTGGCCACAGGATAGGTAAGTTGTGGCGAAGCTAGGTGTCTGCGATAAATAGGGACACAAAATCAAAAAGTATGGCAGAACAAACATGAAGATATGAAACTTGTTTGTCAAACTTGTGGTAAAGTGAACACCATCCAAACATCCAATTTTATTTTTCCTTGCTGTCCTAACAGATGGTCCCTTGTCTTTTTACGTGTTTTGTAGCCCGATGTTTTTCATATGTACTTCTATGAAAATGTTTTTTTTATCATTCTTGCGTTTTTAAAAGGGCCTTAACAAGAAGTTACTTGATTAATAAAACTATATAATGTTAACGTAACATTTCATTTGAAGTCTTTGTTTCCCATTGCGCTATGTCGCAGCATGCCCCGACAAGGTAGAGACTGCTTGTGATGAGGACATCATCTATTATTACCTGCTAGCAAAGCTGCAACAAGATGGCCCGAGTGGCCTAGTCGTAGTCGGGCGACGACCGCGTGAGGCTCTGAATAATCTCAGCTTGTTTAGCTTGGGAGGAGAAAACCACCTTAAAAGGGAAAGGTAAGATTGCGGGGTTTGGAAAAATCCGGATCGGTACGTGGTGCTTCGGTCGTATTGTGCTAAGATTACAGGATTCGAGAAATTCAGATCGGCTTGTCAGCCTTTCGTCCAACCCCACGTGGGCCGGACTCATCATCTTGACACTTGCGATTCGAGAGTATAGTTAAATCTATATTGAGGGAGTAATTATTATTCGTTGTTCATCTTATTTATTACTACCTCAGTCTCAGAATGAAGCTATTTTTAGAACAGTACGAAGTCAAACATTTTTAACTTCAACTCTTAATAGCGAAAAAATAAACAAAATCGATCACGTAAAAATTATATTAGTATATTTATCCTTAAACAAACTATTATAATATACAACTTTTTTATTTAAATTAACTTATTTATATATAAATATTATTGGTCAAAGTAGTATCTCGAAGACCGTGTCTTAATCAACGATGATTATATTTTTGGGACAGAGGCAATATTTGAAGTATGGGCAGCAGGGGTAACATTTATTCACCCATTTATTGGGCGCAGCAGAGAAGAGAAGAACGAGAGATTCATGCATCAGCATTCAGTCATCAGTTCACTCGAGTGAGCCAGGCAGCCAGGCAGCCAGTCAGTCCACCAAACCACCCAGCTCTACACAGACACTGGACTCGATTCTCCAAAGCTCACTTCACTTCACTCGCCTTGCTTCAGTTCACTCACTTGCTGGGCTCACTCCGCTGAAGAAAGCAATCCAAGCAAGGCAAGCCAATCAAGCAAGCAAGCAGATGATGAGATCGACGAGGCCTCGTTGCTGCTGCTGCTGCCTCTACCTAATTGTTCATGTCGTCGTCCTCTTGTTGGGCGGGGGAATGGCGGCGGCGGCGGGCAACTCCGACGTGGCCCTCCTACTGGAGCGCGTGAAGCCGACGTTGCAGGGGCAGCAAGGCGCGCAGAACTTGCAGCTGGCCACGTGGACGCCGTCGACGCCGCTGTGCCTATGGCGCGGCCTCCGCTGGTCCACCGCCGCCTGCGACTCCGGTGATCCCTCCGCCCGCGGCAACCTCTCCCTCTCCCGTGACCCCTCCCTCCTCCTCCTCTCCCTCCGCCTCCCGGCCTCCGCCCTCGCCGGCCACCTCCCTCCCGCCCTCGCCGCCTTCTCCTCCCTCCGCTCCATCTACCTCGCCGCCAACCTCCTCCAGGGCCCAATCCCCTTGGAGCTCGGCAACGCCCCCTCCCTCGCCGTCCTCGACCTCGCCGGCAACCGCCTCTCCGGCCAGCTCCCGCCCTCCATCTGGAACCTCTGCGACAACCGCCTCTCCCTCCTCCGCCTCCACGGCAACGCCCTCACCGGCCCAATCCCCGACCCCGCCGGACCCAACACCACCTGCGGCGCACTCCGCCTCCTCGATTTCGCCCAAAACCACTTCTCCGGCGGTTTCCCTTCCTTCCTCACCGCCTTCCGTGGCCTCCAGCGCCTCGACCTCTCCGGCAACCGCCTCCAGGGTCCCATCCCGGAGGGCCTCCACCACCTGCAGGGGCCGCTCCTCAACCTCTCCTACAACAATTTCTCCGGCCAGCTCCCCCCTGACCTCGCCGCCTCGCCGCCGGATTCCTTCATCGGCAACAGCCCGGAGCTGTGCGGGCCGCCGCTGGGCCAGCAATGCGTGGCGAAGCCATCCGGGCTGAGCCCCACCGGCGTGGCGGCGGTGGTGATCGGGCTGATGGCCGGCGGCGTGGTGGTGGCGTCGGTGTGCATCGGGTGGGCGCAGGGGCGCTTCTCGAGGAGACGGAGGGCGGAGGAGGAGGAGATAGACGAAGAGGAGGATGGGGACGGGAAGCTGGTGGTGTTCGAGGGAGGAGAGCAGCTGACGGTGGAGGAGGTGCTGAACGCGACGGGGCAGGTGGTGGACAAGGCCAGCAGCAGCTACTGCACCGTCTACAAGGCCAAGCTGGGCGAGGGAGGCGCCAGCATCGAGCTCCGCCTCCTCCGCGAGTGCGACGCCGCCAAGTTCCAGCTATACTCGTGCGTGCGCCGCATCGGGCGCGCCCGCCACGACAACCTGGTCCCGCTCCGCGCATTCTACCACGGCCGCCGCGGCGAGAAGCTGCTGGTCTACGACTACTTCCCGGGCCACCGCACGCTCCACGACCTCCTCCAAGGCCGCGGCCTGTCGTGGGCGCGGCGCCACAAGGTGGCCCTCGGCGCGGCAAGGGCGCTGGCCTACGTGCACTCCGCCCAGGGCGAGGCGCACGGCAACGTGCGTTCGTCCAATGTGCTGGTGGACGAGTGCCTCTTCGTGGCAAGGCTGGCCGAGTACGGCCTGCACCGCCTGGTTGGGGTGGCCAAGGCGGACGGGTACAGTGCGCCGGAGCTGCACAAGTCGTCGAATGGCCCGCGGCCGCGGACGGACGTGTACGCATTCGGGATACTGCTGCTGGAGCTGCTCATGGGGCGGAAGGCGTCGGGGGACCTGCCGGCGGTTGTGAAGGCGGCGGTGCTGGAGGAGGCGCCGATGATGGAGGTGTTGGACGCGGAGGTGGCGCGCGGGGCGGAGGAGGGCATTCTACTGCACGCGCTGAAGCTGGCGATGGGATGCTGCGCTCCCGTGGCGGCGGCGCGGCCGACCATGGCGGAGGTGGTCAGGCAGCTGGAGGACATCCGACCACGGAACAGCAGCCGCCCCTCCGCCATCTACAGCCCCGCTGACACCTCCACAGCCGCCGCCTAGCTCGGAGTATTATTAGCTTTCTTAACACCCGTTTGCCTGCCCAAACACAGTTTATGTCCATCCTCTAAAACTTGTACCACTATAATTTCGATACGCAAACATAGCGCATTCCCATTTATATCTATGCGCTTAATCCCATTATTTTTTAGTACTCGTGTACTAGTACAATAGTCGCTCGATCTCGGTAGAAAATTAGTGTAACAAAGTCCAAAATGGCGCGGAGCCAACAAGACAAGCTCCTTGGAGGCAGTACTGCATGGCATGATGCAGCGTGATCGAAAATGTGAAGTGGTACATTGCAAGTGGAGTGGAGTGGCCCCCAAGCTGGATTGACCCAAGATAAAGGTGCAGCTTGAGAAAGCTGCCTGCTGCTACTAAAGTGTGGTGCGTCAATCTCCGAAAGAAAGAAACCATACAACTCCTAAAAAGAAGGCTTTACGTTATGTACCATAGCTCTACTCATGCAGTACATGACACGTACTAGTTATGTTACGAGTACGTGTGGTACGGAAGGGACTCAGTTGCTAATACATGGGCTTAGGAATGATGAGACTTACATGTCAGTGAAGCCACTCTAAGTTAAAAGTTAGTCATCTTCCGTGTGGTATTAACCCTTTGAAGTCAGTTTTTCTCGTCAAATTTCATAGAGTTTGGTGTACCCATTTGCTCATATACGAGCTTGCAGTACATACATCCAAAGTGCTAAACAACACTCAACAGGTTTTAAGGCGTATTAAATCACACAAATTTCTATTAGAGTTGCTTCACAACCTCCCTCAGACTCGAGAGTTGTCAGCCTTCAAGGTTGTGGACTTGTGGTGGGGGCAAGCAGGGGAGTCGGATGTGTTTCAGCTTAGAAGGATGACAGTGGCAAAGTGGTGCCACCTCTGTTGTAGGAAAGGAGGATGATGGTCAAATGATGTTAACTGCGAGGGCGGATGGAGGGGTGGCTCTGAAAATTAATGAATAAAAAAATATGGATTTTTGGCCTCGGCCGCTCCGGCATCGTCACGGTAGTCCTTGGACTCATGGCCGGCGCTGGTGTCTATCGAGTGGGTACATGGATGGTTGTGGAGGGCGGGGAGGTAGATGATGAGGAAGAGAGGGTGCAGGGGCGCTTCTATGGTCCTTTCAGAATTGAGGGGAAAAACTGGCAAAGTGGCTTACAAATTAGAGCTACCTGCAAAGTTTAGATCCATCCCGTGTTCCACGTGAGACAATTAGGGGCTGTTCAGATTGTTGCCACTTTTAACCATTCCATTATTTGGTAAATTTTCAAAAATTGGATCATTTACTTTGCTAGTACCAAATGTTAGGAATGCCTACAAAATTTGACAAGATTATAGAATCTTCTCCTCACAAAATTTTGTCAATATTGATAAGGTAGCAAACCAAATATTACCTTCACATTTTTAACTTGCCAAAATTTTGGCATTGCCAAAATTTGGCTTTACCAATAAATGAAAAGGTCGGTTTTGGCAATGAACTTAACAGATCCTGAATAAACATGTGGGGAAGAATGTTGTACCATTGCCAAATCTTCCACTGGTTGGGCCTGATGGAAATCTAAAAACTGAGTCTATTGCTGTCCTAGGAGGGTGATTCCAAGGGGAAATGAACATGTAACACAATGGTTGATACACTGGAAAGGATTAGCTTCTGGAGATGCCACATGGGAGGATATATCATTCATTCGAAGTGCTTTCAAGAATTTCCAACCTTAAGGACAAGGTTTTTCTCAAGGGGAAGCCACTGTCAGGCACTGAAGAGGTTCAGATTGGGGAAAAATTGAAGATTGGGTGTATTGATTGCTAATTATCGTCTCCTAGATCTAGAACCCTAGTTTAGGGGATGTTTGGGAGAGAGGGACCCTTAAGCTTCCCATCTTGCGGCTGACACTGAAATTGTTCTGATTTTCCTCCAAGTTTGGTCCTGACACAGTGGAGGAGCTGGTACTCGAGATCAGAAGAACAGACAGGCCGATCTAAAAATGCATCGTTGCATCTATCGGTATTGGTATTGCCATTGCCATTTCTATTAGGGATCCTATTAGGGATCAGTTCCAAGTGACGCCTCCATCCATGAACACAGAGGCAGCAGGCAGCAAGTCGGCCCTGTTTAGTTCGCGGAAAAAAAATTGAGTGTCACATTGAACGTTGGCCGGATGTCGAAAAAGATTTTCCAACACTAATAAAAAACTAATTTTATAACTTAGCTGGAAACCACGAGACAAATTTATTAAGCATAATTAATCTATCATTAGCACATGTGAGTTACTGTAGCACTTATGACTAATCATAGACTAATTAGGCTCAGAAGATTCGTCTCGTGATTTCCAGACGAAGTGTGCAGTTTATTTTTTAAAATTTATATTTAATGCTCTACGAAAAATCCGATGTGATATTTTTAGTTTTAAAGCTAAAAAAGGGCCTAAGTACTATGGGCATCGATCCAGAAATCTCACAATCAAGAAAGATGCTCCTACTCCTACTCAAATTAAGATGGATGGAGTTACTGCTTGTACTAGTCAGCTGGCTGGCTGGTCGATCGTGCAGTTTGAGTCCTGTTTAGATATATCCATGACGAATTAAGTACGGGCACGGCACGTACCTGGACGGACTCCGCATCTGTAAAGTACATCCATCGATCTATCACTCCTACTGTATGCGTATGCACGATGCGATGCACGGAAAAACGGATGTACTCATCGATCGATCGATAGTGCTCCAGCAGATGGGATATGTAGAAAGGAATCCAGCGGTAGATGAGATCATCGATCGATCGACCAGAAGAGAAAGTTAGTCCATTATGAAGCTACTTTACCAGCTAGCATGAGTTAATGTGAAGAATTCACATATTCAATCATTCATGCTGCAGGTAAGCCGTCCATGTCCACCGTAAGCATCCACGTTACAGTTACTGATGATTCCATCATATATTTATCGATCGATCGAGATTGGTAGCCATCCGTCGATCATTCGATCGGTCGATCTGCATGATTCAGAAAGCTACTTAATGGGCATGTTTGTCGATTGTTCCAGTTAATTGACGTATTTGCGTGTGCAGTCGGCCCGACAATGATCGATCGATGCATTTCTAACTAGGGATGTTGGATGCCCTGCATGCCGTATAGTATAGTTACGTGCAAAAAATGCTTGCACCCAATATTCCATCACCTACCCTACCATACGGCATGTATCGATAGGTCTACAGGAAAAAAGGTCTAATTAAGACACTGTTGTTATAACCGCAGGATGCAAAATTGATGTTCATACTACATGGAGTACTACTGTACCAGTCGATTCCGATCTGCAAATTGGACCTAGTACAGTTTGGTACTAGCTAGTACAGTACTGCTACAAGGTGGAGGAGGTTTCCATTCCGATCCCTTGCATGACTAAACAAAGGCACAATGCAACACGCAACCACACGCCGACACTCAAAATGAGCCAATCGCACACGAAAAACACACGACACGACCCGACACGACCATTGTGGGCATGGGCGAAAGGATTATATTCAGATCCATCAACAGTTGCTTTCCCTTTCCCTGCTTCTCTTATTTTCCTCAAGATGGCCTTTTCTTACTTTGAGCCCAACTCTATGTGGGCCGTCTATTCCACATGGGCCTCATGGGCAGGCCCTCCATCATCTACTGCTTGCTCTTACAAGAGTATACCGCCGTCTTCCTTTTCTCCTCCTCTCTCTGCGGGGTTCTAGGGTTTGCTTTGCTGCTCCCCCTCCCGCCGCCGCCGCCGCCGCCGCCGTCGAGATGGGAGGCAAGTGCCCGCACCGCAAGGTCAAGAAGCGCCGCCTCTCGCACAAGACGGCCCGCCGAGGCAAGTTCCTCGTCAAGGCCGACGACGCGGTCTACGACGAGCTGCTCAAGCTAGCCGACGCCGGCAAGGACGCCGCCGACGCCAGCCAGCAGCTTCCCGTCGACGAGGACCTCCCCGGCATGGGACAGTTCTACTGCCTCCACTGCGAGTATGCCCACCCTCCATACTCCAAACCCTTCCCTACCCTTGATATCTAATTCCCCCTTCATGTCGAATCCAATTGAATCCAACTAGGAAGGACTACTGTGTTGTAGCATCTTGTTACAGATTGATCGATTACAAAGTTGCTTTGCTTCTAGGGATGAACTCATACATACATATTCCCCTGTCCAATACGAACATCTTATTTACTTACAGTAACGACTGATTTTCTAGTTTGCACGCTGCTTTTTAATTGAATTCAGACATGTAGATAATTACTGCTGTGACAATCTAATTATGTTTAATTCTTGCAATGCCTCAACAACCGGGGATGCAACCCCTTATGTAACAATTCAACTCTTACTGTTTATTTCTGATATTCATCATATAATGCTTCTGATATCCATCATGTAATGATTTATTTTGGTGGTTGCTGCCTGCAGTCGGTACTTTGCAAGTGAGAGTGTTAAGGAGGAGCATTACCGCTCGAAGCGCCACAAGAAAAGGTGAATCCTTTGTCCTAAGCCTACTACACTGAAATCTCTCTTCTATGAAGAACAAGTTTTTATAGAACCTGTTTCTTGCCACATTCCAGCATCATGGACCTTTAGGATGACCATTAGTTGCAGGAAAATATAGTCTTATTCCTTTTAGGTTAAATTTCACACAGCCCCGAGTATTATGGTTCAAGTTACACCAAACCACATGGGTTTTGGCATGCTGCACAGAGCCCCGGGTACTAGTATGCTCCAAATGTTTCAGAAAACCACATTGCAAATCACTATGACTTAATATTAAAAAAAAACTGATTAACTTGGCTGCAACTGTTATATGTAGAACAATTAATTTTGGATATTAATTTTGGAACTCATATACACAATAGGTCAAAGAAATATTAATTACTGGTATGGTTTTGTGAAGCTATATCACCATTATACCAAGGGTTATGTGTACAGAACTTCTGTGGCTTTATGCGACCTGATATATAATATGTGATGTTTTGTGAATTTTTTTATAGACATGTTACTTGTTTCATGGTATCGTAGCACAACAAAAATGTTCCTTCTGCTCTAGGTCTTTCTGCAGTTTTTTTCAATAATTATACATGCATGTTTCGTTCTTGAGTAGCAAATTTGTTCTGTGGAGGGAGATGTAAATGTATAGAGCAGCATAATTTAACAAGCTGCAACTTTTGAAAAATTTTACAGACAGATGAAAGGCCTTTAGTTTGGGATGAAGCTAGTACATATCACAATATCAACATAGCTAGTTGGTCTTTTGGTTTTGTAAATTTGAGCTTTAAAGTTAAAACACTAGCTTAATTATGTGCTATAGAAAAAGTCTCTAGTGTGTAAACTGCATGGTTCAATCTAATAATGACTTTGTGATACTTGTAGGATCAAGCAAATGTCAGGGCCAGCCCCACATACTCAACTTGATGCGGAGCTTGCTGCTGGAATGGGAATGCCTGACAATGGCCTGAAGCTCATGTCCATGTGAACCTCCACTTATTCCTGGTTTTTTATGTTTTTGTTGCTGCCATACGTATGTACTTGCTCTGCTTAGTAGTTAATGGAGTTGATGGTGTGTGTTGGTGGAAGAATTACTTTCAAGAAGCCAGAGATTACTCTGTTTTGCCTGCCTCAATTTGTCTAGCTTCTGATTTAAAATAGGTTACCCTAGCCAGTGCTTAGATCAAAACCTGTTGGTTTATGGTCATATATTTTGTCGTGGCAGCGTGTAGACCTTCACGGCCCCTAATTCTCATCTACCGTGGGTGTGCTCAGCCTCGCTTGCCTAGGGTGCCTTCTGCCAGTAGTGAATTGACCAGGAACTGGCATTGTGGGCCAGTTTGGTTTGAGGCCTAAATTTGGCTTGCCATTATTTGGCAACTTTAATAGTAATTGTGTATGTTTGGATTGGAGCCAAATTTTAGCATTCCTATATAATATAGTCATTTTCAATAGTGATATTAGTCTACTTTGGCTTCAATCCAAACACATGTTGACCTTACCAAAGTTTGGCAATTTTGGTAAGGCCAACATTGGCCACAAACCAAAATGGTCATGTATGCCATAGGCGAACTATAATAGGCCCAGAGTATTGCCAGCATAGGTTGTGCCTATACAGTCGTGTTGATTTATAGTATAGTATTTATTTATTTTTCTCATAACCCATGATCTTTGCTCATTCTGGTTTCTGGTTCTACCCTTCGATGATCTTGACGTCTTTATGTTTGCCCATTGACCCCCTAGGCCATGTTGATGGTGAGTTTGTTGCATCCGTGATAGTCGTTTTAGCATTTATGTTAGAGGTTGCGTTGTAGCAATGAGTGGAAGAGGAAAAGGCAATGGCATATTTAATCAGAGTGTTGTCACTGTAACAAATGTTCCTCGTCTAATCCATGTTGATGGCAAGTGTGCGGTGGTCACCTGGCTGCTGGCTTGTTGGAATGCAAAGTGTTGTTGTGATAAGTTGATCGTGCATTGCATATCATAGAAAGGGTGAGAGGGTGAAATGATTCTGCTGCCTTCCAAACAGATGGAGGTGAAGTGAGTAGATATGCTTTTGATGCACCTTTTGTCATAATAGCAGCTATAGAGCGGAGGCCATCACATAGCGATGTATGCTCCGTGTTTGTGTGAGTCCGTCAATTTGCTCTGTTAATGCTGGGTTGGACATGCATAGCTGCCGGGGCCAAGCCAAGCTAGCAGCGAAATCAATTGGTTTGCATCATTGCCAGTTGTGCCATTGTCCTGCCTAGTATCTTTCTTTCTTTCCCTTTCATGCTCCCAATCATGGATTGGTATGCTCCTTTCTTACCGTAGACTGTAGTGCCAGAAAGAAGCCCATCAGCTGACTCTCTTCCCCCCTTGGTTTATATTGGATTGGATCTCCAGAATCCGGATACAGAAAATTAAGAGCAAGGGGCCAAAAACCTGTCACGCGCTCCTTCAACCCCACCACACCGTCTCTTGCTCATCTTGTTGTGCTTCTGCTGCTCTTTCTCCGATCGACACAAACACATGCCACCCGGTCCGGCTGTGGAAGAGAGAAAAGGACTAATGATTCCATGACTGTCCTTTTGGATCGAGGCTCCTGGGATGATTAGCAGCAGCAATCTTTGATCCCAAGCAAAGCTAAGCATTGGCTGTCTGATACTAGTAGTACCTACGACTGATCCAGTTGCAATTTGTTTAGGGTGTCTCATGCCTGCCACTTCTCTCAGATCTCTCTCTACGGAGTATAACTAACTGTTCCATTCTTCTGACAGCATCTACAAGCTCGGCCCTGTCTAAACCGGAGCTGGGAGTTGGTCTTGTGCTGTGGCTGGGGTTGTTTCTGCTCTGGTCGCTCATACTACTGCTTGCTTGTGCAGTTGTGCTCATTGCTCGTCAGAAAACCAACAATCCTGGCTGCTCTACTAGTAGTAGATGCCATGACCACCAAGCACACTGGCAGCAGTAGCACTGCTGCTGCTGGTACCCGCCCCCGACCAGAGAAGAGAAAACTCACTCGCCATGGACAGAGAGGAATCGGCCTTATGCATTGTGCATAGCATAGTGTGCAGTGTGTGTGACCACATGAGTTTTTGACAGCACTAAATATGGTGGCTTAGATTTGACAGTGCCAATTGGATTTGGTTGAGTCCCTCGGGAGGGACTGGACCATGCAATGCAATGCAATCCAATTGGATAGTGTTGGGTTGGGGTACACAATCATGTGCATGTGCAAGCAACAACAAAACGTCAACATTAAGCTTGCATGTGACAGTCTTTCAAGTCAAACTTGTAAGGTCCAGAATTTCTGCAATTCTGCAATTCTGCCTGCCCTGCCTCCCCTCTATCCCTTGACTGTGCAATCAGACACTGTTTGTTACTCTTGGACTTTGGGGTGTGAACGTAGACTTTGTACTCCTACTGAAGGAGTAGTAGCTAGTGGCGGTGACAAGGAGGCCCTAAATTCCGGGTCATACCTGCTGAATTGACTCTCGGCAGTGGAATACTCCTTGATATCCTCAAATGAGCATCCGCAACACTAGTGGAATGGACTGGCTCTTAATAGGAAATATTATTCCCTATAGATCCGGGATGCCCGCAAAAAAACTGTCGGATGAGCTCGTACTGAGAGCACAACATTAGCTCCTCCGTGTGCCCCCATCGACCCCGTTGTCAAGCTCCTCCGCTGGACCGTCGCCAAGCTCAGCTATCTGTCCGCCGTGGCCGTTAGCATCGTCGAGCGCCGCTACCTATCCGCCGTGGCCAGATGCATCACCGAGCTCTGCTGCCGTCGCCATTGCGGAGCTCCTCCACCTCCCGCTATCACTCCGTCGCCCGCCCTCATCGTCGAACGTCGTTGTTTCTCAGCTTGCCGCCCAACCCCGCCGCTCCTCTACTCGCCGCTGGACCGCGGGAGAGGTCATCGTCGACGCTGCTGGCTCGGAGCTGCCGCCGCACCAGGGCAGGGTGCTCGGACAATGATTTCTCGGAGGATTTGGGGGAAAAAGGAGGATGCGGGGAACGGAGGAATCGATGTGGACTGAAGTACATGCTAGTACGTACACCGAACGTCGTATTCCAGGGGAGCCATCTACTTACAATGATTATTGATACTGCTACCCGTACCAGTAGTTGTACTCCTTCCTAGGAGTAGAAGTACATGGTAGTAGCACGTAGTAGGAGTATGAGCTAGTGGAGGAGTGTAGCTAACAGTATCATTGATTCATTTCATCATCAATCAATTCTTAGAACATGGATGGATCCATCATGAAGAACACAGGAGGAGGGAGAAAGAAAACATTTAAACATGTAGTGCTAGTAAGTATTATCAAAATGAAATAATCCTAGCTAGCTGGCGGCGGTTGTGGAGGAGGAGGAGGAAGACGGTGCTAGTGCGTGGGCGGCGGGGGTGAGGCGCTGGAGGTGCAGCAGGCGCGCGTAGCATCCGTCGGGGTGGTGGTTTAGAAGGTGGGAGTGCGAGCCCTGCTCCGCCACCTTGCCGTCGTCGATGACGGCGATGGTGTGGGCGTTGCGCACGGTGGCGAGGCGGTGCGCCACCAGGATGGTGGTGCGGCCACCGCTGCGGTGGAGCGCCTCCTGCACGGTGCGCTCCGACTCGGCGTCCAGCGCGCTGGTGGCCTCGTCCAGCAGCAGGATGGGCGCCTGCTTCACCAGCGCCCGCGCGATGGCGATCCGCTGGCGCTGCCCTCCCGAGAGCTGCACCCCGCGCTCCCCCACGAACGTGGCGTACCCCTCCGGCAGCGCGGAGATGAACTTGTGCGCGTTGGCAGCCGTGGCCGCCTCCACCACCTCCGCCTCCGTCGCCCCGCCCTCCCGCCCGTAGGCGATGTTGTCGTGGATGCTCGCCGCGAACAGGATGGGCTCCTGCGGCACCAGCGCCATGGCACGCCGCAGCGCCCGCAGGTTGAACTTTCGGATGTCGCGCCCGTCCAGCAGCACGCGCCCCGAGCTGGGGTCGTAGAATCGCTGCAGCAGCGCCAGCACGGAGCTCTTGCCGCAGCCGCTGGGCCCCACGAGCGCCAGCGTCCTCCCCGCACGCGCCCGCAGGCTCAGGTCCCGGAACACCTGCACGTCGGGCCTGGACGGGTAGGCGAAGTCGACGTGCTTGAGCTCCACCTCGCCGCGCGGCCTCTCCGGCACGGGCGCCGCGTCCACGTCGTCCGGCTCGATCTCCGTCCTCCGGTCCATGGCCTCGAACACGGCGTGCATGGCCCGCCCGCCCTTGACGAAGTCGGGCGCCAGCGTGAGCGTCTCGGCGGCGCCGTTGGCGGACACCATGAGCACCATGAAGACGCGGATGGTCCTCGAGAAGTCGGACACGCCGTGCTTGACCAGCCAGGCGGCGTACCAGAGCCCCAGCGCGTAGGACGCGTAGAGCAAAAACTGCGCCACGCCGTAGCCGCTCCCGGCGATCTGCCCCTTCCAGAAGCAGCGCCGCAGCGGGCCAGCCAGGTTGGCCTCGAACAGCCTGGCCATCTTCTCCTCCGACCCGAACGCCGCCACCGTGCGCACGTTCGCCACCGCCTCGCCGGCGATCTGCGTGGCCCTCGCGTGCGCCCGCTCCAGGTCGCCCGAGAACCCCTTGAGGAACATCTTCTGCAGCACGGTGGCGCCCACCACCAGCGGGAACACGGCCAGCAGCACCAGCGCCAGGCGCCACTGCAGCACGAAGCCCGCCGTGCAGGCCACCAGCATCAGCGCCGAGTTCTGCACGATGATGGAGATGCGGTCGCCGATGGCCGACCGCACGTTCTGCGCGTCCATCGACAGCCTGGCCGCGATGCGCGCGCTGCCGTTCTCCTCCATGTCGAACCAGGCCATCTCGTTGCGGAGCACGGCGGAGAACATCCTCTCGCGGACGCGCTTGGTCAGGTTCTCGCCCACCGTGTCCCAGAAGAGGTGCTGCACGGTGTTGAAGAGCAGCGCGGCGGAGGACATGCCGATGAGGAGGTAGCAGTACTTGGCGATCTGCCGGTCCATGAAGGCGCCGTCCGGGGAGTAGTACACGCTCAGCACCGCGCTCAGCACGTACGCGAAGATGGCGCTGAATGACCCGCACACCATGGACCCCAACGAAGCCACCAGCGCGTACCCCCACTCGGGCGAGTTCATCTTGGCCAGACGCCAGAAGGACCGGAACGCAAGCGGCGGCTGCAGCGGTGCGCCCAAGCCTTCGCCGAGGCTTGTGAAGTCGGCGTCGGAGAGGCGGCGGGAGAAGGGGGATCGGCCGTAGGAGGAATTGCGTGTGATGATGGGGGAGCTGACAGAGTTGCGTGCGCTGGAGGGGCGCGCGCTGCTGCGGCGTGCGGCAACCAGCGCAGCCTCGTGCGCCTGCTCCTGCATGCGGATCAGCCTCGCGTACGTGCCGTCCTCCCCGCGCGCCATCAGCTCGTCGTGCGTGCCCACCTCCGACACGCCGCCCCACTGCAGGACGGCCACCAGGTCGGCCTTGCGGATGGTGGACAGCCGGTGGGCGATCACCAGCGTGGTGCGCCCCATCATGAACCGGTCCAGCGCCTCCTGCACCAGCTTCTCCGACTCCGAGTCCAGCGCGCTCGTCGCCTCGTCCAGCAGAAGGATGCCCGGGTTCCGGAGCATGGCGCGCGCGATCGCGATCCTCTGCTTCTGCCCGCCGGACAGCTGCAGCCCGCGCTCCCCGACCTGCATCCATCCATTGTTTCGTCAGCCAAACCCAACATTATTACTACTCTTTAATTTTTGACCTTTTCATTTCTTCTTGATTGCCGTTTAACTCCCTGAGGCCGCGGTTAGTTTCAATCTTTTTTTTTTCCAAATATGCCACATCTATGTTTAAACACATATTTGAAGTATTAAACTTAGATCAATAACAAAAACAAATTACATATTTCGACTGTACACCGCGAGACGAATCTTTTAAGTCTAATTACGCTATGATTAGTCATAAGTGCCATAGTAACCAACATATGCTAATGACGAATTAATTAGGCTCAAAAGATTTATCTCGCGGTGTACAATCCGAATATGTAGTTTATTTTGTTATTAGTTTACATTTAATATTTCAAATATGTGTTCAAATATTAATGTGACATTTAGGGGCAACTAAACGCAGCCTGAATTTTACCTTAAGCAAAAAACCATCATGGATGCCATGTGCATGGCAGCCGGCCGGCAGGATGACAACAACAATATTCTACTCCTACTGTGGACTGTGTAACTACTAGTATAGCCTACTACTGCAGTTCATCACTGTAAACTCCCCCGTTGTTAATTCAGCAGGCAGGGTTGTCAGCTACTCTGCTGGCAACAATAATCAATGTGAAGGCCCGAGTGTTAAGCTTTTGATTAAGCGAACCGCCTGCTATGAGCTCATTCATGCCTCCATTCAAACAGAGGGAAACAAAATAATGCAAAGTCGTGGTGATTCGTGGACGAAGAAGCTGACATTCCTGACAAAATGTCGAGCTGGAATGGAATCCTGAGCCTAGGATTCCTTTAAATCCTGAGCCTAGGAGTAGAAAGGAATGGGAGCAGGGCACCGGAGTGGACAAGTGCAGTTGAGTGGCTGAAAAAGTGCGTCACGTCCTGATCCTAGCTATAGATGGAGAGCGTGCAGGTGGGTGGAGCAGCCAAGCCTATAGTTGTGGTGTGGTGGAGTATTTGTGTTGGTGCTTTTGAAAGAGAGAGATAGAGGAATCTTGGCATCCAATCCGTCCATGTTACTTGCACCACCACCAACTCGATCGATCGATCGATACAAAGCAACCCATTTCATTTCATTGATTGCCGCCTGACCCAGCCCCTAATAATAAGATAACATGTCTTCCTTTCCCTGTCTCTATCTCTCACCAGTTTCATCTATCAGCTCTAATTAATCAATCAGAAAGGAAGAGGAGGTGAGATGCGGCAGAGAATGCGAGAGTGCAATAGCACCCCTCGTGCTGTGCTCGTGTTGCGTGCGTGCCTAACAACAAACAAACAAACACGGTGCATTGCAGGTTGATAGATATGTGCATGGTGGATCTCATCTCACACAAACCTGGGTGTGGTAGGCGTCGGGGAGCTTGACGATGAAGGAGTGGGCGTTGGCGACCCTGGCGGCCTCCTCAATCTCCTCCTGCGTGGCGCCATCCCTCCCCAGCAGCAGATTCTCGCGGATGGTGGTGGCGAAGAGAGCCGGCTCCTGGCTGACCAGCCCCATCTGGCGCCGCAGCCAGCGCAGGTTGAGGTCCTTCAGCTGGTGGCCGTCCAGCGTAATGCTCCCACCGGTGGGGTCATAGAACCTCTCGATGAGCGACACAACCGTGCTCTTCCCTGACCCCGAGCTCCCCACCAGCGCGATCGTCTTGCCCGCCGGCACGCTCAGAGTGAGCCCGCGCAGGATGGGCACGTCTGGTCGTGACGGGTACGAGAAGTCCACGTCCCTCAGCTCCAGCCTCCCCGTGACGGCATCCAGCTCGACTCCGCCCTCGCCGTCCCGGTCGATGCTGGGCTTGTGGTCGATCATCCAGAATATCTTGGCCGCAGCCACCCGCGCCTTGGCGAAAGCAGCCATGCTTGGAGCCGACTGACCAAGAGCCAACCCGCCTATCATGACGGAGAACATTGTGGCGATGGCGAGGCCTCCGTTGGTGTGGGCGCGGCGGACGAGGTGGCCGCCGTACCAGAGGAGGAGCGCGTAGCAGCAGAAGACGGTGAAGTAGGTGCCACCGAGGCCGATCCCCTTGGCGAAGCCGGTGCGGTAGCCGATCCGCTGCGCGACGGCGAGGGCGGCGGAGTAGGCACGCATGGCCCGCTCCTCGCCCACGAAGGACTGCACGATCCGTATCTGCGCCACCGCCTGCTCCGCGATGCCGCTGGCACTCGACAGCGCGTCCTGGCTCCTGGACGACAGCTTGGCCAGCGCCGCCGCGCTCAGCCCCCCGATCACGGCGATCAGGGGGACCACCGCCAGGGTCACAAGCGCCAGCTGCCACGCCGCCGTGAACCCCACCACGAAGCCCGACACGAAGGTGGCCAGGTAGTGGATGAGGTTGCCCAGCTTCTCGCTGATGGCGTCCTGGACGAGCACCGCGTCGGCGTTGATGGCGTGGATGACGTCGGAGGTGCGGACGTCGGAGGTGTCGAAGAAGGAGACGTCCTGGCGGAGGGCGGCGTGGAGGTAGCGGATGCGCATGCGGGTCGACTGCCGCTCGCCGGTCCACATCCAGCACGAGATCTCCGCCCAGGAGGAGCCCCAGATGGCGGCGCCCACCACCAGGAAGTACAAGGCGTACTTCACCACCAGCCGGAGCATGGTGTCCGTGTCCGAGGAGGTGGCGTGGGAGCCGAACGAGTCCACCATGTCCGCGAAGAAGCGGAGGAACACCGGCAGCGAGCACCCGTGGACCAGCGCGCCCACCGTGCCCACCCCCATCAGCACGCAGTCCACCCCGTCGGCGAACCTGAACAGCTGCCGGAGCGCCACCGGCGGCAGGGCCTTTTTAGCCGCCTCGCCACCATCGCTTCCTCCTCCTGCTGGAGGAGGCTGGCTTTGGGGCGGCGGCGGCGACTTAGACTCAGTTGCCGCAGCCGGCTCCGGGGATTGGGGAACAGAATGAGTGTGGTGGAGGAGATGCGCGGGCTGGTCAGCGGAGGGGAGGTGGAAGGCCTCGAGCTCGGGGGCGGAGGAGGAATCGCCGCCGAGCACGACGACGCGGCCCTTGATCTCCTCCTCCATGCTGGAGCTGGAGCCCCTCGCCTCCCTCCCTCCCTCTTGCTGCCTTGCTGGACACTGGACTGGACTACTACTCTATCTATCTAGGACATCCATGTTCCTTTCTCCCAATCCTCCTCTCCACTCTTCTCCGGTGGTTTATAAATAGAAAACGTGGGCTTGCACATGAACTCTGGCCCACAGGCCCACTGCCAGCCATCCTCCAAACATGCCCCCCTTCCCTTTTCTTTTTCTTTCCTACTGTTTTTGCAAGTATTCATCCATCCAATGGATATGATTATTAACGGACTTTAGATAGCTGTTTAAGTTGCATGGATTCACTGGCCCATTTGCGTACAGCCTCTCACTCCATTCTCACGATTAATACGCTATACCTTAGATTATACTACTCCGAGTACATACGAGTATTGGAAAAATTTTCAGCATGTCATGTGCATCATATATACTGCACTAATGTTTGAAACTGATAATATTCCAATCGTTAATCCACACATAGAAAAACTGAAAAACATGAATAAAATGGAAAGAAAAGCAGAGCAGCAGTCTGTCTAGCAGAGCAATTGAGCAAAACAGAGCACCAGAGTTGCTGCTGGTCAACGTTTCAGACTTTCGGTTACGGTGTGTGTGCATGCGCGTGACAGACTCTAGGGTACACCATCGGTACAAGCTGCCTCCTGTTGTCCTAAAAAAAAAGCACTGCCTCCTGCTGCGGTGATGCTAACTCGTCAAACAGGGCAGGCAGGCATGCTGTTAGTCCTTTCACATATTGGTTCAGATCAGTTCACACAAGCTGCTAACTATTATACCAATCATCCAAACCAAACCTACCACGTGCAGCACTTGCACAACTAATGAACCTCTTTATTTCCAAGGACGACCCACGACCACTGTCACAGATCACTAGTATATGCACATGCTTCTCATCTGTGTCGTGCATTTTTTTCTTTGCTGTCACACTACTTGACGCCTGCATGTTTTCTTCTTCTTCTTCCCTAGCTGCTTATACGTCTGTACGTACTTCTCAACCAATCTGTTGACGCCTTTATCAAATTTGCTATATTCTCTTTTATGCCAAATTTGGGTGTCAACACAATCAACATTCAACATCTATACAGACAGACAGAGTATAGTACTGAAATCTAAAAAAAAAAAAATCCTTCCAATGTACAGTACTGTAATACTAACTTCCACAGTCACCACTCACAAAGTCCTCTCATACCGCCATACGTGCTACCGATCCTTGTTAATCTCTCGCCCAAACCATTCCTGGTCTTCTTGACAGCTTTATTTCTGTCTTTCAAACCTTCTGCTTACTTTAATTTAAAACAAACCCCCAGCCAAAATGACATATTTTCACCACAGCACCCATGCCGCACGATAAAATAAAAAGGTCTTTGCGATTCATGAGGCCTATTAACTCCAATATCTAAAAAACTAAGTACCATAATTTATTGTCAAATAGTTATAGCGCACTCCAAAGAAGTTTGACTTTAGAACAGTTCAAAACGTGTATTATTATCAAACTGGAGGGAGTACACCGCCTCATTCTTAAGTTGAGAAAATGTAGCCAATTGGTTTAGACAAGACCAAATCATTGTCGCAACGAATTTAATTAGGTTTTCATTTTCTTCTTAATACATCTTTCTTCTAAAAAAATAGATCTTTGCCAAATTATAAGCACATCTCTAATGTTGCGCTAAAGCACATCTAGATAATGTATCTGGACATACCTATATATATGGTTATAGGAGAGGGTTATATTCCCTCTTAGCCTATTATATTTTGGGACGGATGATAAGTACTACTAGAGTAACTAACATGTATCTACTGCCACTGTTTTTTTATGTATGACATTGTTAGCTTACTTTTAAACTAACTAACGTCAAATAAAAGAAAAGAAGAAAGTAAAAGTAAAGTGAAAACAAATTAATACTCCTAGATGGAGCTCAAAATGTGATTATGATGATACCGGTACGGTTCCGGCAGGCGGGACGAACGTGCTCAAGTAGTACGGTCGATGGCCATGTAAATATGATGCAGATGCATGCATGTTCGGTGTCGTACGTTGATCAGAGATTAGCAAAGTACTATACCGATTAACAACAGGTCAGTAAATTTGCTCTTCGATCGAATACAATTATACTACGCCTCCATTTAAGCAATCAATATATGCAACTTAATTCGCTACCTAGCTTAAACACGACGCATGTAATTAAAAACCAGATTTTAGATGGAGCATTTTAATTTCTCGTACACGGTACACTTAGGGTTTTAATTTGTAATTATGTGATCATTTCCATGTCGAAAAACGACGTAAAGCTGGGAATATATAAAATACTTCTCCTTGTTTTTTTTTTCTGTGTCGTGCATCGATCTGCATCTGCATGTGAGCCTCACTCCCTAACTTCCTCTTCCTTACTGTATAATTGAGATTTCACTTTACAAGTCAGTGGTGTGCTGCCCTTTGTCTTTCTCGTGCAGCAAGCTAATTAATTTAAAGATGCACTACGGGTTTCATGATCAAATGAAATCTCTGTTCTTTCTTCCAAGCTAACTAGCTTTATACCTTTTCCTTTCAGGTTACCCTTTCTTCAGCTGCCTGCCTGTCCTTTTTAATTCCTCTATCACCGTACGTATTAAGGGAAGGTAAAGCTGATGCCTGATGAATGCTGCAGGCATCTATTATATCAAGAACCAAATTAATTGAGTTAATCGATCCCTTTCTTTTATTTTTTGAGTCGTGCTCTCTGTACTGTACGTAAGACAGTAAGGTCGGCCGGCCATACGTACTGTGTACTGATGCTTTATTTCCGGTGCAAAATTATCAAGTCTCACGTGCATATGGAGCTATGTAACGTTTTCATACATTCACTGGCTTACGCAGGTCGATCTTAATTCCCAAGTACGTACTACTTACTTACCGTCGTTTAATTTGTTGCGTCATAACATGAGAAATTGAAAACTGTTTGCTGCTGGCACAAGCACGGATACCAGCTGGGTTCTGGGGTCATATTTATATCTGACGTGAAAAATACAATATGCTCCTATGTGTTCAAAGTTTCAGGTTCTTTTGTAGGAAAAGAAACACCAGAGTCTCTACAGGTTGCCAGGGCGCAGCTACTCCTACTCCATTATATTACAGTCACAGATTGCTTAGTCCTACAAGGAGATCGCACCTTCCAGTTAAATTTTGCCAGCATAACAGATTACTTAACATATATGCAGTATGCTCCATTATTTTACAGATTACTTAGTAGTAGGACTGTTCGCTAGTACCTGTAAAAAAACACTGTTCGCTAGTATGGGTTGAGCCGAAAAAGCAATGTTTTATCTCGTCCGCATGCTTCCCAAACCACTGAGTGTTTTTTTTAAATTATATGAAAGTTGTTTAAAAAATTTAATTGATTTAGTTTTCAAGCTTAAAATAACTAATAATGATATTTTTAACAAACGACACTAGCGAACAGGCCAGTACACGGAACAATCCGTGCTTTGGTCAATGGTCATACCTTTATTTATACAGAGTTAGATGCACGCGTCATTGCATAGTGGAGACGTCGGCGCCAGCTCCTTTTTAGGTGATAAATAAAATAACTACACATGCATATCCTTGATAGTGGAATTGGACAGTCGTTTTCCAATTTTCAGGTGTCGTTTTGGCATGCGCTGTAGCTTGGATCCATCAATTAGTTATCTGTGACGATAAATGCATGCATGAT
Organism: Leersia perrieri; assembly: GCA_000325765.3. Lineage (NCBI taxonomy): Eukaryota > Viridiplantae > Streptophyta > Magnoliopsida > Poales > Poaceae > Leersia > Leersia perrieri. The sequence goes on along the minus strand of CM002486.1, from coordinate 20,033,926 downwards.
TAGTAGTGAAGCATCAAATCACTGAATCCTGTGCTACGGAAGTATAACTATGAGCGGAGTTACTGCGTGCTGTACATGTTTGATGTTTCACATTAACGGTGAAAGTACAGCAGTGGCGAACAAATTATAAATGGCAATCGGATGTCGCAAAAAAAAAAAAAGCTGCCATTACAGGATCAAGCTTGGATTGGTCCATGGGCCGTGGTCAAAGGCCCAAGGTCAAGAGTCGTCGAGGTCGAGGCCTGGCCCATGAAGAGTCCTAATCGTGATAGTCTTCCTACAAGTAGGGAAAAGCATGAGGGCGAGAGGAGGCAGGAAGAGGAGGAGATCCACAACAACAACAACTCTCCTTCCCCCAAACCTCTCCCGCCGCCGCCGCCGCCCAACAACATGGTGTCCGACGCCAGCAAGAAGAAGGCGGCGCAGAAGAAGGCCGCCGCCGCTGCCAAGAGGGGCGCCAAGTCCTCCTCCGCCTCCTCCTCTTCCTCCTCCTCCGCCGCCGCAGACAAGGCCGCCAACGGCATCGCCGCCCTTAAGCTATCCGATCGCACCTGCACCGGTGTCCTTGCCTCGCACCCGCTCTCCCGCGATATCCACGTCAGGATCCCCCCTCCCCCTCCCCTTTACTTTCCTGCTATTCCTATTAGATTAGATTTGGTTTTGTTTGATTTTATTAGACGAGATGCACGCGTTGAGGAGGGGAATAATTTGTCTTTTTTAAATCCCCTTTCCTGTAAGATGTTTTTGCTGCTCCGCTCAGATCGGATATCCAAATACTATCTCCCGATTCATAGAGTGCTTAATCGTCGGGTATCGAAGGGATCAATCTGGAAGACAATAGCCATGTTGGTGTTCATGCATATTTACTTCTCGCTTTTACCAAATCATGTTGAATACATATTCTCGCTTTGGCCAAATCATGTCGATGTCTAATTTATTTCTTGATTTGCTCAGATGAATTTATTTTGTACACTAACCACAACACAAACTAAACTTAATCGATCTTTCGGTCTTTCGATGGTGCAGATAGAATCCCTCTCATTAACATTTCATGGCCATGACCTTATTGTTGATTCTGAGTTGGAGCTCAACTATGGCAGGTTCGTATATTTCCCTTCATATATGCTGATACAGCCCTTCACCTGCTCTTATATTATTTATTTCACCTCAGGCGCTATGGTTTGCTTGGCTTGAATGGCTGCGGAAAATCCACATTGCTCACTGCAATAGGGTGCAGGGAACTCCCTATCCCTGAACACATGGATATTTATCATCTCTCCAGTGAGATTGAGGCTTCGGACATGTCAGCTCTACAGGCTGTTATCTGTTGTGATGAAGAGAGGATGAAGTTGGAAAAGGAAGCTGAAATTTTGTCTGCGCAGGTCAGCTCTTGAAATGCTTCCTATTACTGTATCTTTGCCTCTGATGTGTGTATTGACATTTTGTCTTGTTGCTCTTGCAAGTTATATTAGTATGCGCAATGACCTGTAACATCGGTTTGCTTTACTGATTTGTAGGATGATGGCGGTGGTGACGCTTTGGATCGTATATATGAGCGCTTAGAAGCTCTTGATGCATCCACTGCTGAAAAGCGTGCTGCTGAGATATTGTTTGGTTTGGGCTTTAATAAACAAATGCAGGCAAAGAAAACTCAGGATTTTTCTGGTGGTTGGCGTATGAGGATTGCTTTGGCAAGAGCACTGTTTATGAATCCAACCATCCTTTTGCTTGATGAGCCAACAAACCATCTTGGTGAGTCTTCTAAAGAAAATCTAAAGCCAAAGGAAGCTGTAGATCTAATTTCATTTGTTTATTTCTAGCAGAAAGATGCATCTTCCATATTGCTTTAGTTGTTTCTAAACACTTTTATATGATATAAATTATTTGCTGCTGGCTAAGGGCAAGGAAGTTAGTGCCCTAGGTTAGTCTTTTACCGATACAAATTAAACATCTTAAATAAAAGCAGTATTTGAATACATCTTAAAACAGAACAATTGAGAGTTGAGACACAATACACTAGTATGTTGCTATACCTTTTGTTTTCTGGGACACTACACAGAGGGACTATTTATACTTTACACCGGTGATTTTAATAAAAAAATCATACAGATGTTTTGAACATGTTTTTAGTCCTAGATTGTTGCGGTATGTTGCATGGTTATTTGCTAGATTGGTATATTGCTTGATTTATATTTGCTAATTTAATATAATAATAATAATAATAATAATAATAATAATAATAATAATAATAATAATAATAATAATAATAATAATAATAATAATATTGCCAACGCATGTAACTATGTTGTAGTTACATTGCAATTACACTATAATTATATGGTAATTACAATGTAACTATGTTGTACTACCTCCGTCTCAAAATATAGGGACTTATGCCCTTTTTTGAAAAAGATTAAGGTTGGGGAAAGGAAGAGTTGTAATTGGTTGAGAGGAGAAGGTGGGTGGAAAAATTTAATGAGGAATGGTTGTGATTGGTGGAGAAAGGGTAGATGGGTGTAGAAGTAGTTGTATTTTGAGACAAATTTGAATTGCTCATGTAGTTATATTTTGAGACGGAGGGAGTAACTACTATGTAATTACATTGTAACTACAATTTAGTTGTGTAGTATTCCTCAAATATGTTTTTATTGTCTATATCACAACAACATCCATGGTTATCTTCCCTTGTTATTTTGTAGCAAGAATCTTGGTGAAGATCCTATGGTTAAAAAAACGTGTGATTTTAAAAATCACACGGAAGATGTATAGCAAAATCATTACACACTGTAATAACATGATAACTTATCCTTAGCCTGTAACTTGACATCTTGACCTTCTCCCATAGCCTGGTGGAAACTTGTATGATTACATAAAAGAATGTTTTCCTAATACATCAATGCAGTATTACATCATAAGTCTGAATATGATGAAAATGTTCTATTGCAGTCCCAAGGATTTTCTTATTGTTCTTTTTACAATACTATTCCATTGAACTTTTTTGCCTGTGTAGTTTAATCCTTCCCCTCCTCTGTTTGTAGATCTTGAGGCCTGTGTTTGGCTGGAAGAGACACTAAAGAAGTTTGATCGTATACTTGTCGTCATATCACACTCTCAGGATTTCCTAAATGGAGTTTGCACTAATATCATCCATATGCAGAGCAAGAAGCTCAAGTTATATTCTGGGAATTATGACCAATACGTTCAAACTCGTTCTGAGCTTGAAGAGAATCAAATGAAGCAGTACAAATGGGAGCAGGAACAGATTGCTTCAATGAAGGAGTACATTGCACGTTTTGGCCATGGATCTGCAAAGCTGGCTCGTCAAGCTCAGAGCAAAGAGAAAACTCTTGCTAAGATGGAACGAGGTGGGCTCACTGAGAAAGTTGTCAGGGACAGAGTGCTGGTTTTCCGTTTTACAGATGTTGGAAAACTTCCACCGCCAGTTCTGCAGTTTGTTGAAGTCTCATTTGGGTATACCCCAGATAACCTCATCTACAAGAATCTTGACTTTGGTGTTGACCTTGACTCTAGAATTGCACTGGTTGGTCCCAATGGTGCGGGCAAGAGCACTCTTCTGAAGCTCATGACAGGTGAACTAGCTCCATTAGATGGTATGGTCAGGCGCCACAACCACCTGCGAATTGCACAGTATCATCAGCATCTCGCGGAGAAGCTGGACCTGGACATGCCGGCCCTACAGTACATGATGAGGGAATACCCTGGGAATGAGGAGGAGAAGATGAGGGCTGCAATTGGTAAGTTTGGCCTGTCAGGGAAGGCACAAGTGATGCCAATGAGGAATCTCTCTGATGGACAGAGGAGCCGTGTAATCTTTGCATGGCTGGCTTACCGCCAGCCTCAGCTGCTGCTGCTTGACGAGCCTACAAACCATCTGGACATTGAGACCATCGATTCTCTGGCTGAGGCACTGAATGAGTGGGATGGGGGTTTGGTCCTGGTGAGCCATGACTTTAGGCTGATCAACCAGGTTGCTCAAGAGATCTGGGTGTGCGAGAAGCAGGCCGTGACCAGGTGGGAAGGTGACATCATGGACTTCAAGGAGCACTTGAAGAGCAGGGCTGGTCTCTCTGACTAGAAAGAAAGGTCAGGCCCCTTTGGTTTTATCTATCATATTGGCAGCTCTTTGGAGATCTATAATAGCCAAACCTAGTTTTGCCTTGTATCTCGGAGTCTAATTTATTTGTAGTAGCTTACTATCCGAATGATCGCTATTGTACTGAGAAAGTTATAAGAGATGCTCTATGATCGTTATTGCACTGAGAAAGAGTTATAACAGAATCTATTTTTTTATAATTAAGTTTGGCGTCTTGGCTGGTTTATCCTCACAAAATGATCAATATAAGGTTTTGGGACTATAACTCTAAACCTTCTTATTGTTGTCTTGGATGGAGGGAGCAAGTCACAAAGGGTGTGTTTGGTTCCCTGTATATTGTCTAGCCTGGCTCGTATATTAGAACCTGGCTGAACTTATGCTGACCTAAATGAGCATCGTAGGCTTGTTTGGTAGATTGTGTTTACTTAGCCTGGTTGTATAGAGAAGTTGTTTGGTCGCTTGGTTTTGGATACAGGAGCCAACAGCAGACAGCCACGTACTTATTTTTGGTCCCCCTCGGCCAGGCCACAGGGAAACGAGGCTTGGATTCGTTTCTCCTCAGCCAGGCTCATGCTTGCCTTTTGCATGTAGTGAGACACGCTCTGGTAGAGAGCCAGCCAACCAATCAATCCAACATTGCATCCACAGAACCAGGTTGAGGCTAGATGCACCCAACCAAACACACCCAAAATCTCACAAAAGCGCCCACGGCGCGGGTTCCCCAGCCAACCGTACTTTCACGCATAAATCCGAAATCATAAAAATTAGGAAAACTATCTAAAATCGTGGAGATGAACAGTCCACGTAACCATTGTCGTCCTCCCATTTAAGTACGAATATCCCACAATGTATGATGTTTGGCATATAACCTGGTATTTTCCAAAATCTAGTATTCGCTCTACAATTTCATGAGTACATTCAATAAGAATTTAATGAGCTATAACTTGAATTTTTGTACTGAATGCTCTAAATTAAAAAATTATGGATAGTGGTGACAACAGTATTACGTGCCTAACGGTTCTTATAAGTAGCCATGAAATTTTAGGCCAGAGAGATTTACAACAATTTTTTTTATTCGAGTCAACAATAACGAATTTCAGTCGTAAACTATAACTAATGAATTTAGACCGAATGCATAAAATAAAAAAATATGGATAATGGTGTCAATAGCCATGAATTGCGTGCCTAACGGTTCTACGGAAAGTAGTCACAAAATTTTGGGCCAAAGAAAGATTAACAAGAAATTTTGTATAAGGGTTAACAATAACAAATTTTAGCCGCATGCTGTAACTCATGAAATTAAATTTTAGATCGAATGCTTGAAATAAAAAAAAATTATGGATATCGGTGCCAACTGTCATGGATCGCGTGCCTAACGGTTCCACGACAAGTAGTCATGAAATTTTGGGTTGGAGAAAGACTTACAACTATTTTTCTGTCCAGGTTAACAATAACAAATTTTAGCCGAAGGTTTTTGGACCGAATGCTCAAAATCAAAGAATTATGGATTGTGGTGTCAAAAGTCATGGGTTGCATGCATAACGTTTCCACGGCAAGTAGTCACGAAAAGCCACGGGTTGCATGCATACTAGGACCCGGTTTTTTTATTCCTAGCATTCGCTTCATTTTTTTTAGTTTTAGCCTTTAAAAGAAATTCGTGAGTGTTAACCATGAAAAATATGTAGAAATCTTTCCCGTTCAAAAATTTTTCAAGTATTTACCATGGGAATATTTGGCTTGCAATTCAGCACTGTTGACAACAGGATCGAATGTTTCATATTTGTAGCCTTCGCTCGACAATTTTGTGAGTTATACCCTTTGACGGAAATTCGTAAGTTACCCCCAACCTCCCCCTCCCCGGATCGCCGCCCACGACCTCCTCGCTGGTGCCATGCGGAGGGTCACCAACTTGAGCTCTATGGCCGGTCGAGCGTGGTTCGTCGGCGGGGGAGGGTGGTGGTGAGTTGATGGAGGCGGCAGGATCCGCGCTGTCACGCGCCACTTAGTCGCCTCCGTATCCGTGAGGCGCCGCGCATCGGCTCCCGGGCTATCGGCATGCCGGAGAGGAGGGAAGGGCGGGAGAAAAAGAGATATGGAGAGAGAGATGTGAGTTGGCGAGAGCGAGAGAGAGATCAAGCTACAAGAGAGTTTATTGATTTTACGAGATAGGGGTGAGAATAATAGTGAAGGAGAGAGAGCTGAGGGTATGCATTTTGCAGGTGGGTCTTTTGATAGGCCCACCTACAAAAATATCTCTTTTCACATATAGAGCATAGTATCTAGTAGGCTCAGGATTATTACATACAGGACATATTTAGACCCGTATATAAGGATTATTACATACAGGACATATTTAGACCCGTATATAAATTAGGGGGGTGCATAGAAAAATCGTTTTTTTAAAGTAGTTCCTCCTCCCCAGTAGACAGCAGTAGTATCGCAAGAAATAATACTAGAGGCATGTTCGGATGGTAAGAAAAAAAAACAGTGCCGCAGGAGCGCATTGTGCTTTTATCTTTTTTTTCTGTTCGGCACTTATTTTAAAAAAAATCAAATTATTTCATATATTTAAAATAGCTAATAGTTAATTAAGTGCTAATGATGTTTCTCATGCGCTACTGTTCTTTTTCCCTCATTCACTGAACCTCAACATTCTAACGGCCCCTAGGAACATTAGAGTGGAGCAACACTCAATACTGATCGAGCTGCATATGCACGCATGCGTACTATGATATCTGTAGCACTTCAAAGATGGATCTTTTCCTTTCCTTTTTCCCCGGCCGGCATATTCCCAAGCAGCAAGTATGATCCCTTACACAAAGGGTCTTTAGTTTGACTTGTGCACGACAAGTTAACTAGCTAGCACAGCACAAGAATTGCTTTACTTTTTTTTTTGTTGTAAAAATTGCTTTACATTATTCTTCTGCATGGACAATCTTAATGGTCAAGGGTTGCCCCTTGAAGATTATATGCTGTGTGCCCCTCCCTACACATATCTAGTCATCACCACCATATATAGTGAATTAGTGATCTATATATATTTATCACTTCCCCTGCATTCTTTAGCTAAGGTTCCCATAAGATGGTGAAACTTTTGAGTTTTGACAAAGGGATATATAGTCCAATATGAAATTTAGGCCTCTTTTGATTTGAAGGAAAATTATAAGAACTTTGTAGGATTTCAATCCTATGAAAATTCTTTCCAAAATACCATTTCAAACAAAGGATTGGACACTATAGTATATCTTATGAAATTCATATCAATCTGCCAGGAGAACAAACTATTTGTCACTCTCTCAAAACATCAGTTCCCAAATAACACTCTCCTGGATTTTCATTCTTGTTTGCCACACGGACCTACTTGCCAGCCTCTAAATGTCATGTCCTCAAAAGGTGGGCAGAAAAACAAGATATAAGGCTGACAAGTGGGCCTGAGTTGCAAATGAGAACGAAAATAGAGAGAGGATGACATTTGGGAACAAGCGTTTTGAGAGAATGGCAAATAGTTAATTCTCCCGAAGCTGCCTCATTCCTTGCACATTTTGAGGAATTTTAGCATGATGTCCAACCTAATGGAAAAATTCTTTCAAGTACATTTCTCACCTGAAATGCATGTGTTTTTTCTGTGGACCAAGCAAACGATCATTTCAATAATTTTCTTGTGTTTTATAATCTTCTACTTTACACTACTATTCATATGAAAAATCATTTGTTTTTGAGTAAATTGTACTTTGCGTCGGGTAAAAGGTATTCTGTTTCACTTTGCACCGGATTTAGCCATACTTTCACTTTGCACCAGGGTGCATCAATATAAGTTTCACTTTACACTGGGTTATATCATGTAATTCAAAGAAATTTTTATAGAATATATAAATGTAATTTATAAAATATTTTGAATTTAAGTCAAATTCCATGAAGTTAAATTCATAATTAAAAAAAAATTCATGATTGATCTATAGATTTGATATTAATGTACCGCAGTGCAAATTGAAACTTATATTGATGTATCTATTGTACCCCAGTCCAAAGTGAAACTTATATTGATATACCCGGTGCAAAATGAAACAAAGTACATTTTACCTGATGTAAAGTGTAATTTACTCTTTGTTTTTCATATTTATTTGTTTTCATAATCCTGTGTTTCAAATAACCCTTAATCTATATGTTTGAAAATATAATGTATAGATTAAAGGGCACAAATGGTCCCTAATCTTGGTGAGTTGTGTCTGTAGAATAATAGGGGTGGTGGGATATATTGTGAGTATTGGACATATGTATTGAGTCTCCACCTCTTCGGGCCTATATATGCAGGACCACTTGGCTGGGGTCTTAAGCCATCTTAGAGAATAGAGATAGAGTTAGAAATTAATTATATTCTACCATAAAACTAGATCGAGTGTGATACTATCCACATCTCCCCGCAGTACAAGCATAAGCAACACAGATGCTTGGAACCGACAAGAGAACACAATATGATGATAATCCCTTTGTGTCGTGGTCGAAGTAGTCAAAACAAAGGGTGCCTTGGAGTTGTGGTTGAGATAGCCGTGCGTATAGTAGCCGTGAGCCGAAGTCAAGTTGGCGATGTTGAGTGAGGAGGCCAACCTGCGGGGAGCACAAGGGGTGTCGCTAAGTTGTCGTGGGCACACGGGATGGCATCGAGGACACATTGTAGATGAAGATGGTGACAGTGTCGCGACAGTCATTGAGGAAGTTGTCGGCGCTAAGAACGATCTTAGCGGAGAATTTTCTAAAGGGATGACACACTTTGATCTATTAATTTGATATTACTAGTAAAGTGTAAATTCATTAATTGGCTGCCAGTATGATATCATCTATAGCAAATCAATAATTGATTAGTAAATAAGGAAGGGTTCAGGCTATTAACTCGACAGCTCATATATATTGATGTGATACAGCTCGCTAGCTAGCATTGTCGATCGTCTTCCATTTGTAGGTGATTATACACATATAGTTAGGCTTGAATGCTTGATCGATTAGGAAAAGTACGCAAATTAAAAGGTAAAGACGATAGATGGAACCGATCGATCACGACAAACTAAAGCACAAGAACACAGGAATGCAAAAGAGAAGAAAAGGTACAAGGCGTCATCTTGCCATCTATATATAGATAGGTGGAGGCTACAGCTATATTTGGTACTAATAATTAATTATCCAAGTAAGATATGTTACACATGAGCATTCGGGGGCACGTCGTGGTGGGTGGCGGCCTCGCCGGACATCTCCTCGAGCGACTTGCCCTTAGACTCCGGCACGAGGAAGGTGAAGAGCAATCCAAGCAGGTTGCAACCGGCGAGCAGGAAGAGCGAGTTGCGCACGCCGATGCCGGGCGGGTAGCCGTGGTCGGCCTTGGCGGGGTCGGGGCTCTGCGCCAGGTAGAGGAAGCCGAATGATCCAACGATGGCGCCCAGCTTCCCTGACGCGGCGGAGATGCCGTGGCACGTGGCACGCAGCCTCGCCGGGAAGATCTCCGCCGGCACGATGAAGGTGGTGGAGTTGGGCCCGAAGTTTGCGAAGAAGAAGGTGAGGCCGTAGAGCACGAGGAAGCCGACGTGGTTCCCCGGCGAGGTCCAGTGTGCGTACGGCACGGCGAGGCCGAGCATGAAGAGTGTCATCATGGAGAATCCGAGTGCCTGGATGTTGAAGCGTCCCACCACGTCGATGAGCGCCACGGTGAACCAGTAGCCGGGCACCGTGCCGCAGAGCGCGATGAGCGTCTGCGCACGCGCGATGCGGAACACCTCCTCCAGCGCGCTCATCGTCGCCGCCTTGGGGATCCACCCCACCGCGCTGAATATGTCCTTCTGGAACAAATTCTGGCTGTAGAACGCGATGTCCAGCAAGAACCACGTCGCCGACGTCCCCAACAAGTGAAACCCGTGCCGCCGCGCGAACTCCCCCGAGAACAGCCCGAAATTCGCCGCCTTGCTGTCGCTGACATTCGACTCCTGATCATTATTGGTTCTAGTCTTGATGATGTCCACCTGGTGGTGAAGCACCTTGGACATGTCGGCGGCCGCCTGGCTGGCGTTGTTGGCGACGAGCGCCGTGTAGCGCGCCGTCTCGGGCATCTTGGTGCGCCAGTAGTATGTGAGCGTGGCCGGCAGCGCGCCGAGCATGAGTATGACCCTCCACACAAAATCGGCCTGCGTCGGCGTGGACGCGACGGGGTCGACGGCGTAGGGCGGCGCAGGGAAGGCGGCCCTGAAGGAGGCGGAGACGACGATGGCGACGAGGCCGCCGGTCATGATGCCGAATCCCTGCATGGCGAAGACGGCGGCGATGAACGCTCCACGCGTCTTCTTGTTGGCATACTCGGACATGATCGTCGCCGATAAAGGGTAGTCGCCGCCGATGCCGAAGCCGAGCCAGAATCGAAAGAAGCAGAGGGTGGCCATGACGCTTGTGGGGGTGTGGCCGAAGGAGAGAGCGGAGGCGAGGGAGCAGAGCACCATGAGCATGAGCGTCATGCCGTAGACGCGCTTGCGGCCGAGCTTGTCGCCCAGCCAGCCAAAGAAGAGTTGCCCGGACAGCGTGCCGATGAAGGCGACGCCGTTGACGGAGGCGGAGACATGAGGAGGGAGGGTGCCCGGGGAAGGGGAGCCCTCGATGTGGTAGTAGATTCTTCCCAGAAGCTTGGTGACGAGGGAGATGCAGAAGAGGTCGTAGGCGTCGGTGAAGAAGCCCATGCCGGCCACCACGATCGCCGTGAAATGGTACCATTGCGTCTTCGCCACGTCCAGGGCGTGGAGCACCTCAAGCTGCTCCCCGCCGGCCATGCCCGCCGATCGATCGATCACCTGAATCTACACACCTAGCTGAATGCTGATGGTTTATTTGCAGCTTTTGCTTTGATTTGGTTTGGTTTGGGAAGATTGATAGATGGCTGGACAGTTATGCGTTGCTATTTATAAGCAACTCAACGGAATCTCCCTTCTCCCCTGCCGAATATCCCCGGCCGTCGCGTTAAGTTGGACCGTTTTAGCTTCGCTTAGCTATAGCTAGGCACATCACAATATCACATCACATATTCTTCTAGCTGCATGCATGCATGCCACCCATCCGTCACTACTAATAGCTTGCCAACCATCACTGCCACAGTAACTGCTTGCCCTGTTTTCCACCTCGTACGTACTATCACTTTCAGGGACAGAAAATTCTTGTTCTGCATAAGTATTTTAAACAATGTATTTATAGAAAGGTTTTGAAATAATTCACATATATTTTGGGAGCTGGGTATATAAACACACCCACGATAATAATCTAGAATTGGAAAAACTAACTAGGCCTAGTAAAGGACTAGATTGCATGCACATTGTAATTTCATCCCACATATAGAATTCAATGGCTTATTAAGGCTATTTTTTTTAAAAAAAACCTTTTATGACTATGCGCATTTCACCTACAGATACCGGAAACGCAAGTAGTGCCATAGTTGCTCGATCAGGGTTTTGTTAATTTGCACTCCTCTGATTGTTTCTCTTCTGATATTTTATTATGGGGAACCTTTAATTTGTTCCTTTCTATTATAACATCAGTGCTGTAATTCTCGTATATACATTTTTAAAACAATCAGTCTGATCTTGAAAAGAATCATCGATGATGACACCGAAGAAACCGCTACACTACAAACATTAACAGCGTGTATATATCTTAATTTGTGCTTGGGGGAGCTCTTTTATGACACAGTGAACTGATCGTGCAAAAGCATCGATCGATTCATTGGGCTGATCATTCTACCAAGGGACAAGATCATACATAAGCAGTGAGTATATATAGTACTATATTAACTAGTTAGTAGCTTAGCCACTAGATTACTGATTACATATATAGGAGCACTGTCAATATAATACAATAACCACCAATATTAAATCTAAGTAATGAAAGGTACGGACGGTTGTCAAATTAAGGAGGTTAATTAAAGAGGTCAGAAATGAGAAAGATGGAGAATGCGCCGGACAGATTTCAGATGCTTTCGTTCCTGGCCTTCCAATGTGGTGCACGCAGACGCGGTGATATGATTGAGGTAGATAGGAGAACGCGCCCATTTCACCTCAAAATTTCTTTCTCCACGTGCTATACCAGTCAGAGATTTAGCCTCAGTTTACATTAATATTTGACAAATAATTTTAGTGAAGACTCTACGAGGCTCCTATGGATGCTACGGGGTAGAGGGAGCTTGAGCCCTCTCTGCCCCCGTGCTAGATCCGCTCCTGAACGGGGCTACCTTCTTTCTCCGTCAATGAAATATTTAGCTATGCACTTTCTCCTTAATATGAATTGTGCATGGTGGTAAGGTCGTTTGTCTCGTATACCTTTTTTTTTATTTATGTATAAAATATGTCGGTACTGGTTGGTCATTCGAAAAAATTGAGATACTTACCAAAATGATACGATATACCATGCCAATACAATATAATTAGCGTATATTTACCAAAAAAAAAATTCAGGCCAGATTATACACGCCGAGCTATTAACAACCGGGTTTGATCAATTTTTTTTGTGAAACCGAGGAAGGGTTTGATCAATTCGTTTAGTTGCTTGTTGCGCTGGCGCACATCAAATCGAGACACTTATATCCCCGCAAAAAAAAATCGAGACACTTATATAGAGTGATTAATAATATATATGACAACAAATTTTCTTTAGGTCATAATTACTGTTTTAGTTTTTTGTTTCATGACTTTTGTGAGACCAAGTGTTGCTTTTGGTCTATAATGATAGAAAATTGGTAAGTGTCCATGAAGTACCGGTGTTGACTAACGTGGGTCAGGTTGCGACGTCTGTGCCCGAAAGACGATGATTCGGTTTATTTGTGTGCAGTGTTACTTGGGGTCAACCTTGGTCAACGGCGGACCGGGATCAAACTCAGGGGGAGTTGGGATCAGGCACGGTCAAGGATGTCGGGTGACAAGATGGGACACAGGCGTACATGGTGGATGGACGTCGTGGCGGGAGATCATCGCAAATTTGATGCACAAGTCAAGAAGGATGCAAATCAGACTTTTCTTGCAAGACCTCGCGATGGGTGGAGTGGCCCGGGATGGAGATGGCCCATCTCAGCCCAGTCCACAAGAGGATCAAGCAAGGAGAAAAATTTGCACTGCAGAAGGACTGAAATCAGACTTAAGAACGGACATAAAAAGGACTTTATTTATTGGTGTTGAAGGACCTCAATCAAACTTCGAAGCAACAGCAGCAGCGCCCGGCCCGGCTCGTTTCAGCAACGA
>CM002486.1:19971211-20019343 GCA_000325765.3 Leersia perrieri | reverse complement strand
CGCACACGCGGGGGAGTTCGCGAACTCTCTGGATTCTCTGCGGCATGCGCGAGATCGCTGAGGAATTTTGGAGGTTTTTCTTTACCTATAGATTCACCCCCTCTGTATATCAGTGATGCGATCCTACAACTTTTTTTTTTCTACTTGACGAAGTACACGAGAAGATGAGATTATGAAATACGCATTAAGTTGTCAAATGATTTCCCGCTTTCCTTAGCCCTTTTTAACCTTTCTAACAATCTTTGTCTGTATCGATCTGCCTGTCCTGTTGATTCCATCCGGCCTCTAGTTAATAATGATGAACGGAATGAAGAAAATGGCAACATTGGGGCCGCCTAGCCAGTCCAAAACACTGGCTAAAAATCGATAGCAATTGATATGTTACCAAATGATGTACACCGAGCACAACCAAGCCCAAATTAAGCTGACAACCCACGGAGCACTCAACTATTTTGGGCCTACCTACCTACCTATCTGACCAGAATATGACCGGCACGCAGCATGAAGCCCGGTACCTGAAAACAACATATACTTACATATCCTGAAGCTCATGCATGTAATAGTTTGTTTTGATTACTTCTTAATGATAAAATGTATTCAGATATTTGCTGCAGGCAAAAAAAAAAAGGCAATGCTAAACTGCTATCTATGGTTCACAAAAATGTTTCTGTATCCTCGAAGTAGAAAATGAAATCTCCAAAATCATGAGGTGATCATTGGGCCTACCAAATTTTGCTAACGTCACCGTTGGCAATCTACGTCAAACCGGAGCGAAAGAACACCGGAGATTAATTGTGCTACTACATTTTGCTACCGCCACATCCATGGATGTCAGTCCGGTAGGGATGCCACCACAAAGGACATTGCACATTGTTGTTATTTCCATTGCTACCGATCACGCTAATGAAGGTCACCAACAATTGCAGCAAATCGCCAGTGATTCGAAGACGGCTTGCGTGTGGCGGTGAGGCCCTCCGCAATTTGACCTGGTGCTTCAAATCTGTATGGAATTTGGCTGGTGCGGTGTCAGGGTAGCTAGCTTTTGATCGGGTGATTCTCGATGTGGCAAATATCAAAAGCCTCACCTTTAGCTTCTTCTTTTTTTTGTTTTCTCTTGTATACCCTATGTATTCTATCTTATATCCGCCTTTAAGCTTGCATAGGCGATGTCTATCCTACGTACAATCGTTTTGGCAACAGGTGGAATCTCTCTCTCGGTACGTCGTTAAATTGGTAACCACGATGATACGATGCAGCCAAAGAGCCCCTACAAACTCTAGCGGCGAGACCCTTCATTTCCACCGCACTTATAAAGAGGCGCTCGTCTCTGAGGACGGATTTTTAGATGTATCTAACCGTCCATGTTTTTATCGAGATTTGCGCCCAGGTTTGTCCGTGAAGTCCTTCCGTCAAGTGTCCGGGCGCCGTATCTGTACGCACCGTATAGCTTGTCTACTCCCTGTACACCTATTTAATACGCTTTGTGTTTCCCACCCGGCATACGGTCTGGTAGTTTTTTATTCTGTCCACGTCCTTGGTTACTAGTACCAGTGTACCATTGGACCAAGACACCCAAAATTTATTTCGAACCAACCATCTTCTTCCTCACTTGTCTTCTTCCACCTCTCCCACTCTAATCCTCTTGCAGGCCGGACCATATTCGCCGCCATAGAAGAAAATGGAGATTTCCTTTCGCTGATGGCGGCTGTAATGTCTCAGGGGATCGTTAGTGGTGAGAGGTAACTTTACATTTAACCGTCCATCCTATAAATTTCCTCCACCTTCACATGCCACCGTTAACATGCATTTTTTTTTTTTAGATCTGAGACACACAAGTTACACAACCCCTCCCCTGCCTCGTGCTTTTCCGAAGAACAAGATGGGTTTGAGCACTTCGATGGAGTAAATCGATCTTCTGCAGAGTTCATCGGCTTAGACCGGTTAGTACCTTTTTGCTTTAGGTTTGGAAATATATATAACATCCACCATTTCCCTGCTATTTTTCACATCTCGTCTGTACAACTAACGAGGTATACGAAGTAGTTTAGATGTAAGTACTTACTGTATGATTCCTTTTTTTTTACACATTTTTTGGAGCTAAATGTCATCTACCCCCACTTAAAATGTCAACAGAATTGTTGAGTCTAACTACGACCACAGCCCATATCACTTAGAGGAAGATATCAATGTTCCAACGCAAGCTGACAGCCATAACAATACAATAATAATGGAGAAGATACCAGGTTACTCTTCATGCTTATTCTACCGTGGTGAGTTGGCTTCTCTGATCTGGTCATTGGAGGAATATCTCTTTTTTTTTAACCATGAGCTTATATGCAGTGAAATTTTATAGAATGTACAAACATTGCTGGCGGCAGAAATATTTCTCTTGTAAGATCTGACTTGTTTGCAGCAGCGGCGGCGGACTCATGCATCTGGTATTCTTCAAACGAACCCTTGAAAGTTCCTGGTTGTTCACTCATAGCATACGTGAACATTGCTGGCTGTAATTCGGGTTTGTATTAGGTTTTCAAATGATTGTGTGAACTGGGATTATTTACAAAATTTATGATGGGGAAATGTGCACCATGAGCTCTGTAGGGGGACATGAATTTTCAATCTTCTCCTTATAGCTTGTGATCTCTCAGGCTTCTTGTACTGCATATGTATTCTGTATGACCAATGCTAGTTTTTGTTTGTAGAGTTCAGGACACTAGTTTTCTGCACAGATGTTGTGCTCGCATTGAGTTTTTTGCCCAAACATACAGATGTACACGAAGCATGTTTGTTTATACTGTGTTCTAATTATATAATCTGAACAAACCATTGGCCGGCTATACGCAACTCTCACTACACCAACCTCCTTGTGGATACTTATTTGTACAGATGCACATTTGTTTCTGAAATGTATATGCAGCTAGCTCTATTGAAAATAAAGTGTTGCATGTGTTTATTCAAAATAAAATTCACCTACTCATATATATGGTTCCATAAGTATATTCAAGTTCAAAATCAAACATGATAAACTCAATGGAACATAATATATTTTTTTTTTCTTGGAACAAAGATGGAAACTTTTTAGTTAAATTTGCTTTCTCCACGGGGATGGGGGATGGGGACATTTTGGTTACCCCCATCGGGGAATTTTTCATGTCTAATGCGAATTAATGTGTTGTATTATATATAATTTTAAATGCCTATATTGTTTTAAGTGGAGACATGGCCCCCATGGGGATTATTTCTCCGTGCGTGGCGGGGATGGAGAAAATTTACTCCATGCGGGTCGGGGATGGGGACATTTGGTTACCCCATCGGGGATTTTTTCCCCCCTCAACTAGAAATATATGAGACATTTGTGCAACTGCCTAGCCTCTGAAATGTACCTCTCTGTCGTGAGCAAAAAGAAATATTTCGTTGTGTACACTTTATGAAAAGTCTCAGTCAACCTAGATTGAAGTGTGATCCAATACTTATTGAAAATTTGATATAAAATGATCTGAAATGTATATGCAGCTAGCTCTATTCCCTGTGGATCCTTATTTGTACAAATGCACAATGGTTTCTGAAATGTATATGCAGCTAGCTCTATTGGGTGAAGTCGTCATTTTGGATGCTCGAAAAACCGTAAGATTATGATGGCAGAAGCTCTGGTTTTGGGCCATGTCCTTTTTCGCAGAAGCTCCTAAAATGTTTAGTTGCACATATGTGAGTTAGAGCAAACCATATTGTACAGATATTGTGTACTTCTTATATGCTTAGTTCCAAAGGATGTTTATTAAAACATGACTTTCTATATGTAACTCACATCAAATTGGAGTCGTCCCTCTGGATGCCTTAATTTTTTTAATCTTTTTGTACTGCACTCAGATTGTGTTATATTCATTTCTGATCAATTCACCTGCAAAATTATTTTGATTCTGTGAGATGTATATTCCTAGTAACAACATACTAGTGCTCTCGCCTTGAGATGCTACAAAATAAGTGCCTCCGGTCAATATATGAATCTTCTTATGGCACTGGAGAACAACTGAATTGTCTACTCAGCTCTTGTTGTTCAACACATATGGGGACATTTTATTTGCAGGTGTTAAAAGAACTTGTCTTACAAGATATAACCTCATAACAGATCAGATTACCTTTGATAGCTGAATAAAATGGACCA
Organism: Leersia perrieri; assembly: GCA_000325765.3. Lineage (NCBI taxonomy): Eukaryota > Viridiplantae > Streptophyta > Magnoliopsida > Poales > Poaceae > Leersia > Leersia perrieri. The sequence continues at coordinate 20,015,181 of CM002486.1, read as the reverse complement.
CTCACAGTTGCGGTTGTGATCCGTTGAAATTATGCTCCGGCTTGTTTTGTAGCTAAACCTTAGATCCAAATGCCCACTCCTCAGGTCTCGTTTTGTAGCTAAACCTCAAACCAGCAGTAGAAAATCACAGCCCAATCTACAACCTTGGCCTACTTCTACCATCTGTCCTCCTTCGCCACCTCCTACACCAAAACCAGTCATGCATGGAGCCTGCGATCCGTGGTCGGCCGGTTTCCCTGGACGTCCACTACCCCCCTGCTCGTGATCGCAACTCGCTGGTCACCGCGATCTCCATCAACCCTCCCATGCCAAACGCAGTGCCTTGGCTGCGAAGATGCCCGCGTTCGTTTCGCCACTGGTGAGCTGGTACACGTGTTGGCTGTTTTCCTTCGTCGCGAGGACCAGGCCAGGGCTTTCAGACTCAGCCCGATCCGGGCAGAAGGCCGAGCAGTGAGCTTCTTCCCTCACAACATGGGTGAAAACTCCTTCACCTTCCACTACCGTTATCTGGTTTGTATTACCCTGGAAAAGTTCCCCTTGGAGTTCTGGCACAGGCGGGGAGCATCTCAGGCTTTGGCAACTTGGTGAATGTGGATCATGCCTGTCTGCATGGCCATGACTTCGCGGCGATTTTTGTTCTGATCAAGGTCGAAGCACTTGACCACATCCCGCATCATCTGGCTTTCCACAAGTCCAATGAAACTGGCATCTTTGCCGACGTGTTCATAAACAAGATCTGGGATGATCACCTCGCGCCACCAACACCACCACAACCACGTTTAGACAATCTGCTTCCTCAACCCAGCAACTCTCGCCACACCCAAGCTAGAGACACAAATGTGAACCTTGCATCCCAAACCACCCATAGCTCCTCCTCCAGTCCAGAACCGTTCTTCGTTCCTACAGAAATCTACGGAAAACACCAGATCTGAATCAAACGGACATTTATGGAAAACAAAAGGAAGAGGGAAAAAAAGAAGAAGAGGGGAGCAAGTTGGATGAGGAGCCGGCGGTGGCCGTAGTGAGAGGCAGATGCATGAGGAGGTTGTGGCGATGAAGATGATCTGCTCCCTAATCGCTTCTAGAAGTGACAGGGGAGTTCAACTCGTTTATAGATTATGGATTATGGCTGGCACATTTCACAAGGCACTCCATGCATGGTAGTATGATTTCTGCTCCTATAAGAGAGTCAGCTGCCGGCGTTAATTTTCCTACTTCATTGAGTGAGACGAGGAGAAAACAACCGCTACAACACATATGCACAGTATTGCGCCAACAAAAAAGAGTTGTTTAATTTTCATAGGGCCCATCACCAACCCTCTCATAATTTGCGGCTGTGATTGTTTCGCTTTTGCAGAAAGCGGTTGACATATGAATAAAGCAATTAAAAATAATTTATGGATAAAACTTTTACAACCGTATTATTCATAATTTGAAATCCAAGGCGGAAGAAATCATTACAATGAAAAAAAAAACTCAAAATCAACTTCAAAATTAAGGTTGGAAATTTAAATTTTGGCGATGAAAGATAAGTAAAAGAGAAATAAGGAAAGGCTGCATGAAGAGTAGCTCAATGTTTCATGGGATGCATTGAAGGCCGTGTGCAGCCGGACGTTAATCTATCGTCGGTTGATGCTCACTCTACTCAACTCCTCTCTCCAGTTATCAATCAATCTGACATGGGTGTCCTGTTGCCGGCCAAGCACCCCTTGTTGGCTCGAAAAACTTTCTTCATGAGCATTTCTTACAAGCACTTCTAAATCAACTTATTAACTTTCTGGCATTTAATTTATTCGTTTGTACCACAGATAATTGTCAAAAATTCCATATATAATCCATTAGAGTTTTAGATCTCACCCAAAGTGATGTTCGCATTGATCAGTAGGAGGATCATATATCCAAACCTCAGCGAGGTGGTTTCTTCTAGAAACGACATGCATGCACAATAGATATTAATTAAGGGGGCAAAGAAAGACAAGAGGACGATTCGCAAATCCAACAAAAGAGTGAAAAGTTTTGCCTTTACCCAAGAACAAAAGGGCAGCGTTAAAAATGCATCTGATTCCCCCAGTGTACTGCAGCTAGCTATGTTAATTATTCATTTTTTGTATATATACATGCACAACGACAAATCAATATGAAACCATGCCTATTCATCGATTGATATATTTATAGAGCTATTCGAAGAGAGCGAATTAATTTAGCAAAAGTCACTATAGATTCATTCGTTCGGCGTTCGGCACATCAATCGATGGTCACTGTCCAGTATTCTATAAGGCCGTATATAGCCTTTGTCTCAAATTATTTTATAGACTGAGCCTTTCCCTCCAATTCCACTTTTGTTTATGCACCTATATATGCGTCTGTAGACTTACGTAGTTTCGATTACGTATACATGCCTCTCCCTTGCAGCATCAGCATAACAGTTGATGAGAAGCTCAGCATGCACCATTTGTTCACTAACTGACTTTATTACTCACTGGAGATCTTCCTCCATGTCCTTACAAATGCAATGATATTAATTTAGTCGGGAGAGAATTATTTAGGACCAAGCATATGGTCGCTCATGTATCTTTCGACAAGTTTCAGTGACAAGATCAGTATGCTTAATAATTGTTGAGACTCATAATTGTTTATGGACAGGCTAAATAGGACATATACATATATACGCATGCATGAAGGACAATGCTCAAGCATCTTTAATTTATCGTGAAGAGCCTCACTTAAATAAAACCTTGCAAGACTTTTAGCAGGATACACACTTAATATTGGGTGCATAGTGGACGAAGAAAGAGTATTGAGAGGATGTGTCCCTCCCTGAGCCCCGACACCCACCCACGGCACCGGCGACCACCCTCCTCGCCGGCGTCCCCCACCCCTCAGCCCCACCAAACTTGCCGCACTAACCAAGTCCACCTCGAGCTCCCTGTCCTTGAATCGTTCCTCAACCTAGTCACCCCTCCCGTAGCCCCAAAATCCCCAAAATCTGGAACCCTAGCTTCCGGCGTCCTTGAAGATGGCGAGATTTGCTTCTCGGATCGACCGATCCTTGAAGACTACCCCGTTTCACTGGCGTCGGATTCATCACCGCCTTTACTCCACCTCGTCCCTGAGTTGTCCGCTCGCGAAAATCCCTCCCCTGCAAGAAATCTGGAGAAGTCTTTTCAGATCTGCGCGTCGCCGGAAGCTGCTCCGTCCGCTACTCCGCGTCTTTACTCCTCGATCGCCGCTGCAGCTCCACCTCCGGCGCCCACTCCTATTCACTCCGCGGCTGTGACCGGGATGCCTGCTACAACTACCTCATCCCCAAAGAGACGCGGCGCAGTTACTGCGAGATTGACTTTCCCCCAGCAATCCCCTCCCAAAGGTAAAGATCTCCAAATCCTAAAGAGTGGACGGGTTGTCCAATCCAACCCCCAGCCTTCAATTACTGCTCCTGTTGCTGCTGACGACCAAGGTTGGCTCACAGCGAGAGGGAAACATTGGTGGCGAAGAAAATCTTCTCAACCTCTCCCCAAATCTCAGCACTTACTGCAGAGTAGGAAGGCTCGCTTCATTGAGCGCATGGCTGGCAGATGTTTTCGATGTCTCCGCTCAAACCACCAGGTAGCCACCTGCCGCGAACCACTGCGGTGTTGGTTCTGTCTAGGATTGGGGCACATGGCTTCTAAGTGCCCAAAGCGCCGCAGCTATAAATCTGGCATGCCACCGCTGCTCTCCAATCCGCCACAGCAAGCTCCTCTTCTCCTGGACAAACAGTCCTTCCCCATGCTTGTCTCCCACAACTCTATTGTTCCACCCTCCGCTTCTTCTCCAACACAACCCTCCTCTGCTGTTCCGACTAGCAAGGATTCAATGGAGGGCCTAGCCAACCGCCCAGATGCTGACTCAGTCGTTTTCTCCTCAACCAGTGAGGTGGAGCGGCTGCGCCGGTGTTTCTCCTCCCTCTCCTTGGTTGCCTGGTCGGGCGGTGAACAGGGGGATAGGGTGGACATCAACACCTTTGCCAACGACGTTCGCTCTTCCTTTCGCATTCACCGCTCTAACATCCAAGTCACAAGATTCCACCCTGAAGACTACTTCATCACCCTCACGAACCCTGCTGACCGTGACGCCATCCTCAGGAGGCCTTTCCTCGTGACCCCATCGGGCCGCTCCTATCGGTTTAGTCCTTGGTCTGAAGGTCGTCAGGGGCAACGGGTCAAGCTTCGCTACCGTGTGCATCTCTTTTTGGAAGGTCTCCCGATGCATGGGAGGACGGAGGCGGCCGTGGCCAAAGTCATCAGGAGGCAGTGCTCAGTCCACTTCGTCGAAGAGTATTCAAGAAGGCACAATTACAACCGTACGTATGATCTCTGGGTTTGGACTGATGATCTCTCTTTCATCCACAGGGCTTCATGGTTCACGCTGACTGAGGCGGACATGGAGAGCCTGCCAACAGATATCCCCCTCCCTGAGCTGGACCCCGACCGCATCCCGCTGCCGTCGGAGGAGAAAGCAGGCTGGGCCTACTTCGTCATCATCCACGTCGACATGGTTGAGGATCTGCGCACCATCCGCACCTCGACTTTCCCGTGGCGCTATGGCTATCAGGACAACTTCCTCGACCGGCCAGACTCCCAGCCGATCCCCTGCAGACTTGCCCAGAACCAGGCACGAGACAGGGAAGATGACGGCGACCGTGACCTTCAGTCACGCGGTCGCCATCGAAGCCGCTCCATCTTCGGCCGCTTCGGACAGTGCTCCTCAAGCAGAAGCCGTGATCTTGCCGGCCGTGACCAGCAACAGTTCAATGAAGAAAACAGGGGCAGGCGGTGTGCGCGCGACCCCACCGTGTCGCGCAATCGCAGTACAAGATCAAGAACGCCGGTCGAGGTGAGATCACGTGTTTCTCCTTCTATCCCCAACAACTCAGTTTCTGCCGCCTCTCCCTCGTCCCCGCACCGGTCCCCGTCACCCTGCAGAGCCCGCTCGCCTCACCATAGCAGAAGCCCGGGCGCTGGCTCCGCCAGTACTTGCTCAAAAAACACAGAACCCCTTCTTCTTGTTGATCTGTTACCTCTCTCGCAGGATCATGTTTCAGTGTTGGAGTTACTGGAGAAACATTTGAACCCCATGCTCCATGAAGTCTCTCTGGGTGGCTCAATGTACTCCCCGAACATGTCCTCGCCGGCCGCGGCATCACCTGTGTACATCCCAAGCTTTGCTGCGCTGCAGGGACTTGGCAGACAGCCCAACCTGGTGGCACATGAAGCACTTGATGGTGCAAGGGCTGACTTCTTTGCCAACATTTCTTCAGCTGTGCAGCCCCCTCTGCTGCCAAATCATGCTACTGAATGACACCGCCCCTGCAAGAACAAAGTGGTAATTCTTTCCCCTCAGAGGCATAGTGTGCGCTTAGCGCGGAAGAGAGCTGCAGGAACCAATCTCGAAACTTTTGCACAAGAAATTTTATCCAAAAGTTTTGGTTTCCTTGACAAAAATGGTAATTTTGATGCAAATGTTAAAAAACTGTATTTACAGCACTACAAGAAGCCTCTGTCAGCCTCTGCACTCAAGACCATCAGGCTCATCGTTGAAAAGGGTTGCTGCAAATCCTTCCGTGTGAAGGCAGGGAAGAAGGCTGCTTCCGTTGCCCCAGCTTGATCCAGCTCCAGCAGCAACCTTCTCAGTCGCATGTGTGTCAAATGCCTGAGATCATCCAACAAGGACAACTCTTAGTTACCTGCAGTACCCTTTTCAGTTTATTTTCGAAACAAGTCTCTATGCCAGTTGTTGCCATGGCCATGTACTGTGTTTCTTCCTCACCACGAGGATGTGTTTCTATACCGGCTGTGTCAAAGCCGCTGGCGCCATGTATGTCAGTAAGTCGTTATTTAGTTTTCTCATGTCGCAACTGAATTGTAAGCTCCTAAACTGGAATGTCCGGGGCTTGAACAACCCGGCCAAGCAAGACACTGTCAGAAATCTTATCGTTGAATCAAGTGCAACCATTGTATGTCTGCAGGAATCAAAACTTCAACTAGTTGATGCACCTACGCTCCATGGGTTTCAACTTCGTTTCAAATTTTGCTTTCCTTCCTGCTGTTTCAAATTTTGCTTTCCTTCCTGCTGTTGGTGCCAGTGGAGGGTTGATCCTCCCTTGTGACCAAAATTTCTTCTCTATCTCAAATGTCTCCAGAGGCACCTACTCTCTATCTGCTACAATTACCATGAGAGAGGGAGTAGTTGGTCAATCTCAGTTGTGTACGGACCACAAGCTGAAGTTGACAAAGTTATTTTCCTTCAAGAAATGGTCGATTTACAGCCTAACATGCTACCAGCATGGCTGTTAATTGGTGATTTCAATTTAATTTATAGAGCTTCGGACAAAAACAACGATAGAATAAATCGCCGTCTCATGCAAAGATTTAAAGGCACAATCGATAGGCTGGAGATCAAGGAATTGCCACTGCCTGGAAGGCGATTTACTTGGACCGGTAGTGGTGCAAATCCGACACAAACGAAAATCGACAGGGCTTTTTGCACAGCCGACTAGGACCTTTTCAGTTCGGCTAGACTGTTCCCTCTATCTTCCTCAGTCTCCAATCATGCACTGCTTTTCCTCCTTGGCAGCGACTCACGACCAAAATTCCGCCACTTCCGTTTCGAATCTTATTGGGTTAAAATCCCTGGTTTTCACGAAGTGGTGAAAGAATCTTGGGATAAGATGATGGAGGCAACAAACCCTTTCTCGGTTATACGCCTAAAACTTCTCAGATTATCCCGTGATCTAAAAAGATGGAGCAGGTCGCAAATTGGTGACATTCGAATTCAGCTAGCCGTTGCACATGAGGTTGTATTCCAACTCGATGTGGCCCAGGAGGAACGACACCTATCGTCCAATGAGCAAAACCTTCTCAAAGATCTCAAGTTAAAAATCCTCAGTCTCTCAGTTTTAAACAAAATACGTATTCGCCAAAGATCAAGACTAACTTGGCTCAAATTAAGGGATGTCAATTCCAAGTTGTTCCACCTAAAGGCCTCCGCACGTAGACGCAAAAACTACATTCAATCTTTAACAACCCCGACAGGCATGGCCATTACGGCGCAGGAGAAACATGATGAGTTGTACCGTTTCTTCTCAGGAAAATTTGGTAACGCACAACTAAGAGAGTCTGCTTTAAACTAGGACAGTATAAACCTTCCTCATGCCGATTTGTCAGATTTGGACGTTGATTTCACTATTGAAGAGCTCAAAAACACAATTTTTTCGATGCCATCAGAAAAGGCGCCCGGTCCTGACGGGTACATGGGCATTTTCTTCAAGGAATCCTGGGAATGTATAAAGGAAGACATGTTTGCTGCTGCTCGCTGGTTCATGTGCCTCAACACTACAAACCTGCACCAAATTAACACGGCAAACATCTGTCTACTACCAAAAAAAGGGATGCTTCCTTCGCGGAACATTTTCGCCCAATCAGTCTGATGCATAGTTTCGCGAAGATCATCGCAAAACTGCTGGCAAATAGGTTGGCTCCTCGCCTGATTTCTCACAACCAAAGCGCTTTCGTCCGCAAAAGAGCAATCCATGACAATTTTTTATTCGTCCAAAATACGGTGAAAAATCTACACAGGACGAAATCAGGCTGCCTTTTCATCAAAGTGGATATCTCGAAAGCTTTTGACTCAGTCAATTGGGCTTTCCTGCTTGAAGTCCTATAACGTTTTGGCTTCGGCACGAGATGGCGTAATTGGGTCACAAACCTACTAGCTACTTCCTCTTCCAAAATACTATTAAATGGCTCATCCGGGGAGGAGATCAAGCATCGACAAGGCTTAAGGCAAGGTGATCCACTATCGCCTATGCTCTTCATTTTTGTTATGGAGCCTTTGCAGCGCATCTTTTCTTTGGTGGAAGAAGCTAAAATGCTATCCCCCTTTCAAATAGACTAAACCGTTTCCGTTGTTCCTTATATGCGGACGATGTGGCTCTCTTCGTCAAGCCAATTAAAGAGGAGGTGGAAAACATTGGTCAAATCCTTCTCACTTTTGCAAAAGCATCTGGCCTCCACACCAACATTGCAAAAACAGAGATTTACCCAATTGCCTGTGCCGTTTTGGATGTCACACAAGTCACTGTGGCTATGCCAGGGATGATCAAACTTTTCCCCTGCACCTATCTAGGGATGCCCCTACATTACCGGAAACTTCAGAAGGTTGATTATGTCCCCTTAATCGACAAAATCGGGGGGCGTATACCGGGGTGGAAAGGACGTTTTTTCACTTCTTCGGGACGAGAAACTCTTGTAAAATCGGTTCTCTCCTCAATCCCCACATATCATCTCACTGCGATATAAGACTACCCAAGCGGGTACTAAAAAAGATTGATCGCCTAAGACGTGCTTTTCTTTGGAAAGGAGAAGAACCAGAGAATGCTCCTGCTGGATGTAGCTTGGTTAATTGGGACATGATGTGCCGGCCAAAAAACCTTGGTGGTCTGGGTTTATTGGACTTGACCAAGTTTTCAAGAGCAATACGACTACGATGGCTATGGTTTAGCTGGAAAGACGAAAACAAGCCGTGGTCAGGTATGGATTTGCCTTGTGATGATTTAGACCAGGCACTTTTCTGCGCGGCTACGACCATCACAGTCGGAAATGATCAAAAAACACTGTTTTGGTCAGATAACTGGCTTGATGGTTCCTCACCAAAAATCCTAGCCGCGCATATCTACTACCTGGCAAAGAGAAAGAAGAGAACAGTCTCTTACGAGCTCTCAAATAATCATTGGATGTTCTCGCTGAACCAGATCACATCAATACAAGAAGTTCATGAGCTGGTGTCCCTGGCGGCAAGATTACAAGACGTACACCTGCAAGATGGCATCTCTGACGGCATAGCCTGGAATCATACCTTGCACAGCGAATATACTGCTCGAAGTGCCTATCTATTACAATTCCAGGGCAGTTATGCCACTCTTGATTTCAAAAGCCTTTGGTCAGCGCCTGCTGAACCAAAGCATCGTTTCTTCGGATGGCTCATTCTCCATCACAAAACTCTTACCGCGCAAAATCTCTTAATCAGGCATTGGCCTTGTGATTGGATTTGCACCATGTGCCATGAAGCCTTCGAGGATACCAGTCATTTGTTCAAGGAATGTCCTTTCACGGCCACGGTTTGGAACCAAATCTGCACTTGGAAGGATCTGAACATGCTCACCCTACCTTCGCCAGCTTCCCTGCACGAATGGTGGTCATTGGTGATAACTTTGAAACCAAAGAACCTGCAAAAATGTGCTCTTGGGGCACTGATCACCTCTTGGTGGAACATCTGGATAGAGCGCAACCATAGAATTTTTCAAAAATACAGCAGAACACCCTTGCAGGTTGCCCACACTATCATGGAAGATCTGGACCTACGTCGGTCGGCTTTCCGCCCACCTTAATTTTCATCTTTCAGTTTTTACAACTTTCCCTCCTTTTCCTTCTTGTTTCTTTTTGCTTTTGTTCTGTATTCTAACCTTTTATTCCTTCTAATATATTCCGGCAACACTCTTGCCGACGTTTTACCTCAAAAAAAATATTGGGTGCATCAGTAAGTCTGTATAAGCTAGCTACCGTGCGTCCGAGCGGTAAGCTTAAATTGCATGATATATATTTTTTTCTGCAAGGGAATCGCAAAATATAGCTAAAGGTAGCAATATTTTTTAGCTGAGAGAGTAACATAATATATTCTCTTTAATTTATATTTACGAATTCAGGATGAAGGGCAATATTTCAGAACCGAAACTCTAGCTAGCGGAAGAATGCATGGTTCAATCAACAAGGAACGAATTACGATTCTACCATTTAAGGACTGTTTTCATGACTTATGTTCAAATATTTTGAGCATGACCAGTAGTACTCCATTAATCCGTTACCAGCTAGCTAGCTTATGCAACATTTTAGGATGGCCCAAATAGAGTTAGCATCCAAATAATCCCCACAACACCTAACATCAGAGCATGTATATATATCGGATCACCAGAAAAATGTTACAAACAAAGAAATATTGTCCTTGAATTAGCATACAACGTTAAAACGAAATATACCTAAAATAATTATTAAAATTAGAGAAAGTCTACTCCATGCCACCAAGTTTGCACCGATTCAATGATTTGCCATCGACTTGTCAAGTTCTATAATTAATATATATATACCAAGTTTACCGGTTTTCTCTACAATGTGCCATTGGACCCTATACATTCTTCCAAAAATATCTGAAATGCCCTTATGGGCTTACAAATGCTGATAATTAATTTACCATGTTAAAAAATTGAGAAAATTATTAAAAACTTTACAAGCATCCTAGCACATCATATAAGTTTGTCTGTAATTTTTAAGATTTTTTTAATGTTTATTTTTTTGGAAAGAAGTTTTTTCATACAAAAGAGAAATCAACTACACAAAAGATAAAAACAAAAATATTTCATGTAGTGTATATGAAAGATGATTTACATTTAGAAAAAAAATCTAGAAATATTATGTAGCATATACCAGATGAGTTGAAAAATCTTAAAACTTCACAAATGTACATGATGTGTTAGGATGCTAGGGAATTTTCCATAATTTTCTGAATCTTCTAACATAATAAATAATTTGCCAACCTTATATGTCAATAAGGGCATTTTTAAAGAAAGTATAGGGTTCAATGGCATATTGTAGACAAAACTGGTAAACTCAGTGCATATTATAGAACAGATAAAGTCGATGGTAAATCATTTGAATCAATACAAACTCAACGGTATGGAGTTGATTCTTAAATTAAATGGCATCCTACCTAGCTACAGCACATACAAAAAAAAGTGCATAAATTAAGTCAAGAGCACACTACCAAGAAAAAACTTTCTTATAAGGGCACATGTTATTGTTACAGAATTTACAGTCAGAAAGCGGATAAACCGATTCCACTGCCGATCTTAATTAATTTGTTCGATATATGCTTGCACTTACACTTGTAAGTTGTATGCATGAGCTAGACCCTAGATAGCTTAATTCGCTATACCTAACTTGTGTATATGCTTCCTGATCTCTAGTAATCTATACGAACTTGTATATATGCTTCCTATAACCTATATTAATTTCTGCCGCATCATCACCCTGCTGTATAGCACCTCCTAATTTGTATGCATGCATGTATTGCACGGATTTTCTAATTAGATAAACTCATGCAGAGATCACGCACTTATACATATATAGCACGAACACGAACGGGTCGAAGCCGGAGAAGAACAGTTACACACAAGTCCATTTTCTATATGCTTTAGCACATGATAAATACATCAATATCACGGCATATGTTAACCATTTGTCTTTAAGGTTGACAATGTCTTCTTTGTTTTATACACAATATGGTTTCGTACAGTTGCTGCTGACAGCTCTTAAGCCATGGCGTCCATTATATTGTAGTCATAGTTTTAAATAATATAAAATATAGTAGATATAAAACAAAGGGGAAATTTAGTCCATCAAAGTACCAAGTTTTTACACTATAAAATACCGTCTCTTCTGGTACCTTCTCAACTATGGTAAAATTACCCTAGAACAAAGTATACACGCCCTATAGGCCTATACTCTATTACTCGATTGATCCAAATTAATATCTGGTATATTATCTGGCTGTCTAAATTAATTAATTATGTACAACACATATTGAACGCACACAGTACAGTTGCATCATACATTTTTGTATCCATTATATATAATATGAGAACTTATGTATATATATGCCCTTTCTATAACTACAATAAATTTAGTGAGATTTCCTGAACATTTCATGTTCCCAGGCCAGCATCCATGCATATATAGCCGTCGATCGATGCTGCATCATAATTAATTTCTTGAAAACGAGCTAGTTATAGTTAGTTGATTATATCTATCTCCAAATTAATTTCCGGCAGACAAAGACATATGTAACTGAAAATTTCATTAAGGGATGGAATACTTTGGCTATGCATGCCAGCAGGCTAGGGTACTACCCGAAAATAGAGCACTAAGCAACAGATCAATTTTCGAAACAAAAATCAACTAAGGAGGAAAATCATGCACACATATATATATAAGATGGTGAAATGATCACCATTATTACAAGGACGCCTTGCTTAGTGACGACGTCAGGTTAATTAGATCTGAAGGAGATCGAATAGATCGGAACCAGATGATACTGATCATGCATCAATCGATCTCGATCCATGCATGTATGCACACATGCATCAGCCACTACACAGATGAGGAGAAATCCCCAAGCCTCAATATCGAGTTCGCTCAAATTGTAAGTACGTATAGTTAATTAGGTAGCTAATAGTTATTCCTCTTGCTGCTGCCAGCTGACCTGTGCTGATCGTCGCCGCCCTTAAGCATCTCTTGCAGCACTTCATCATCCAGGTACTCCAGCTCGATCACCTGCCGCTGCTGTTGCTGCTGCCGGGAAGACGACGACGAGCCACCCCCACGAACGTAGTTGCGCGCCTCGCCGGGGAAGTTGAGGACGGCGAGGTGGCCGCGCATGGCGTAGGCGGCGCGGTCATAAGCCCGTGCCGCCTCCTCCGCCGTGTCGAAGGTGCCCAGCCACACGCGCACGCTCTGCCGGCTGGAGTCCCGGATCTCCGCCGCGAACTTTCCCGAAGGCCGGCGCCGCACGCCGCGATACTTGGTGTTCTCGCCGCCGTCCTTGCCATGATCGTCCCATCCGCCGCCGTCCATGAGATCGATCAGACAATCAATCAAATCAACTAGCTTGCTAGTATGTTACCGGCCGGGAGTGCTAATGAGGGATATCGTGCTAGCTAGCTAGCTACTCTACTCCATTGATCGATCAGCTAAGCTCAGTTAGCTAGCTATGGAATATAATGCTCAATTGATCGATATGATTATGCTATATGAGTAGCTTGCTAGCTGCAGCTGCATGCCACGGCGCTGGAAATGGCTAGGGGGCTGGACTAGTATTTAAGAGCAGCGAGCTTAAGCCCTAAGGTAGCTAATGGAGGAGATGCAATTTGTTATCGAGTGTTATTCAAAGGAGAGGACGATGCCGATTCTCGCTTTCAAGTGATCAGATGGATTGTGGAAGACGGGCCCCGCTCAGGACCTCTCCGCCTGTCCATCTCACCCCTGGCCTCTGCCAACAACTAGCTAGCTACTCGATCTTACTAAAAGCAATTTCCCCCCTCCAAAAAGCAATATAATACTTCTATTTAACTTAATAAAATATAATTGTAAAGGAGCTGCAGCCTGCAGGCCTTGTGGTTTCTTGGAATAGCTAGCTTGATCGAATGCATCGAACCTACGTGTCCGGTCATGCATGCACCAATATGCCTGATACAGGTCGCGTCGTTCTTTAATTAATTTCAGATGACTATCTGAGGAAACTATAGCTAGCTAATCCGGCGAGCCAACCGTACCCTCACGCGTCCTACTTGCGTTGAGTTCAATGACAGTTCCCTAATTTTTGTTATTAACTTCTGCATCCCCCATTTGGTTTTCTTCGAAAGCTACCCGCCTTGTTTTCTCTTTGAATTGTCATCACCATGTTCGTATAACAGAGAATCTTTCCTGATTCTTATATGGACGGATGCAAACTAAATTAAGCTCAACTAGATGATGATGGGGTGGAATCATGCCTTGATGAATTGTAACCTTGTATATAGTTAGGCCTCGTGTTCAATTGACTGGTCAGATATAATTTATAACAACACCGATTGTGATATGGGTACATGCATCCTTTATTTAATGACTCTCATCACAATTGACACTTTTTAAGGTGAGTGGGGGCATGCGTCTATAGTATATAAATACATAGCGCACACATGTACGTACTAGTACTGTTCTTTAAGAACAAAGAAATTGCATTGCGCACCTTAATATATATTAATTTTGATTTGAGATTATATTCTTGTTTGGACTTTCAAACGAATATATAGTGGACGTACTGGCCTCGATTTGCTTACGACCGGCGACACGCATGCGCTGTTTGAATTCATGTGTGATGAATTGGAATGTCTTTGATTTGCGTCAAAAAGTTTAGTTAGCGGAACCCAGTTGCCATGTTAATTTCTTCATTGCTTTTGCTCTTTAATTGTATAAGGATACATCTATAAGATAGAATGCATGGATATTCTTGGTTTGAGGAACTATACCCGGCTGCAGTTCAACAAACAAAAAAAAAAGGCGTTAAATCCTTAAATCCGCAAACCCCTAATATAAATGTACATATTTAGTCCAACATGTTAAGTGGCGCCTAAGGGATGGTATAGAAAGCATCGTCACACAAAATTTTGCGCTGCAGATAGAAGGAGTTGGAAGTTTATAGATTATTTTCAAAACCATTCACTGGAGGCTTGGTATAGAGATACAATTACAGATGCGTGTCAACGATTACCGAACATGTGGCTAGTGTGTTTTTTTATCTAGGAACATGGAAACATGGATGATAGTCTAGATTGAGCATTGCATCTAGTTGTGCCTTTATTTGTGATGTCTAAACTTTATATGTGTACTTTTGTTTTCGGTCGTGTGCTTCTTAGTTATGTGCAGAGACCGGACGTACTATTTGTATAGTTGTTCCACAGACCCCTTTGTCGGAAAAAAAAAGATTAAGTTCAAAAGCACTATAATTCCAACAAGTAAAAGGTCTATATAACGCTTCATGGGCCTATTGGTCTCATATAGCTTCTGGGCCGATCGAAGTCATCCGTGCAATTCATAGATAGGAGTGGCATTACCCATATACATACCCCGTATGTACATTACGTACATATAATGTATACGTATTAGCGCGTGGCGTGCATGTGTATGTATATGGAGGAAATGGCCGGCATTTGGCATGTGCTAGGAGTAGGAGGAGGTAGCTAGGGTGGTGGGCTGGTGGCAGGAGGTCACTTGACTTGAGAGTCAAAAAGAGAGAGAGACGGAGGGATGAGACGAGGGCCCAGCAGCAGCAGGCCGAACTAATGGGAATCCAATCCATTGATTAATTGATTATTATTAGTTTTGGCCGTCGAAGGTCGCTGTTCCGACTGTCCGCGTACTACTTAGCGTTGACCAGCGCGTGGACTGCGTCCGTTAATCTCTCTCAGTACGCACTCATCCACTACCACCACAATGGATTGTGATCCTCCAATTATTAATCGATCGGGCTAGTAGAGTAGTTAACCCCAGCATCCGTCCATTCTCAATTCTTTGCTAAATAGCTAGAGCTAGAGATCAAAAGAGGTACCTGGACGCGATGGGTGGTGCTTGGTCGAGCAGCTTCTTGGTGCTGTTGGTGTCCATCGTGAGCATCCTGTCCACCGCCATGGTCCTCCTCCTCTGCTACCTCTTACTCGCCTGCTCCTTGCGCCCTCGCCAATCCCAATCTCAATCTCCTCCTCCTCCTTCCGTCACTACCATCGACCTCCCCCGCCGCGGCCTGGACGAGGCCATCATCCGCCGCATCCCCACGCTCCGATACCAGCTCAACAACAGCAACGACGACAAGCAGCAGGCGCAGTGCGCCGTGTGCCTGGCCGACTTCCGCGAGGGCGAGAGGCTGAGGCGGCTGCCGCCGTGCCTCCACATCGACTGCATCGACGCCTGGCTCGCCGCCGCCCTCACCTGCCCGCTCTGCAGGACACACGTCGCCGTCCACGACGCAATTGCTGCATTCCCTGCTGCCACCAGTGAGACGCGGCAGCCGAACAATGACGACGAGCCGTTGCTCTCCGGCGTGCACCAGCCGATGAGGAGGTCGCTCTCCCTGGACTCCTGCGCCATCGTCTTGCAGCAACTCTGCTGCTCCCGAGACCCGCAGGGCAGAAAAGAGGAGGGCAACGCCGCCGCCGTCTCAGTCTCAGGGAGGAGGCTACGCCGCTCCTTCTTCTCCTTCAGCTTCAGTTCCCCATCCCCCATCCTGCCAGTCTGAACACAAATAGTAGTATTAACTCATCATATCGTATAGGAGTTTATTTATTGTTCATTGCATTTTCTCTCCTCTTGCTAATTCTTTTTTTCGACTGTATAGTACTGCCTATTACTGTAATCTTGAGCAATATACCGAATCAGCCACTTTTTTTTTCCCATTCATGCAATGTGCATAAGCCATGTAGCAACTGCATGCACGACTCTGTAAATGAGTTAAGTTTCTCCTGCCAAACTAAAAGGGAAAAAAAAGACTCAAAACACCATCATATACACCTAATTGGATGGGCCCTGACAAAGCAAGAACGAGAAAAAGGACCTTGGGAGACATCCATCATTAGTTCCTTGCGTGATGCCTCCAACGGTACTTAACAATGAAAAACATGACGGATCAACCAGAATTTGATTTTATTATCTACACCTTGTAATAATCATTGGATCCAATTCAATCCGGTTTATGTGGCTTTGGATTTGTGATTACGTATTTGGTGGTTACTAGTCAAGCATGGGTAGAAAAACATGGGCCATTTTGGTGGACTTTGATGATTGAGTTTACGTGGGCTGGCCTGTGAGACATTCAGTCCATCATGTATACATATTGGGCTTGGCATTGGCCTGTGTTGTCAACAAAGCCCGTGTATCCTAATTAGCCCCTCTGAAAAACATGACACATGTACATCTCCTTTTTTTCAGAAAACTTCTTGAAGGGCAGACGCGCATAGTTTTCCAATAATATCCCCGTTCAACAGTGTTAGGAGGAGCTTGGTTTGCAATTACCTGAAAGAGATGACCCAGCAGTTTGTTTGGTTTACCACAGGGACTCCACGCACATTCTTTCATGTTCAGAACGTTACACAGATGTTGCCTCCACCAGGTGACCAGACTTGGTCAAAATGACATTTGCACCGTCCTTTCACTTCTGTCCAAAAATTGAGATAATGATAGTAAGATAATGACACACATTGACGACCGGACAAAGCATGGAAGAGAGGCTTAGGGAGGTCAAAACTGCAGCTGTTTCACACAGGAAAATAAAAGGAGGTACACTGGTGCTTACGACAGAATGTATGAGTAGCTTGTAGGCATCTGATTGCTCTTGTCCAGCTCCAGCCATGCTCATGCGCATGCATGCATGCGCGTTTCTTGAGCCGCGAAGCAAAAGCCCACAAGACGACAGACCAAATTCATCTCCTCTTACACGGCCGGCCAGTCAAAGATACCCAACCAACTCTTCCGGCGCCATGGATTAATACAGGGGAAGCAAGTAGCTTTCTTCCCTATTTACATGCCGCATGTGCTGCGGTGGGGACACTCTAGCAACCTCTTACAGTTCCAGTTCCATCTCCATCGCCATCACCAACATGGATTCAGACCTGCCTTAGAAAAAAAAATCAGTTTCTTCGTTCAGGGCCTTATGCGGCTAATAGAACGCTCAAGAAAACTAGCCTCCATATAAGTCAAGCTTGCATGTCTCTATCCTACGATGAAAATTTTAAACACTAGCTCACTGCACCAAGCCATCTATTAACGTAATGGCATCAAACAACCGTGTCAAAATTAACAACACACCGGCTAGAGGACGAAAACGACCTGACCTTGCTGTGACTTGCATTCCTCCGGCAAGGCCAGCCATGGGGCCCTTAGCTGCTCCCTTCAGCATGCCCATTTTTCTGCGGGTGCAAATCTGTAACTCCGGTCGGTGGCTTGCAATGCAGATTGCATCGATCAATCTGGGCAGTTAAGTGTGTCATCCGACGATTGGAAACAACTTATCTGCACAAAGTTGAACCCCAATAAGGGTAAGGGAGTTGATGAAGAACTGCTTCCTGGAATTCAGCAAGGGTGATTACGACACCGACACTTGTTTTCTGCAAGATGTGCCTCATGAGTGGAGCCCTGCATGAAAAGACTGAGGAAATAATTTAGCCAAGTAGCTGATCAGCATGACATATCACCCCATTAGACTTAACAAAGAAATGGTATTCATGTGAGCACATACTTAGCAGCTACGAGGAATATTAGTGTGGTTAATTTACAGATAAGGAAGTACATTAACCTAAGGTTGCTTAATCAAGTGAGGAGTGTTCATGAGCAAGACAACGGGAAAGACCTCCTGAACCTGAACTAGTGATTCTAGAAATCATGCACACACGTGCACTGTGGTTGTGATCTGTCCATCATATTGACTCTTGACCAGTCTCCAAGTTGTTACAAATCATCTGCTGTACAGCCAATTAATTTGGTGTATGCGTGCAGTTAACTCTAGCTTAAATTCTTTATATCATTGTTTGTTCTTAGTGCATCTTCTAATGAAGACAAATTTGACCACCAAACAAAATCCTCCTCATTCTGCACCTGATATTCACCTTTTAATTTAAACAAGAATGCTTGCTCAAAAACAAAAATGAAAAGGAAAACAATGCTTAATCACGATCATAGTGTCAAGTGTTAACTTGTAATTATGATGCTGTCAGTTCCTTCGTGTTAATCTTATAAATGGTTTTACCAAAATATTTTGCGATTTTAATCTTGCAATTATCACTTATATGAGCACTTTACTACAGTGATGTATCCTATTTAAGAAGTACCATATTGCAAAGCTATTATAATAACACAAATAGAGATGGTGTCTAAGCAAGGATAAAAAATGGAGCATGGTGCCTAGATTTTTATAATGCAGTGACCAATTGTAGGTTGAGAACTAAAACCATCTAAAGAGCAATCCCGGGGAACCAAACACAGACGAATTCCATGCTTAATGCATTAAATCAATTGTTTCCTGTATAAGTTTTGAATACGAGAAACACACAGAGAAGAAAAGGTGAATGCCGTATTATGTTAGCATGGCATACTAAAACTGGACAAACATTGCACGTAAGTACACACTCAAGTACAGTCATTCAGTTTAATCACACTCAAGTACTTGTCTCATAATCAAGTGGTTTTCACTTTTCATACTTAGGTAGTTATTAAATAGTGTTAGTATTATTTTTATAATGTAGTCAATGTCATATTGTCATGAGGTGGTTTAGATATAGCTCAACCCCTAAATCATTTTATCATGTCATGGAAGTGCACTCTTTGCCAGCTTACAGCCAAAGACAGGCACATGAATAGGTGAAGTTTGGAAGGGCTCAAAATGCTTTTCCTTCTGTCAAAAAAGAAGATTCCTATGATTAAGGTATCATGCATTTTAAACTAACTGCATAAGGCGCTAAAAGATTGGCATGTAATCAAAAAGCTCCAAAAACAACAAATGATTTATGGGTCCACTACTCTAGGAACCCAACTCACCGACCACTTCACTTGGTTTCCCACAGGGTGGGGCCCTTATACAAGTTCCAAAGGCTATGATGATGCATGCATTACTAATGTGCAATTTGGAGTGAAAGAGCTCTGCACGTGTGTCTCTTCATTTGAAGATTTGGTATCTAAGCTTAGTTTGAGGCTTAATAACCTTGTGACCAAAGAAGGTAAGAGTAAGACTCTCAGTAAAAAAAAACTATAAATACCTAGTAGTACTAACTTTCAGAAGATCAAACAAAATAAGGTTGCCGTTATGGACCCTGTAGGCAATTCTGATGCCATCGGTACCAAATCAACTATCAAAGAAGTTATGAGCTGTACACAAGCTGTCAATTAGTGGATGAGAACATTTAACTCATTCAGATGATTATTGATCCAAAACTCTATTTGTTAATTCCCTTGGAGGAACAAGAAAAAAAATTAAAAGTAATTTATTGTGAATATATAGGTGGCTGGAGTAACCAGTTGTTTTACATAATGAGGATAATATAAGCCATCTTTTGTTCCAAAAGAAACGAAAATAAGAACCAGCTAAGAAAACATTGGCACAAGTAGGAGCAGGGAACCATTAATTGTGTTTTGTTGGGTCTACAGAAAAATTTAGTTGGGAAGAAAAGAAAAGGCACTTAAAGCTAAATACACGTCATTGGTGTGGCAGGTAATGAACTCCTTTTCAATTGTATATTTATATGATTTACGAGTATCTGTAAAGTAGCAACTCAATGTAAGCTTGTTGTTTGATTAGCTTACTCTTGTTTTATGACTTGACCAGCTTAACCTAAAGGTATTTTAAAATTATGCATTCTGATGGAGGAAATATTCCAATTTCAAAATAACGAAAAACATAGTCACCTAATTTTACAAAATTAGCAGGATTGGTATCCATGCAAGAAACACACAACAAAATAAAGTAACCACTGTTCCTACCATGATAGTTCAAAGAAAAACAGGAATGCGTGGACACATTCAGATGTCTACCTATTTGGTCACATAGGATGCACATAAGGTTTATAGGAAGCAGTTTTATTAACCTAATCATGTTCCATATGTCATATACATTAAGCACAAAGTACACATCCAGCATTTTGATATGGGTACAGGCATGCAACAAATAGTTCTGTTTGGCCTACTTTGTGAACATAATGCTTGATTTCATTATTGAACTTGTAAAAAATGAACAGTGTTTGTATACAGATTAGATAACGTAGAAGTTAACATTTACAACATACGTATTCGGCCATCAATGGTATATATGTTCCACTCAGTGCTATGCAGTTGTTAATTAAAACCATTGTGGAAAGAATTTGAATGTATATAGAGTTGGAAATGAGCATGAAAAGTGTAGAACAACTGGGCTTTAAAAAATGAAACTTGTTGTCCACTAGGGAGACCAAAATGAATTAATTATTCAACAGACTTTAGCAATCACAGTGCTGGGGTCATCTTTATAAATAGCAGAGAATGATGGACTGAATATCCATATCATAACCAGCAAGGAGCAAGAATACGACTAACAACAGCATCAAGAAGAAGGATGACAGGACTTGGCTCACCATGTGGCGCATGCAAGTTCCTGCGCAGGAAGTGTGTGAAGGGGTGTGTCTTCGCTCCATACTTCTGCCATGAGCAAGGTGCTGCACATTTTGCTGCCATCCATAAGGTGTTTGGGGCGAGTAATGCCTCAAAGATCCTGATGCATCTCCCTGCTAGTGACCGCTGTGAGGCCGCAGTCACCATGTCATATGAGGCACAGGCCAGGCTCCGTGATCCAATATATGGTTGTGTCTCGCACATCTTCTCTCTGCAACAGCAGGTGAGTAAGTTCTTCATTAGCGATCAGTACATTAAGATGAGGGTTTTGGTTTATTAGTAATCAGTATACTGCAAGGCAAATAGGTTATGCTGACAATGGTGTTCCTTGTTAAAATTTTCACAGGTAGTCAGTCTGCAAGCACAATTAGAGTCTCTCAAAGCTCAGGCAACACAAGGATACGGAGATGGCTGTTCGATCTCAAGCCCTCAGAAAGATAGCAGTGGAAATATGTTTACACCTATTCTGCAAGATGAGCAATTCTTTCTCAGCCCAACAATGGCTAGTAACTCTTCAGTAAAGAATGAGAATAAGTTATACTTTGGAAATGACCACTTCGACCCTACACCAGCCCAATCTTCACAGGGCTTGGAAGCAGAGTTATGGATGAGTGACTACAGCAACATCAACCCTTGTTGCAGTGTGCAAGGGAACGGGTATCACGACATGGAGGATCTTCAGTCGGTAGCCTTTGCCTATCTGAATCAGGCATAAGATGGTGATGCATGTGGTAGAATGGTAGTTACTGTACAAGCGGGGCAGTTTTGATAACAATAACTTAAATTCTTATAGTAGTCACATTCAATTTTTAAATAAAACAGAGTGATGATGTAGTTCTTCTGATTTTCAGAATACACAAATTCTGTGTCATCTGTAGTTTCATAGTTAGTGAAAATATGTCGTCTGGTTTTTGCGATATGAAAATATGTCAAAAGCATGGGTGGGAGGTTGAGAGGACAAAGATTATTAAGGCATGAATGAGAAATTGATCTTTGCAAAAGATAAATGACTAAAAACGTGGATAAATCTTAATGACGGCGAAATCTGCCTAATGGTCAAAATTACCAAGGCAATAGATAAGGTGTAGTAGTATGCATTTTTTAAGGAATATGCAGATGAAGCATTGGGGAAGCCACGGGTGTGAAGCACACATACCGTCGAACAGGTGGCGGGCATGGCCGGCCGGCATTACACATTTACACAGTACTCCATTATTTAGGTACATTGATGGATAGGGCCCGTGATATGGAGGGCGGGAGGGAGGGGGAGGCAGGCTGGTCGCTCGCATCGCATGTGCATGGCCTCTCTCCCTCATCTCGTCGGAGAAAGCTCACTACAGCGATCAGATAAACTTAGCCGGTCACACGCCCTAGCCGCTCCAGAATGTCGGGGCGGTTGGTGAAGACTACCTGCCCCGCGAGCCACGAATTACCGCTGCGATTCGAGGCGACGCGGCGCTCCGCCTCAACCTCCACCACGCTCGCGATCGAACAGTACTACTATGGGCCGGCAGTGCGTTGATGGGCCGTGGGAGTGCACGCTGCCAGCCCATCACAACACAAGAAGATATTCAGATTTCACCGCCCGTACTTTCCGTAAGTATGGGCCTTAAACTGTTGGCATTTCTTGGCTGGGCTGGGCCGGCACAAGTGTTGTTCTTCGTCTCCGTCGTCTTCTTCCTCCTGTGACTGTCTGCTCCGGCAGATCTCCCCGACTCCGCGCCGCGCGCACCAACCCCTCTCTTTTTTCAGAGTTTGCTTTCTTCCCCCTATGAACTCCAGGAGGTCAGTGCTTCTCATCCCGTTTCCCTACTAGTTCATTCTATTATTATTATTATTATTATTATTATTATTCATTCGTTTGCTCAGCACTCGCCAAATCGAAATCTTCGATCCGGTTCGTTCCATCCAGTTCGGCATTAGCCTGCTTCTGCATGCCTTCCTATCCATCCTAGCCTGATTGTTGTATGTATTCATTGTTTGGTTAACTGACTGATTCGTGTATTCATTTATTGGGCATCGAATCATAGATCCAGATGTAAGCCAGCCTTGCCCCCTTTTTTCGCCGGGTGCCTTCAGATGCAGTTCCACCTCTTCTTCCTCTCTTTCTGTCGCCTAATTATCCTAGCATCTTGCCGACCTGCTTGTTAATTGCCAATTTGCTATGCCGTCCAATCTTATATTCACACACCCTACCTCTTCTATGCAATTTGTCCAATCTTACCATATCATGATACCTCTTTACTGCTTTTCCACAAATAAACATAAACCTTTTTATTTAACATGGCATGATTTATAACATTTCTTGAAAGCTACTAAGTATACAATGTCATGGAATCTAGTACTAGTACTTATAAGACATGAATAATAATACAAATCAAACTTCTTGTTCCTACTCTGCTAATTTTCAATCAATGCAAGTAATTTCTGAGCTAGCAAATCCGTGCATCATTGTTCACAACACAGCAATAATGCATTTTATATTCATTGCGCTGTTTCCAGGGAATTTCGCAGCCACAGAGCTGCTTTATTTGATGGTATTGAGGAGGGTGCTATCAGAAGCTCAGCTTACTCTTCTCAAATTCATGAGCATGAAAATGACCAAGCTATGGACAGCCTGCACGACAGGGTCAGCGTTCTCAAAAGAGTACGTATACTCCATTTCTCTCCAAATTTTGCTTCATGCATTGAGTTATGTGCAATGCAAACCTGCAAAGGTTTTTGCAACCTCATTAATGCAAAACCCTGTGCTACTGCAAAGGGCTAAATGGTTCAGTCTGATTGGATCGCATTGTGTATGATAATGGTTGGAGAGGTTTACAATAAGGTTGGGGTTGAGGTGTTTTGCACGGTATAACATCAAGGATGGAATTTTCATCAAGCTGATAGGAAGACAAACGCCTTAATTGCCATTTGCTAACTTATGGCTCGTGACTTGTTTCCATGCTAACTGCAGATGATACTATTTATAGTGCTACGTACGGTAACACGGCAAGACTTGGGTAGGATTCTCTGCAGTAGACTGCATGGTGCAGTTGTCACTGACATGCGGGCCCAGCCGACCTAGGGGCCCATATGTTAGTGACAACTGCACCGTGCAGTTCAGTGCAGAGAATCCATTTCCACTTTCTTGTGTATTTTAATGGTATGTGTATCCAGATTGTCTGACTGTTGTATATTTCTAGGAGGGAAATGACCCCAATTTTTTCCATTGGAAAAAAATTGTAAAGACAGTCTATCTAAACATCTGAAAGTCAGATGATAAATCCATTCCAAAATCCAATCTAGCATTACAGAAACAGACAAAAAGACAGATCATCAAGGACAAATTATTCCACTGTTTGAAGAGGTCCCAACACATAGTTGATAGTTCTTAGTTCACTGCAAATACCTTGCTGCGAGAAACATGGCGCAAACTTCACCACAAAATTTACCAGGTGTTGCTAATATGTTTGGTTGTTGCGTGCGGATTGATGTAAATATCAAATGTAAACAAGGCTGCCTTTTTAAACTTTTGCATATCTTTTAGTTCTGAATATTGTGGGTGTTAGACAACAATGTAATCTTTATATGTGCCCTAAATTTAATACACCTTTGATGTGGTTTCTCATAGCGTGTTGTCTCTTCAGTTGACAGGCGATATACATGAAGAAGTGGAGAATCATAACCGAATGCTGGACAGAATGGTACTAATATCCTGCAAGATGCTTTTTTCCTTGTCACTTAGCTCTAATGCATTTCTTTGCTATTTAGGGTAATGATATGGATGCTTCCAGAGGATTTCTTTCTGGAACGGTGGACAAGTTTAAGATGGTAATGAACTAAGAACTTCCTATCTGCACATGGGCTACTCTTTTAACTATTCTGATATTCTCACAATTGCTTTTTACTTCAGGTTTTTGAGACCAAAGCAAGTCGCAGAATGGCTTCCATGGTGACTTCTTTCATTGTCATCTTCTTCCTTATATACTACCTAACCAAATAGACGAATTACTTGACTCTGCCTTCCGTTTTCCTCTTGCTTGCACGTAAGGTATATGAGTATACTGACAATGTTTGCCTGATTATTCATCAAGTTTTGTGCATTTGATGACCGGAACATTTGAGAATTTGTCACAAACTGTGGATTGTAAGGAGACCTGAACATTTTCTGAATGTGGCGGGGTGGTGAGAACTGTTGTAAAACTTTGTGACGGCAAAAGATGAGTTACGAGTTGATCATATATGCCCTTGTTGGTGCTGCTGCACTTATGCCCATTTCTGCCATCGTTCAATCTATGCAAAGCAGCATTTGGGATTCGCTTCGCTCCCTGCATTGTTCTGCTGGGATGGATTTTACTGATTTGCTAGAGGAGAAAAGATGCTCTCTGTCTTTCGATGGACTGACGCAGGGCCGCTTGGAAGTGGATGCTGCAAATGTCAAATGGTGACTTGGCCCTGCTGATTGCAACACTGAAGAGTTGTGTTGCTTTGCTCTTCTGCTATTAATTGCGACTTGACGTTCCAAAAACTGTGTCCCTGCCAAGTTTTTACTGTGGGTTAGGCCCCAGAACATGGCCAAGTTGCTGCATCACTAAAGAAACCTTTAAGTTGATCACTCCTACCTTACCTACAATTGTGATGTGAAGTCGGTAGTATACATGTACTCCTAGGCTATTAGCACTTGGCAGCAGCCACTGGTGGAGGTTTGGTGCATGCTTTGACGTTTCGAAAATTGCACAAATCCTAAACCACTCCTGACTTCTTGCCCATACATAATTAAGAAAAATTCGACCATCCTAAGGTTATCTGATTAATGTAGTTGCGCCTAAGCCAACTCACTTCTCCGGACTTGTCTCCCTGTTCCATTTCCAATTTCCAATTCCAAATGGCCATTCACGGGTCAAGGAGGACGATTAAATTACATGATAATCGATAATTGTAATCCAAACAACGCAACAAATGCAGCAAAACGATCGGATGGCACTGTGTCTCTGATAGGAAAACAGCAGTGGCATTTTTTCCTGAGACAGGGAGGGACTAGTACTTGCTTGATATACTACGTATTAGTTAGAGACGGCATGCATATGCATGTGCCAGGATTTGTAAGGTTTTACTCCTATACAATACTAATAACCTAGTATAGAATTAATATGAGATCCCAAAGATTAACAGATACAAAAACGTCGATCAACGCTGCAGTTGAGATTAGTTTGCTCAGAATTGTGCTGTCTTTTGACGTGTCGCGCTAACTAACCGGTGGAGCTAGCTTATGTTAATCTAATCTTAAGCGACCTGACCTGTAGTAATTAAACAAAGTGATGGAGGCGCATGACAATGAAGCCTTGCAAGTTGTGCTCCGGACCACCATTACATTAGGAGGCTACAGGAATCTGTTCCCTTTTTATATTAGTGGGAGCTGTCATTAAAGCTAATTAACACACATCTTTGTTCTCCTTTCACGCATCATTAGGAGCTTTGTACGTATGGTCGCTGCCTTTAAATTTTATCAGTCAATCCATGGTCTTAGCTAGTAGCTAGGTGTTTGTTGGGTCCATCACAGCCTACACTGTTATGCATGCATGTAAGCTTGTACTTTAATCGATCGATCTAATGTTCAAGAGTTGAGTTTATTCAAGCTACCTAGCTAGGTCCCCTTTGAAACTCAGAAATGGTCTGATGTAAAAGATGTAGTTCAACTCCTATATTAAAATGTAAAATGTTGGAAACGGCTATGTTAACCTAATGAACTCTTGTTTCAACTAAACAACGAGGTCTCTACGATATGATACTGAAGTATTATTTCGTATATTCAGTTTTAAGGAGCTGAAATGTTTGGCTATCTTTTCTTTTCTATATTGATCTTTGTGCCGTTATGAAAAATCGTTACATGTACCGGTAGTCTGATACTCATACATGATAATACTACTAAGACATTGAAATAATGATTAAATTAAACATGGCACTCTTGACTCTTATACATATATATTAGCATGCAGTTAATTCGATCATTTTCACAAATAATTAAACTGAACTGGTCCTGACAAGAATCATGCATCGTCGTGTAGCATGCATGCTTCCTCTCTCCAAGGGGCTTCGACAGAGTTAAACTCCTTTAGGTTAATATGAATTAACTAGTAGCTCTATTATATAATACCTAGCTAGGAGCTAGCACAGCAAACGTAACCTAGCGCTGCGGGTAAAAAGGCTGCTTCTCACCAACAAGCCAACAAACAAGAAAGTCGCCATGTTTATATTGTGAAACAGAAATCACATTAGCTTCAACAATTTACTAATAATTAAACCGTTTTATTATCCATTCGAATGGAAATTAAAGAAAATTTAGGTGCAAGATTAATGCGATCTCTCCTGCATACCACCTGGTAGTCATCTGTGCAGCATCCTCTCTTTTTTTTCGAAAGACCCAGCAATTGCTAGCTTTGTTTTATAAGTAGAGGAAAAAACTGTACAACACTTCACGAAGTGTAGGAAAGGGGAAAACTTCATCTGTGGAGCATCCTCGATCTTTAATTATGTGATCATGCCACAGCCGTGCAGTTCATTAAATGCCAGCAAGCAACACGCATATTATTGTGTTCTGTTTCAGATTGAGTTTCATAAAAAATTCAGAGCTTGCACTTCAGAACTATGAGTATCCTCATTCATTATAGCTATCACAAATAACTAAAAACTGTTGAACAATAGATTATTTAAGTGTCATTTGGACCTATTTGCAAGTTTGTAAATTTAAGCCACATATATAAGTTTTTAAACTGTATAGATTAATCCGTGTACCCACTTGTAGTGCAAAATTTAAAAGGGTAAATATGTCCTTTTGGCATGGGAGTGGTCCACCCGGCCGCGCCTTGTCGCCTCGAATTGCCGCCGAGATCGATGAGTACCGAACGATTAGTTTGAGAGCGATGAGAAAGGGATTGCAGGACCGACTGAATCCCGATGCAAGATGTATCCAATTACGAATTTCCTAAAATGTCCTTTTCTACCTATATGAAATTTATTTTTTACCCTTCCATATATATACTAGCAGTATTGGGTACTGTAAAAGTGCTCTACATATATGCACGGATAAACTAAAATCTGAGCCATAGGTCATCAGCTTTTGTGAAAAGGATACTAATTCAGACTGCTCTTCTCTTGAAAACGGGCTTAAAAGTTGATGATTTAGTGGGGTCAGCTCAAAAACATAAACCCTAATGTTAAGATGAAATAAGGAGGCCCCCTAATTGGACATACAGTTTTTTTGGATAAGCACAACTGGGATTAAAATATATTGCATATAAACACGTACAAAGAAAGTCTACGGTGAGGGTTGGTGAGATATCAGTACATATACACATATATACAAAACTATATATACCACCAGGCACCAATCATATTACGAAAGACAACATCGGTAGATACCACCCCGTTAAATATTATGAGACCAGAGACTAACGCTTCACCCGCATACCCACTAATTAGTTTTAGCTCAAAGTACCTACAACAAAGTGTCGATACAAGAAACAAATATAGCTAAAACCACATATGTTCAATGTTCAACCCATGGCACAGCCATAATAAACTTGTAAGGGTGCACCCTCTCAAAAGGTGCGTGTAGCCTTTTGACACTCTTTCCTCCCTTTTTACATTTTTTATGTCATGCTTGTACACATATTCCATGTACACCACCAACTTGGAATAGAACAAATATGTGCCCCCAAAACAGCCTTAATTACTAGGCTAGCTAACTCCCCGTTGCAATGCAAGCAAGCCTTCTCCCCCATATATAGCACAGGCCGAGCAGGCATATAAAAAACCGGATGAAAAACTAGAGGAGAGGAGGTTTGCAGCTACATGGAGATAGCGCTAGAGGGGTCAAGGCCTTAAGGGCCAGGGCCCTGCAAATCATCTAATTAGGTAGCAGATCAGCTCTTCCATCGATCCTCGACTGAAACGCAAGGTGCAGCTTATGAACTTAATTTGCTCTTGGGGTTTTTCTTAATTCGTTGTAGCAAGATTAATTAATTACACAATCATTCCCTCATGTTTTTCTTCGATCAAATTATATACAGTATATTCTTTGATTGTAATTTCCACGGGCAGATGTGGTAGCTAGCTAGCAAGATCCTCAATCGACTTGTAGCTAATATGTGCATCTCAATTCCAAATAGGATCTTAATTTGATCAGCAGAATAATGAAGCAAGCTAGTTGTTGACTTGTTGCGAGGAAATATATACTGATTAATTGAAGGGATTGGTCGATTTACCCATCGATCGGAGGCCAAGAAGAAGAAGAAGAAGTTAGGCAGCCCTAGCTACTAGCTAGCAGAAGCTGGCGAGCCGGTGGTGGGCCGAGGGGCGGCTGAGCCTGCCGTTGACAGCCGCCGCCGGCGACATGGCGTCAAAGGAGGAGGAGGCCAGCGGCGGCGACGAGGAGGCCAAGGATGGCGGCGCGGTGGTGACACGTCGGCCACGCGGGCGGCCGCCGGGATCCAAGAACAAGCCGAAGCCGCCCATCTTTGTGACGCGCGATAGCCCAAACGCTCTGCGCAGCCACGTCATGGAAGTCGCCGCCGGCGCCGACGTGGCCGACTCCATCGCCCGCTTCGCCCGCCGCCGCCAGCGCGGCGTCTGCGTGCTCAGCGGCGCCGGCGACGTCACCGACGTCACCCTCCGCGCCCCCGGCGGCGCCGTCGTCGCACTCCGTGGCCGCCTCGAGATCCTCTCCCTCGCCGGCACGTTCCTTCCTGGCCCCGCGCCGCCGGGCTCCACCGGGCTGACTGTCTACCTCGCCGGCGGGCAGGGGCAGGTGGTGGGCGGCTGCGTCGTCGGCACGCTCACCGCCGCGGGTCCGGTGATGGTGATCGCATCCACCTTCGCCAACGCCACCTACGAGAGGTTGCCTCTGGAGGAGGAGGACGACGAGGCAGGCGGCGGCGGCGGGCAGGGACACGTAATGGCGCCGCCGCCGCCGCCACTCATGGCCGGCGATCCAATGTTCGCCGGCGGGATTGGCGCATGGCCGCATGGGCGCCATCCTCCGCCGCCGTCCTACTAGCTAAGCTAGCTCAGTTGCTTCCTTGCAATTAATTCCTTGCTTTGGCAGGCTGGAAAACCAGAACGAATTGAATGAAACGCGTGCATATTAGTACACATGATAACATGGATACATGATCGATCAAGTTATTGGTAGCTATATAGCTCGAGCTGATGAATAAAAGGTCAGTCAATGCAAGATCGAAGCTAAACATTCATACAGGTATGTAAGTTGTTCAAGTGCCTGTGACATGGAGTATGTTTCTCTTCTCTAGCATGTGTGTATATTATAGTAGAGTAGTTACAAAGTAACAACAGCTTAAACTTCAGTAAGTGTTTGTCTGCTTGTTTTACTTGAGTTCAGATATGAGTAGTAAATAGATCAATTATGGATGGTTCGTTCCATGTATCCTTATGATTAATTAGAAACTGTTGCGCTGATCTCTCTCTTGCCCTGAAGGCACATATGCATCAGCTCGCACATCTAAATCCCCGTTCATTATCTACTTCTACTTAACTAGTTTGCAGTAATTACTTAATTCCAGACTGACGATATATGAGTATATTTCTCTGCACAATGCTTCGAGTTCAACACCTACAAGTCGTAACAAAAAAGAAGTTAAACTATAATAGTGTGGGTACATTTTTTTTTCAGTTTGTATATATAGCTAGCTTGAATTTAAACTTTCATGTTACTCAACTGATATATCACATATAGCAGATCCATGCTGAATCTAGAAATTGTAAGTCAAAATTACAGTGGCTTAAAATATTATATTTCCAAACATTTATCAACATAACAATATCTAATGTCCGTAGATTTCTGAAGTTATAAATATTCAGCGCCAAAAAATCTAGAGTTATGCATGACTTGGCCTTAATCTTTTGTTTTTTTAAAAAATATAATTATTGGGATAACATGAAGAAAAAGAAGGGCCATCTCCTTAAGATGAAAAAAAAAAGGTTTCCTTTGCAAGGCCATATATGTTGTCTTCATGTAAAAAATAATTCCTTATACGTTGGCTCCACTCTTGCTAAACTAGCAATGTGATATTAGTCAAGTGTACACCCGCACATATGCATGAGCCATATGGGCCTCATTCTTATTGGGGCAGGATGTAACATACAGTTCCCTCAAAGGACCTAACATCCCGGTCCGGCCCATGTGCCATGCCGTGTCTCCACAGGGCCCACGTGTTATGTACAAAATGCATGTGCCCTTGTGCCCACACATGCCGGTGAAAACCACAATGGTCGGCTCTGATACTATTTGCAACGACCGCCCTCTAGAACCGCACAACCCAGTCCATTAGACGGACATGCTCACTTACATATACCATCCCGTTGGCTCCGGTTCTAGACAAAGTTGCAAAGATGTGCAAAGGACAAAAAACTAATTAATAAGGCTTGCCACACATTAGAGTCAACAATCATGCAGATTTTTGCCAACTTTGGACATATTTTCAAATAGATTTGAATAATTTATTTTTTACTTTTGTGTTAATGTTGTTAGTCATACTCATGGTTGATGTTGTTGACTTGGCAGTATGCCGAACGATTGATGTGATGAGTGGTTATAGCTACACTGCCAATTAACACATGATGATATATAACATTTATAACCACGCATGACTACCTTATGTGCAACGCTCTCATTACCAGGACTCTTAGTGGGAAAAAAAAGAAAAACTTAACATGCATTGATGTACATGCAAGAAGTTATATACTACAATACAGACTGCAGGAGCCTTTTTCAACTCTAATTAAGTAAAGTAAAAAAATATATAAGGTGTATTTTGTTTGTTAGGACAATATTTTAATCAAAAATTATTCAGCTAGGAAAAATTTTGGGGCACGAAGCTGAATGTAAGTTATTAGATTTTCGTTAAACATACTTAGTTATTATTATGCTTTTTATAACAAAATTGATATCATAAAGCCTTGTCCTAGTGGAATAAATTAAATGGGTCTAATATTTTTAAACGGAGGGAGAAATTGTCAATTTAAGTGGGAAATATATATACATGCAACTGAATTGATTGTTTATTTTGGAACGTAAAGGGGTACATTGTTTGTACTTTGTAGTGGCATGTTAGATCAGAAAAGAAAAACAGGAAATGAAAGACTTTTTTATTAGAGGCCTCACCGTGAGGTCAGGCCCGCTGGGATGGATACAAGGCTTCGTCGATTCATGTATCAAGGCCCAAAAGTATGTCCACTATCTGGAGGCAAACCTAAAGGCCCAAACTTAAAATACTACTCTGATGAAAATCTGTTTTGTTTGCAGGGAGGCAAAACAACACCAACTACAACAACAACAACTACTACTACTATTCTCAAAGAAAAAAAAAAAGAAGAGAAACAACCACTACTACTACGGAGTAGTTTCGTACGGGATTAGAGGTTTGTACAAGCAGTACACACTGACAGCTCCCTTCACTGCACGACACCAATCTGGAGGTCGGACTACGGGACTAAGGCTCACAGATTTTGTTACTGCTCACGTATTTTGTTGTTGTATAGTAATAATGCATACTGGTGAACTTTCTCCCGTGCCATCCACCCCCAGACGGCACAGGCCTCCTGTTGGCAACTCCACCTTCCCCTCCTCCCTTCTGTCTTGCCACCGCCCGAGCGGCCGCAAGGATGACAGTGGTGGGGCTCTTTACATCAGCTCGCGCTCCCCCGACAGGAAACACTAAGGGCCGAACTAGGAGGCCACGGCCGGACGGGTGCCAACGGTTAGATTCGGCATCGCCGGGGCCTGATCCGGTACCCATGTGCCCCGATCCGTAACCCCGGCCGGTGAGGCGCGGCTGCGGCGGCGCAGGCACCATGGAAGAGAGATGTCGGCGCTAGATCGACGAGGAGGCCGTGGCGGTGTTGTGGCCGCGCAGAGGAGGCCGTGGTGGCTGCGCGGCCGCTGAGGAGGCCATGGCAGTGACACGGTGAAGGACGAGGCTGTGGCGTGGGCGCTCGCGTGTGGAGGCTGCGGCGGCGGCCCTTGGCGGCGCCAGTGCGATGTGGCGGGGGGGGAGCTCTCTCACTCTCTCTCGCGCTTGTGGTCACCATGGCATAACCTTGGCCGGGAGGGGGGCCGACGCCGGAGGTCAGATCCGGCGTTGGGATGGACGGATCTGACATCCTCGCGGCCGGAACTGTGTTCTTCGCCGACGGCTTGACGTGGTTGGCAGCGAGGACGGCGTGGCGGCGCTGGAGTCGCACACGACAGTGCATCGTAGGGGTCAACGACGGCTCCTATGGAGGCACTAATCTGGAGGGCAGCGACAACCGATGCAGGCGAGGGTAGCAGTGGACAACGTCGAGGACGGCGACACTGGGTGCTCAGATGTAACAAGCGGCGGTGTGGTGAGAGTGGCGACGAAAGGTGTCGACAGTGCTGGTTTGTGGCCAGCGCCGATACAGTCAGAAGCCCATTTATTTTCTATTGTCTTTCTTCTCTACATCAGCTTGCTTGTAATTGGCTTAGAACCCACTGTTGTAGTTGCTTTAACGCCCACGCCCTGGATACACGTCTCTTCATCGAACGATCTCAGGGCAGTAAGTTCTTGGTTGCATTGGCCGACGACTCTGTCTTTCCTACGCTTAATTTAATTGAGGTTGGTTTAGCGTCGAGGAGACCGATCGATGGTACATGCATGATAACGATATAGGGTCTCCATAATCTTAATGAATTTGGACGGCTAATCCTTTAGCCGTTCCGGCAAAATAACGATATAGGGTCACGGTCACCAAGGAGGTTCCCCTGTTGATCCACTGTTCAATAAAAAACGAACCGAACCATGGGCATATTGCTCTCCTCCAATCTATCTATACATATTATAAAAATTCAAAATGAATCTATCATCTTTCTACGCACGTTTTTTCGTCCATCGCTGACGTCATCGCCCGTTTCACTGACATCATCATCCGTCTCACAGGAGGAGAAACAAGCGAACATCCTTACCGAGCAACATTGATGGATATTTTTAGTGGGGATTGAAGAGGAGTGAATGGGGAGTATTTTCCCTCAATCAATTTGACGAAACGGTCGGTAGAGAGGGAAATCGACGTTGATTTCCTCCATTGATGGCCGGAATAAAAGAAAGATTAATTCCAGTGAAATTAAACCGAATCAAGGTGGGGTTTCATGGGGGAATTAATGAGGGGGAGGAGGGGATCCGATTTTTGTATTTGTTTCGCAGAGAAACTTCACGGGGAGGGAGATCGACCGGCGTCGGCGGAACTCCGGCTCACTGTATCCGTGTATCGGGGCACGGCTGGAGAAGGAAGAAGACCTCCCGCGTGGGCCCCGCGTGCCAGGGCAGGCGCATGGGCCAGGTGGCTCTCTTGGTCCAGCTGGAAGAGGGAGAGGGAGAAAAAGAGAGAGGAGAGCGCGGGTGGGCTAGGCTAATCCGTCCGAAGAGAGGTGAAATGGGCTAGAATAGGCTCAAGAGCTTTGGAGGGTTTTTAAATTCATTTTTTATTTAAATAATTGCTGAAATGAAGTTTTATTGATTAAAAATACTTTTAAGGGTTAAATAAATCCCCGAAAAATCTAAAAAATACTTGAACGCTCAAAATATTTTTTAAAAAATTATCTTGGCCATGTTTATGTTGAAAAGGTTCCATAAATTTTAACCTAATCTTTCTTTTGCATTTTAAATTATTCTTCTCAAAAAAAGAAAATACATCAATGATTTATTTAATTAACGATCTTCCGGGTCATGTGGCCGGGAGGGAGGGAGGGTGGCAGGGTGGCGGTGGCCGGCCGTCCGATCGGGAACCCTAGGATCGGATGACCGGGATCGACCGGAGTGAGAATCGGCCAGGTGGGAAGGGACTTTCGCGGGCTAGGCCTAGGTTGTATCCTGAGAGCGTGAGACCGGCCGCAACCAAATGAAAAAGGCCATGGGCCTATCGGGTAGGCCGAATATAAGTCTATTTCAGATCCCTCGACTAAAGGAAACGAGTTTAATTTTTGTCCTTTATTTTTTCGAATGCCTTTATAATTCATGTTTATTGAATGTGTTAATTTGTACCATTGATTTTGCCCGGTGCAACGTACGGGCATATTTGCTAGTAATAAAAAAAATATGAAATGCAAGTCAACGAGCCAAATGGTTCGGAAGCTCATTAGAAATTCGGAACAACCAAAGCATCTCGTGGCGCCGAATTTAGAAAGAGGGGAAAAAGAAAGACGAAGGCCAGCTCAGCTACAAATTCACGTGCCGGTGATCAGTGAACGATGATACTAGATATTGGTTAGGACCTTAGCAGATAATATTATATAGAGGACACATCATGTAAGATGGCATCGTCAATAATAGTAATGCCAAAATTAACTTGAGTATAATTGATACTAGCTAATAACTGGACTTAACACATGAGGAGGGAATCTTAAGCTTACCACATGAGTTTGGACTTTGGATCCTTCACTACAGTTCAATGTGCGTGCACATTTTCCATGTGATTTATCGGCGTTAGAAATGCAGTATAAGACTGGGGAATACTTCAGACTCTCTCTGCTCCATAGCTCCACATTGTAAAGGTGTATTTTAGTTAATGGAACTTTATTGAACGCAGTCAACTTTAATTTATAGATATATAAAAACCAAAAACTACAACTACATGATGCAGACAACGCAACTCACGTACAACGCCGCTAATCAATCGTGTTGTCAGAGTAATCGGTATGACGTACCCCTCAAATCTTGATATGTGAAGATCAATAATCTGAGATATATCTATTAGCATTAGAAAATGTATACGGAGTTATGTGAAGGTCGACAATCTAAGATATGTAAAGATTGACAGAAAGATATCTATTAACATTAGAAAATGTATACCAAGTTATGGCGTACCGCTTGAAATATAAAAATAAAATACCACAAGTGTGCACGACAAGGATTATTCGGTCTGATTTGAGAACAATTATATCTCTTCTACATTTTTCTTCTTCCCGACTGACAACTGAGTCCTGCTTGAGAACAATGAGGTCTGAAATTTTCTAATGCTAATAATATTAAGTAATGGTTTAAGTAATAAATGATGATGATGATGATGATGATAATAATAATAAACTATTAGTATTCCTGTCAAAACAAACCTCGATCAGAAATAGTATTAAGGCCTCCTTTGATTCAAAGGATCTACTTTCTCCGTCTAAAAAAAACATGTTTCTCCAGATTTAAACTCAGAAATACGGTTTTTATGGATTGGAGGAAGTATGATAGAAAGAATCCAGGTCCCATAATTTTTTCGAATAATTTACAGTAGAGAAAGTAGCTAGGGCCAGGTAGGAGTAGTAGACGTACGGGTAAGGGAAGCAGCGTCAGAAGAGAATACGATGATTTTAATTGATTTGTTTTAGCTCCAACCCATTATATAAATCTGTTGCTATGGTATTGCCGAAATTGATCGCGCAGTTACACACTGATTAAAGCTAGGTGGTGGTACTATCTGTGACGAGGAGAGGAGAGGGCAGCAGCAAAAAAATTGTTTTGTGTGTAGGGAGGGCAAGGCAAAGGAAGACTGATGAGGCGATCGAAGACGGATGTGGCAGCAGTTTGCACCGCACATCCCACCTGCCTCCCTCAGCAGTTTGCACCGCACACCCCACCTTCCTCCCTTACTCTTACCGTACTCGCACGTTTGTACTAGTACACAGATAGTGATATATGGGACTTGTGTTAAATTCCAAAGAAGAGAGGAAAAAATGGTTTTAAAGTTAATAAATGGCAATGAATAGTACTAGTACGTACTGTATATACAGTAGACTCCATTGGAGGCAATTGGCAAAATTCTCTTATCTGAATCTTCATTAGAAATACAGATTTACAGTACAGTAGATAGAGCAGGGCCGTACGTACAGCCAGGAGTAGTAGATGAAACATCATATGCATGAAGAGAATACGGCCGGTGGACCGGTTTACGGGCCAGCCATTTAAGCAGCGTCTGAACAGAATACGATATTCTTAAAGATAGTCGAATACGATAGTTTTAATGATTTATTTTGCTCAAATCCATTTTATAATTGTGTTTATTATCTTTCCTTAATAATTTTGGTTCATTGCACATCCAAGTAGTTCTGTCAAGTATACATCCGTCTCAAAATACTCACTCCATCCCTAAATATTTGATGTCGTTGACTTTTTGACACATGTTTGACCGTTCGTCTTATTTAAAAATTTTATGTAATTATTAATTCTTTTCCTATCATTTAATACCTTGTTGAATATACTTTTGTTTAAACATATCGTTTTACATATTTCACAAATTTTTTGAATAAGATGAGTGGTCAAACGTGTCCCAAAAAGTCATATTTAGAGAGGAAAAGAGTATAGCAAAATAAGATGTAATATAATACTTCATTGTACTATATGCTATATCGTCGTGGGACGGACGTAATAAGTACGGTGTGGACGGCATGGATGCGGAAACAAATGTAATCCTGCAGTTACGCGCACACACACTAATTAAATGACTAATCGTAATTAGCATCTGTGTGGAGGAGAGCACGCGGGTAGCTGGCACCTAACGGAGCACAAGCCAATAAGGTAGAGCACACGTGAGCAGAAGAAGAGAAGTCATAACTGATGGGCCGAGCTATGTAGCAGATAAATGGAGAGCCCGAGGCGGCAACATCCTTTGATCCTCCTGCACTCGATCCATCCACCCATCATATATGAACACAGCTAGCTAGCACAGATCGACCTCTCCCTCTGCTTCTGCTCCATCGATGGGTTCGGTGGCGGCGGCGGCGCCGGAGGAGGACGCGGCGGCGGTGGGGTCAGCCGGCGATGCGGCGCGGATGTTCTGGGAGGAGAGCAAGCGTCTATGGACGATCGGAACCCCGATCGCCATCAGCACGCTGGCAACCTTCTCCATCAGCTCTGTCACCACCATGTTCGTCGGCCATCTCGGCAACCTCCCCCTCGCCGGCGCATCCATCGCCCTCTCCGTCTTCTCCACCTTCGCCCTCGGCTTCCTCCTCGGCATGGGCAGCGCCCTCGAGACCCTCTGCGGCCAGGCCTTCGGCGCCGGCAAAGTCTCCATGCTCGGCGTCTACCTCCAACGATCATGGATCATCCTCATCGGCGCAGCCCTCTTCATGGTCCCAGTCTACCTCCTCGCCGAGCCACTCCTCCTCCTCCTCGGCCAGGAAGCCGCCGTCGCCCACGCCGCCGGCCGATTCACCATCTACATCCTCCCGGGGGCATTCGCCATGGCCGTGAACTTCCCCGCGGTGAAATTCCTCCAGGCGCAGAGCAAGGTGGTGATCCTGGCTTGGGTGGGCGTGGGTGGACTCCTCTTCCACCTCCTCGTCACCTACCTCGCCGTCTCCGTGTTGGGCTTGGGCCTCCCCGGTGCGGCCGCGGCCTACAACCTCTCGCAGTGGGCCGTATCCCTCACGCAGGTGGGCTACATCATGGGCTGGTGCAGAGACGGGTGGAGAGGCTGGTCGTGGGCCGCGTTCCGTGACCTCGGCGGCTTCCTCCGCCTCTCGCTCGAATCCGCCGTCATGCTCTGCCTCGAGATCTGGTACTTCAGCGTCATCACCGTCGTGACGGGAAACCTGCAGAACGCGCAGATCGCCGTGGATTCGCTGGGGATTTGCATGAATTTCAATGGGTGGGAGGGGATGATTTTCATCGGCCTCAACGCGGCGATCAGTGTCAGGGTGTCCAACGAGCTGGGCTCAGGGAGGCCCAGGGCGGCGATGCACGCCGTCGTCGTCGTCGTCGTCGAGTCGCTGATAATTGGGATCGTCTGCATGGTGCTCGTGCTTGCCCTCAGGAACAACATCGCCGTCATCTACACCGACGACGTTGACCTGCAGCGGGCCGTGGCAGAGATTGCTGGATTGCTTGGTGTCACCATGGTGCTCAACAGCGTGCAGCCCGTGTTGTCAGGGGTGGCCATCGGCGGCGGATGGCAGGGGCTCGTCGCCTACATCAACCTCGGCTGCTACTATGTCTTGGGAATACCTCTTGGATACATTCTCGGATACAAGTTCAACCTCGGGGTTGGGGTACGTTCTTGTTTCATCGATATTTTTCATTTACTTAATTATTTTGCTACGTACTCCTACGCCATATATACTAACTGATCACCCAAAAATGATCAATTGATTGCAGGGCGTTTGGGGTGGCATGCTCTGTGGAGTTGCGCTTCAGACACTCATTCTACTGTTTGTCGTCTGGAGAACAGACTGGAAGGCTGAGGTAAATTACACTACATTTTCACATTAATTTGTAACGGGAAAGGAGAATATACATGTTGTTCATCTCATTGATGTTTCCAATGTACGATAATTTCAGGCTGCCCAAGCTTCAACTCGTGTGCACAAGTGGGGAGGAGCAGATGAAACAAAACCTCTGTTACAAGACAATCAACAACAAGCTTAGTTATCCATGCATGCATGAACACACTGCCCTTTTGTATTATTTTTTTTTACTTTTTTGTATGCGCAGAGATGGATTTGGACTCCAAATTTATATTCTGAACTGTACCACCTAGCTAGCTCTGGATTCTTCATCTTCTGTCAGTTGTACACATTGTACTCTGCTTAGTAAAAATGCTATTCCGGTGAGTTCAGTTCAGGGCCTTTCCTGGTACCCACCCGTTCTATCATCCTAAATAAGAATCCAGCGTCGATTGATGCAGATGTACCGGTCCTTGAATTGGTGAAGCATTTTGTTTGGCCTGCCCATCGTTCATCTGAGTATTTAGTCAAAGCTAGATGTTCATTAATGTTAAGTGTTGTGTGAAGGAAGCTGTTTGAATGTTGATGTACATATCAGTAAGATGAGAATGCAGAAACGTATTTACGATAATGACTACTAGTATGATTGGAATGAATGAATTATCCAGATGAATGAGTCAAAGTGCGGTTACATAGTTTTCTGCCTATTAATTGCTCCTATGGTGTACTCCTACTCCATCCGATCTACAGAGTATCTTGTCCGCAAGTTTCACCAATCCCTTAAAAAAAAAGTTTCACCAACCAACACACCACAAAAAAAACTCATCTTGAATCGAATGAGAACTCCTTTATCTTTTTTTCAGTCGAAAAAGAAAAAGGAGAGTGAGTGATTTTAATGGAGGAAGAGATATTTTCGGTCGATAGTCGCACCGCCAGGCGGGCCCCGAAATATTTTTTTTGAAACTCCCGAAATTTTTTTTTGAGAAGGAGAAAAAGGGTCCATCGCGGCGGAGTTGATAAGGAAGACATTTGCATGAGAGCCCCTGTAAGATTGAAAATTGCTACATGATCCTCTAATCTACTCATCAACTACTTATCCCCCCGCAACCTGCTACTCGCACCCAAATCGGTTTATTCACTGCTCTCCGGCGAACAGCTCCGATCGATCGTGCGCGCGGCGGCGAGGTAACGACGGCGATTCACGCCATGCCTGCTCTTTCTTTCTTCAATTCCTCCTCGCAACTTTCGTGTAGGGGATCGATCCATGCACCAATCTCTAGTGTAACCAATCTATCTATCTATGTCTATGGCGTTGCGTTTTGATTTGAACCTCCGATGATGATTTGCTTTGCTGCACTGCGAGATGATGATTGATGCTAGGGTTGATTGCTTTATCTATCATAGGTAGGGTGCTTGGATTTGGGAACCTGAATCAATCTATTAGGATTTGGATTTGGGAATGGCTCGCCGTTTGATTAGCCCCTCCTGCCAAGGCTGCTGTGGTTTGCTTAACGCCGGATTTCTGGGCGTCTTCTCCTCCCTCCATGTGATTCCACTATCCCCTCCCCCTCCCCCTCCTCCGTGCTGTTACAGCTAGGTCGACTTAACCACGCACCTCACTCACATTCCATGCTCAAACTCACCCTTCACTTCTGTAATTTGTTTACATTATAGATAGATGTCTACATAGATTTCGAGCTAGACGGTTTTGGTAGCATCCGGGGACTCTGGTCCGTTCATGTATGCTGGAGTATTGCTTGTACTTGTATATGTTTGTGTCTCACACAGATAAATGGAGTGATAATCTACTGTTTTTCTTCTCACTATCTCTTCCCCCTTTCTCTGTCTATGCCAGTATCAACGCCTGCCATTGTCATCATCGACTAGGAGTTCCCAACGGAAGAATTGCTCTAGCTACCGTGCTAATTTAAGGAAGGAGGTGGGTGGCGGTCCCTCTTGCTCTCTCAGATGATAACAGGCTAACAGCAGCTTCATATCAAGCCACCACCCTTGTGCTTTTGTTGCATGGATTTGCTGCTATTGCTTATAGATTCTAATTTGTATTGTTGTAGGTCTTGGATTGGACAAGAACCACGCCTTCCTTGTCTCTATATGTCTGTATCATCTCGCTTACGTCACTGCTCTTCATTAATGCAATGTGTCTACTTTCTGCAAAGTATATCTGAATCAAACAAATT
Organism: Leersia perrieri; assembly: GCA_000325765.3. Lineage (NCBI taxonomy): Eukaryota > Viridiplantae > Streptophyta > Magnoliopsida > Poales > Poaceae > Leersia > Leersia perrieri. The sequence continues at coordinate 19,973,950 of CM002486.1, read as the reverse complement.
TCCTGTATTTCAGAGTTCAAGGCTTTCCAGCAACAGGACAACCTGTTCTGTTGCAACCGAGCCGCCACCTTCTGCAACTGAAGAACCAGAGATGGATCTTCCGAAGGAGATTTTCTTGAAAGATTACAAAAAGCCTGATTACCTTTTTGACACGGTAATTACATATTTTCGTGCTTGCAATCATCCAAAACTTTTGATATCCTAACTTAGCTGTTTGCATAATTAGCTGTTTGCAATTTGTAATTTAACCAGATATATGTGCAATTTGGATAGTTAGCTGTTTGCAATTTGTAATTTAACCAGATATATGTGCTAGCCCGCATCGCAATCTTGGCGTTTACTGTACATTATGAACTCCTTCCTGTTGTTATCTTTTTTGCCTTCCTGACTTCATGCTGGGACCTAATTTTGCGCAGGTTGACTTGCAATTTCAACTTGGCGAAGACAAGACAATAGTTACATCTAAAATATCTGTATCTCCAGGAATTGAAGGTAAGATCCATCCTTTCATATGTGCATTTTGAGTTAGAGAACAGTCACTTTAAACTTCGTGGGAATTACTATTTGGTTTGTCATTGCATGTCTTCAGCTTTCTCTTGTGTATCTGTTTATTTCTCAACTTCTATCCAAGTTTAATTTGTCATGCTTAAAATGAGGCTCTGTGCTTCCTTACTAATTATTTTTTAATAACTGGATCAGGTACCTCCTCCCCACTTACTCTTCATGGGCGTGATCTGAAGCTGCTATCAATCAAAGTCAATGGCAACGACCTTAAGGTGGTAACATTAGTTCCATGCTAACCTTTTTGTTTGTTATGTACGATCTGTTTATCATGACCAGATGGAGTTTATTATGTCCAAGTGTGGACATAGAAACTGTGTGCCTTCTACAGGAAAATCAAAAACTAGTATTTAGGTTTATATTTCTAAATGAGCTTCAAAATGGCACTCTCACTTTCCTGATTGATCTATATAAAAAAAAATACTATATTACTTTCAGCATTCAGATTTCATTCCGCTTTTATCCCTACATATCTATCCTAGATAGTATGATAAACGCCTGTTTTCCTGCCGAGGTCAATTTGCAAACATGTTAGTAACAGTGAGCCAGCTGCATTTCATAAGTTTGTTATTTTTATTGAGAATGTTTCTACAGCTTGTGAAATTTCTGATTTATGTTGCCGTTCTGACTTTTTTTTTTATATATACTGAATTCTAGAGTGAAGAGTATACAGTTGATTCACGCCATTTGACAGTTTCAAGACCACCTGATCATACATTCATCTTGGAAATTGTTACAGAAATATGTCCTCAGCTAAATACATCATTGGAGGTATATACTGATTTGATCCTGGGAGGAACGCAAGATGCACTAGATAGGAATTCAGTCCAGATAAAAAAAATACAAGCCGTGGTGCCCTGTTCTAATATTTTGTTAAGTTTGCAGGGGCTTTACAAGTCAACTGGTAATTTTTGCACACAATGTGAAGCAGAAGGATTCCGCAAAATTACCTACTTTCAGGTATTTTGTCCTCTTAGATAGCTACTCTGTTATTTATGAATGTGGGACAGCATGTAATTAAACTAAATGTTTATGTATTATCTACTCTTACAAAACATATACTTGTCAAAGATCATGAAATGACTTGTATTTGGAAATGGCAAATACTGTTACAGGATCGTCCAGATGTTATGTCAAAGTATACTTGCCGTATTGAAGCTGATAAAACTCTGTATCCAGTATTGTTGTCCAATGGGAATCTTATCGATCAGGGGGATCTTGAGGTTCAGTATCTTTGTAGCTCAATTGTCTGATGTCAGAACCAACAAAGTGATAATCACAGAATACCATGTCTAAGAATATGCGTCTTTGTAACTGTAGGGTGGCAAGCATTATGCATTGTGGGAAGATCCCTTCAAGAAACCAAGCTACTTATTTGCTTTAGTTGCTGGTCAGTTGGAGTGCCTAGAGGACTCATTCACTACGCGTTCTGACCGAAAAGTAACACTTAAAATTTGGACTCCTGGTCAAGATTTAGCTAAAACAGCGCATGCTATGTATTCTCTTAAAGCAGCTATGAAGTGGGATGAAGAGGTTGGTCCCGATTCAGTTTCCTATATTTTTACTGCAATTCTTTGTTGAATCAATGACATAATTATTAATTAGATTACTAACGCAATTGTACCTTTTGGATTTGTGCCAGGTTTTTGGCCTCGAGTACGATCTTGATTTGTTCAATATTGTTGTTGTTCCGGATTTCAATATGTACGCCCTTTTCTCTTGTTACATCGGCATGCAGCAATTTTGTTCAGTCTAAGACCTAGGATTTGTGTTTTGATTGCTGTCTTCCTGTTTATTGATCTACTACAGATTGTTTTCACTGAATCTCCTATACTGGTTAAATAGCAGATCAGATCTACCTTAATTATGAAACAAGACTCGTACTAACAAATATACTTGTGTTGTTTTGCAGGGGAGCAATGGAGAACAAGAGCTTAAACGTAAGAATCTATCTTTGGTTACGAAATTCTTAAACACAAATAAATCTTGATTCCTGTTATATCAATGAACAGATATTTCAATCTAGACTTGTGCTGGCATCACCAGAGACTGCCACGGATGGTGATTATGCTGCAATTTTAGGCGTTGTTGGACATGAGGTACATCGTCTGATATGCTTGTTTTTTCACTCACTATATTCCAACATGAATTTTATTTATTTATTTATTATTATTATTT